>PDLN01000011.1:230166-765535 GCA_003369635.1 Coleophoma crateriformis
TCCAGCTACCAACCTTCCCATCGATCGAAGTACCATCGGTCACTCCCACCTTCCCGTCAATCCAGCTACCAACCTTCCCATCGATCCAGCTACCGACCTTCCCATCGATCCAAGTACCATCGGTCACTCCAACCCTCCCATCAATCCAGCTACCAACCTTCCCATCGATCCAGCTACCATCGGTCTCTCCTACATTCCCATCGGTTCAGCTCCCAACTATCTCCCCAACGCTCCCGAGTATCGCCATATCCTTCCCAACTCTGCCATCCATCCAGATTCCTACATTCTCGGTCTCAGTACCACCTTTATCAATCTCGATACCATCAAGCTTTAGCATTGCCAACCCAACAATCTTATTTGGTGCCTCAAATGCGGATCCTACTATGACCTTCCCGGCTGGACCTGGCTCTCTATCTAACAACAATGGAAATCCAGGTTTTAGCCTCAGCACTATCTCTATCCCTACATTGTCCGTCGTCACTCCTACGTTCAGTCTGGCTTTCTCGATACCAACTATTCCTTCCATCTCCATTCCAACTATTACCACCGTTGCTTTGAGTCTTCAGGTTCCTTCAGGAATTCCTACTCTGCAGATATCCACCTTTTCAGTCGTCGCATTGCCCACGATTTCGCTCTCGGTCCCGTCTTTCACTCTTCCAACTATCTCGCCTTTGACCATACCTCAAATTACACCTAGCGCGATCGTGCAGACGCCTACGTCTTTAATTCCTAGTCTTCCAGTCATATCTCCTGTTATAAGCATCACCCCAATCGGCGGAATTGTCAGATCCTCCTCAGGAGTTCTCACCTATCAATTCGAAACCGACGGTAACATCTTGTACAACTACGTACCCGCATTAATTATAGGCGCCGCCCTTTCAGGTGGTTCAGCTGCCACAAGTGGCATCTTGACCGTCAGCACGGGGGTTTACACCAAGGTCTTCGCCACTGGTGATACTCTCTCCGTCGACCAGGATGGTCTTCACTTCGCCAACACAGGCGCAATCCCACTCCCTCTCTCCTATGTCACTGCTCTCATTAACAGCGGAGGAACTCTCCCCTCAGTGACACTCAAGAGAACACCAGAGAGCAGAATTAGGCGCGCCTTATTCAATCGTCGTGCGATCGCCCTTTAGACGACTCATCCCCAACATCCTCTCAGGCATTCTTCATACAAATAACCTTTTTTGCACAACGAATCATTACTACTTTTATGACTTTTACGGCTAAGGATATCTCCCAAGGCACCACACTCCTTCTTCCAAGCTGAGCTTGCTGGATTTCAGAAATAGATGGTATTGAAACCTTGTTCTTTTTTGTTGCTTTTAATGCGTGGCTTACTTTTGGCCTTTGCTCAGCGTTCAATTGTAATGAAATCACTAATATATTCGTGGGGCATTTGAAGAAAATCAGAAGATAGATGACTGTAAAGTAGCTAGTAGTATCTATACATAATTTCAAAACAAGTCATACAAACCCGCTCTTTCGTGAAAGTCATTCTGCTCCAAATGAGTCTTTCTTTTCCACTTAGAGCCTGCTAGCCCTTCAGAAGATCTCAACCAACATAAGAAGTGTTTCGATATCTGGAGGACGTGTAGAGAATTGTTCGCCATGCCTATCAGAATCATGAATGAAGCAGGCAAAAACTATATCGATATTGTGCGAAGAATTAGAGTCATACATTAAGGTAAAGACATAAAAGCTAAAGTGACGTCAAGCAGGGTAACGCAGACAAGAGTGAGGTATCGGAAAAGACGTAACAAAAATCCGCACCCATATCAGATCCAAAGCGCGACTAGCATATCCAAATTATCACAAGTCCCCTGTCCTTCCTGCTGCACAGTTACAACGACATTACTATTCCTCTCCCCTGATCGCACTTCCATGTCCAGATCCAAATCAACGCTAGCGACAGTCGTCACATCTACATCTCGAGCCAAATCCAGATCCATGCCCCAGTCAGCAGCGCCAGCATCGTGAAACGTCGTCTGATCATCAAGTGTTAATCTTGTACAGTGCTGTTCTTTCTCCTTTGTCCCATTGCTGACATTAATTTCCGTGTCCGTTATTGCTACAAAGTCGATTCCGTGGTCTGAAACATCTACAAATTCAAAGAGCGCGTCGTGCCATTGTACTTCGTCTTCTTCGTCCAAATCATAGTTCCGGTCTTCATTATCATAGAGGTCGTTGTTGAAAGGGCCGATAGCAGCATCATGCCACTCGACATGTTCTTCCTCATCTTCATCTAATCCGCGAAGGTTTACGTCATTATATGGTGATGACCTCCATTCGCCCCACTGGCACCCGAGACTGTCATCACCTCGCGGACGTTTCCCTGCTGTTGTTGCTGATAGTGGTTGTGAGAGTACGGATAAGGGAACTGCTGGCCGTACTGTTGTGGTTGACCCGGCTGTTGCTGTTGGTGCTGGTATTGGGCTTGAGGAGATGGTGGCGCAGCAACTCCAACACCATTCGTAGCCGGGACACCTTCCCCCACTGGTCGTGCACCTCCCACATATCTCCATAACCGGCTCAGCTGCCGGACACTCTTGCCCTCATTTTCTCGTGCGCTGTTGCGGGCTTGTCCAATGCTGTCCATTCCCGTACCGTAAATACCGCCAATGTTCCAACTTCGGCGGCGCTCTTCTTTGGCGCTCTGGCTAAGTGGCCGTGGTGAACCCAGAGGAGAGAGTGAGTTGCGCGGTGAGTGGGATAGCGTCTTCAGCGGCATTGAAACACCTTGAGCTGTGAACTCACGCTTCTCGGCGGTCTGAACTTCAACCGACACAATCTCGTCAAGGGCCTTGTTTGGTGTCGTGAGCGGGTTGATTGGGAACAGCGTGTTAAGGTAATGTGTGAGGAGAAACCCTGGTCGGTCAATGGCGAATACTCGGCCACAGAAGCGGTTATCGAGCGTGTTTCGCGTATGGTGTAATATACCGCACTTAGCAGTAATGTCATTGGAAAGTGCGTAGTGCTCACAATGCGGAAGGACTCTTTCTGTGTCTTCTGTTCTATATCCCCTGCTGGCCAAGGTTGCCTTGACTGGTGAAATAATACTCCCGTCTGCTCGAGTGATGGTTCCAAGACCATTCGCGCTCGTCGACCCCTCAAGGACGAACGGTGGGTTTGAAAGATGTGTTGCTCCAGATCCAAACGTATAAATCTCCAACTTGGCGAGTACATCAATTGGGAGGTCGGCATGAAGCTTGTCAAGAGCAAGAGAAATTAGGTGAGCGCCCGTTCCATGTCCAAGAACAATAACTTTGCGCATTGTAGGCGAAAGTAGTGGTTCCCTAAGCTGAGTGTAGAGATTCGTGGACGTTGGTGTTGTGAAAGAGATGCAGTGAGCCAGAAGAGAGGAGAACAAATCAAGAACAATTCCGTTCGTTCGGTTGTGGACACCAACCACTGGTCGCCCGAATATATCAGACAACTTCGAGAGGTGATTTCGCAGCTGATTGTGACTACTTGATATCAGCATGAGAGATGATTAAGCGTATCCTTCATACCTTGTAAGTGACCCATTCACAAACACCCATCTCTCATCGTCAAATTCGCCCTCTGCATAATGTCTATTTCTCAAAATGCGTGAGCCCTTCAGAGGCATAGAGAGAAGTGCAACAACACATCCAAAGATCAAACATCCACCAAGGAACAGTCCTCCGGGCAGGGCAAGAAACATTGGTACCGCCATAACTAAAGCCACTATCTCAATCAAGGCCAACAAAATTTGCAATAGCAGATCCCGAAACGCTCTCCAGCTCTCAAAAAGATCCTTGACACTCTTCAAGGTACATAGCGATCTTGCCATCTCAGGCACACAAGCAAAATTCTGGCCAATAATCTTCAAATCGTTCAAAAGTAATTGCAGTGGTGTTTCCCGGAAAGATAGGGGAGTCGTGCCGCAACTGCCATCAATCATAGCCGGAATAAATGTGACCGAAGAATCCATCAGTGCTGATTTGTGAATAACATCTTCGGGTGCTTGTGAGGTTACAATGCGATTCGGACTGTTGGAGCGAGAAAGCCAAGGCATGATTCCGTGCTGGGTGGTTCAGAAGCTCAACCAATTGGTGTCTTCTCGTAAGAGTATATCTCTGAAAAGTCGCAAAGCATAAGACCTGGGGAACATGCGAGGAGTATTATAGGGACGATGGGCCCGGACCCCACACCTTAGAGAGTGTGGATGGCTTGCATTCTTCAAGTTGGGTACGCCGACCCGTGTGGAATGCATAGCAGCACTCTCCAATTTCTTGGGAATAGCTTCGTCAGGTAGCAAATTGGCAGGGCTAAGATTTTAGATAGGCTTCGGGGACGAATGCGGGACACGGAACCAATCATACGCTTCGCGCAAGGCTGGCAAGATGGCAGACAATGTTAATTTCGAGGCTGATCAACTCGCCAGTCTCTCAAACCTTCACACTGTGGTTCCATTCCACAAGAACTAACCACCTGCAGTAGTGCTAATGTCAACCAATCGGAGCAGGGTGGTTTGCTTGGACGAGGCAAGAAGGTTTGGTTAAGTTTCTGGAGAAGGAGGCATTGGTTCTTTGCCGTTACTTCCCTGTTGTGAAAAAGGGCAGCCGGGCAACGACGACGCTGACTACTTTAGCGTACCGTACTTCGTCAGAAGATGAGTGCTGAAAAAGTTTTCTCAGCCGTCGCTTCTTGGAAATTATATCATTTACTTTGGCCATCGTAGCATGAGGCTAAAGGAGGGGTCAGCATCATTGTGCTCGTTGTCGTGGATCACCGCTATGCTCCCAAGGTAGTTGGCGGCGTCGAGATTGTGGTACTGTACCGCGATTGTCAACCGACCGTTAAGCCACGGCCTCCAGCTCTATTTTCACATGCAATTCTGTAGCAGTCAGCATATCATAATATTTACATGTGAAGCATAAATTTCACTCACTTACACAAAATCTGATTTCGAAGATTAACACGTGCCAAGTGAATAGTTTTACAAACTTAAAGTCTCGAGGATATGCTTTTGGTCTGGTTTCTGGTATACGGCCGTGACTGTGTCGCCGAAAAAGGACGACGATGCCGTAGGCTATCTCACAGCCAATAGAGACTTTCAACAACAATCCAATCGCCAAACTCTTCTCCCACTGAAAGTTCCCTATCGGTCTCCAGAACAACGTCTCGAGGCATGTCAAACCTTCCCATCGAAAGCTTCAGTTGCCACTGGCTATGCTCAGTGTCCCATTTGTATCGCACCACGCTGATCTCGTCGCCGATTCTGAGCACTCCTTGGACCCATTCGCCAATGCGGCAAAGCATACCTCTCGTATGGGAGCTGGAATCTTCATGCTTCATCACCCAGCTGGCATACTTTCCCTTTTCTCCAACCTTCACCACCTCGAGATCGATCCATATCTCCTCATAGGGAGTTGTCTTCCCTGTTTCAGGATGGGCCATAGATCCCGTCTCGCGAACCTCGTTGCTACCTTCGATGGGGTACATGTAACCTTCATCCTGGACTTCTTCGACCGTCTTGTTATCCACCCAATGGTTCCATTTGCTATGCCCTGGCTTGACTAGTTTGTTGTCCTTATCGAATTGGGGCGGTGCACTCTGGGATGTCCCTGCAAATCCCCATTCCAACTTCTGTGACTCGTGTGGCGAAGTTGTGAGAAACACTCGGACATCAACATAATGTTTACCTGCAGAGGTAAGGACGAGAGTACTATACACGTTAGCTTCGTCAGAAGGCCTATCTAAACGAGTGTACTGTGAACATGTATCTGTGGCCTTCCCCAATGCCAGGAATGTATACAAACAAAAGTTGGCCTGGTGAAAGTCTGCATGATTGAAAGACTCAAGGACTTTGAGGTATTCCCCGTTATCGTGAGGTTCAAGCTCTATGGTTGACCATTTCTTTGTGCACTCTTCTCCACAGGATCATACTAAGTGTTCCCATATGATATATGAATACTTCAAAGATACTGAAGTCTTCAACATGAAGTCCGACTTCGTGGGCCAGACTCATGCGTAACCTCGAAGTAGAAATTGACCACGTGAGGGGCAGAAAGCCATAGTGGATACGACTTTGATCTTGGTCTTGATACAAGCAATGCACTAGAGTAAACCAAATGCCGAATGAAAACAGGCTGAGATGTGTGGCAAGCTAAGCACAAGGGAAAGAGGACATTTCTCACTCTGTGTTCTCAAAAGGCTCGTCGTCCTAGAAACAACTGATCAGTCATGAAGCCCCGCCCGGTCAGAAGAGACAGAAGCCTACACCCCATTTGATTGACTTCCTGATTGAGATATGCGGCTTCGACATCTTGTCGCAGCTGAGATTGATGCGGTTGGAGTGCGAGAAGGATTGTTATGTACGGTGAGAAGGTGAGAGAGGAGATATGTTTCCCTTTCTCGCCCAGAAGATGGGGTAATAGTTAGTTACTCGTAGCCTTACCCTTACTTTGTTCACATCCTTGCAGAAAGAACCGAGATAATGACCCGTTCAATCACGTGTGCCTTGAGATCCAGCGTTTTGACTTTCGTCTGAACTACAGTGGGGTATGGATGAAATCGAGGGTGATTATGACAGCTACAAAATGTATGTATGTGAAAGCTATAGTTTTACAGTTGAAGAGTGGATGGAGCAGAGCAAGACTGATCTAGCCTGCAAAGTCAATGGCATGAAAACGTCAAACATTACCCGACCTAGTAAGAATCCCGTTGACCTGCGCCGTGTAACCCAAAAAGACGCTCAGCACACAAAAGCAAACGTACAGTCTCTCCCAAAAGAGAGTGTTTTCAGTTTCGGGACTCTTCTCGGACGGCACCGCCAGCAGCTCGATACCACACGTCGCCTCCCCATCTCATCATTCGCTCCACAGCCGCAGTTGGGGTCACTGCTGGTCTAACATCAAGAGAGAAGATCGGCTCGTCGTCGTCGGGTTGAGATAGCGAGTAGTAGTCGATGACATATCGGATCTCCTTCTTCTGACCATTGTACTCCCTTTGAACAAACCAATCGTGGCGGTCGAATGGGGGTTCGACACTGTTCCAAGTTAGTATTACTTTCCTGAATGGTTTACGAGGAACATACCCATATTTGGAAGGATACATCCAGCCCATAACCTGAATCATAGCAGCTTTGGGAGTCATGTCCTTTGGTCTTCCCATAAATCTCATGAGACTTGGTTGCGGCACTTCGTCTTGGCTAGGCCCAACTTTTGCGCCAGCTTCTTCGCCTTTCTTGCAAATCTCCCACCCTTTTGCAAATCCTCTGCCAAATCTTCGCTCCCATTCGACAATCTCGGCCCAGGCACCCTCGTTAAGAGCATTGTGTACAGAGACCATGCTCTCTACTGCAGTCACATCTGTATCGGTATAGCCTTTTCGTAAGAGTGCATTATACATTTGCTGCGGAGATGGGTATTCCCAATTCCCGCTTCCCGTCCCTTTGGGTATCGTAGATGGCTCACGCTCAATCGGAAGGGCTATCTTTTGTTCAGGGGCTTTTTCTTGGGAGAGATCGGGGAACATGTAGTTCAAGGGATTGTACTTGGAGAATGTAGAGGTTGTGGTGTTCTCGGGCGTCGGCTTGGAGACGCCAGCTCCAGGATAAGGGCAAGCCGAATCTGCTGGCGGTGCTGTTGATTTTGGATATGGACAGGCTGATTCTGCTGGTGGATTTGCCGACTTCATAGCTGTGGCGCTCTTTTGGTGCATCGGGCACGATGGCTGCCAATTATTATTAGAGCCTCCCTGAGGGATGGTATGTACATACTGGTGGTGAGCGTGCATCTCCAGCAGATATGGGATGAGGAGCGTTTCTTGCGCTCGCAGTGGAAACGTCCGGATCAGCCCAGAACCACCCCATGCTGTCAAGTTATGTGATTCAAGATTGTAGACGAGTGTGCAAGATAATCAAGAACAGATTTGAAGAGGTCGTTCGTGGTGGCGATTGAGAGCGTGCTGTGATATCGCCGAGTGAGAGGAGGAAAGGCGCCCAAACTCGCGCCGAGCTTTTTCTGCCTGCTGTTTCCACTCACCGAGATCTCCCGGATTACTAACAGCTCATCTCTCAGTCAATCATCAACAGCGTTCAGTGGTACCCAACGTTCTTGATTCATCGCTGCCATAATTGATAACTATAATGCAGTATATCTTCGATTGTGCTTAATTAATCCAAACCTCTTGGGGTAATGGAATGAGACCCAGTGTGTTTGTCCTCGACCTGCTCATCTCGTGCTCGTTTGACGTCACTTCAAGATCACAAGCTAAGGAAGTTCCTAGTCACAGCTCACCAACACAACCTCAATGGAGCCTCGATAGCCAAGCGCGATTGCAACTGACCATAGCGTCAGACAGCGAATATGCGGTTGGTGTTGAATACAGGGAGGACATGTCTTCGACAACTTCCTCGAGCGCGTCTCCCCTTACAATGTCCACGTCGAAGCGCGCACTCTCGGTATTATGGTGGCGGGGGTGGAGGGAAGCGGTATAGAGAACCTCCAAGGCACAGTGGCATTATATACACGTCTGCGGCGGCGCTGAGCCCTGCTGTGTTTGTATCACTCTCTGAGAAGGACAACAGTGCAACGGAGCAGACCGCAGAAGGCCGAATGCTGGAGGCTTCCAGGGACGAAATACGGAAGAAGGTCGACGACAATATTCATGGGTGGAGGAGAGTTGAACACAGCATACTTTTATTTCTCGATGTCTACATATGGGAACCCGTCTGCACTGGACTACGTTTTCTACGCTTGTTTGTCGTGTTTGTGCCTGTTATTATTACAGTGCCAGCCGTCTGGATTGGACCACGGCAAGGAGATAGAGACAATGAAAGATCCGGAGCACTGTGGTGGTATTCGTTTCTAGTCAAGGCTATGGAGCAAGCTGGGCCAGCGTTCATCAAGGTAGATGTTGCGTTCCGGAAGACTTTTAAGCTATGCTAACCTACTCGAGCTTGGACAATGGGCAGCATCACGATCAGATATCTTTCCCACAGAGATGTGCGAGATCATGTCCCAACTGCATTCCAATGCGCCAGCACACTCACTCCATACCACAAAACGCATCATATCCAGAGCTTTCGACGGTCGAGAATTTGGGGATATTTTTGAGGAGTTCGATGAAAAGCCTTTGGGAGTTGGAGCAATAGCACAAGTGTACAAAGCGAAACTAAAGCATAATCTAGCTGTTCCGGGTGATCCAGACTTGGAAGAACCCAGAGATTTCCGTAAGAGCGTTAGGAAGAATGTCGACACCCTGATCAAGAGCACACCACAAAGAGTTCCATCATCTTATGTTGCCATCAAGGTTCTGCATCCTGGAGTAGAGAGGACAGTTAGACGGGACTTGAAGATCATGGGATTCTTTGCATCAATAATTAATGCCATACCCACTATGGAGTGGCTCTCGCTACCGGACGAGGTCGAACAATTTGGAGAGATGATGAGACTGCAGTTGGATCTGCGAATTGAGGCTGCAAATCTCGGTATTTTCCGCAAGAACTTCAAAGAAAGAACAACGGCTTGGTTCCCATACCCGTACACAGAATATACTACGCGACAAGTCCTGGTTGAAGAATTCGCACAAGGAATTCCTCTCTCGGATTTTATGGAGAACGGAGGAGGCGTATTCCAGCAAGAAATAGCCGATGAAGGTTTAGACGCGTTCTTACGCATGCTACTTCTAGACAACTTTGTCCATGCAGACTTACATCCGGGAAACATCATGGTTCGATTCTATCAGTCATCTCAGCCTCCAATGCCATTTAGAAAACACAAGGACGAGGATCCACAAAAGCAGCCAGACGTAACGGAACAGGTATTGGCAAGATTGCGGCCTTATAGACATAAAAAGGACACCAAGGCATGGCAAGCTGAACTTCAGAAAATTGACAATGAAGGATTTCGACCACAATTAATCTTTATCGACACAGGTCTTGTCACAGAGTTGAATGCTACCAATCGCCGAAACTTTCTCGACTTGTTCAAAGCAGTTGCGGAATTCGACGGATACAAAGCTGGGCATCTCATGTGCGAGCGCTGTAGGCAACCTGAAGCAGTAATTGACGAGGAAGTGTTTTCCTTAAAGATGCAACATCTTGTCTTAAGTGTCAAGTCCAGGACCCTTGCTCTAGGTAACATGAAGATTGGCGACATTCTAAACGAGGTCCTAGGTATGGTTCGCCAGCATCACGTCCGCATGGAGGGTGATTTTGTCAATGTTGTCATCAGTATCTTGCTTCTGGAGGGGATTGGTAGAGCATTGAACCCAGATATAGATCTATTGTCTAGTGCTCTTCCAATTCTAAGACAGCTTGGTGCTCAGAGTGGAAGTGGGATGTTGCGTAGTGGCGACTTCTCCATGCTAAAGGTTTGGGCTGGCCTCGAGGCCAGGAAGTTCTTGCAAATTTCTGTCGAGAGTGTAAGTGCTTTGTTCATGTCATCGTCGCGCCCCTGTCCTTTCTCCTATATATGCAATTGCTAATATCACGGATACAATAGGTCGAAGCCTGCGTCAAATACGATCTCCTATCCCCAATGGTCTAGACAGTTTAGAAATAAGCATTGCATAGACATAAATAAAGATCGAAATATCTCTGGAGTTTGGTGTTTGTGGCTTTTGGTAGGATCTACATGGAATATACATTAAAGAAACTTCTCCGAATTTGATTTACTAGAATTTCTCTGTAAATTTGACATTGGCGATAACAGATAAAACGTGAATGTATGTGATAGGAATGTGCAATACCTGTGCCGTTGGAGACAGTCCCCCCAGGAACTCGTATCTGACCGACATTGGCCACCGTAACCACTCCACAGATCTCGCTCACTAGCAACTGGAAAAATGACACACTTATTATAGATACACATTAGGAAGATACAAGAGGCGCATCTGAAGTGTTCTCCCTAGTCTGTCGGGTTTTTTTGGTTTCTTTTTTTTTTTAGGTATCCTCCGGACTCGGCTTCACGAACACGGTCCGGCATTCCTCCTCGCTTTCTTCCTGAGGAAGAAAGAACCACCACACACTTCGTTTCACGGAGCAGCAGAGCCCAAGAGAGGAAGCGTCCCATCTTTGAGGTAATTCTTGTTTCTTTTGGGGAGGCATATAGATTAAAGGAACCTAAACCCCTTTGGTATTTCAACAATTGTGAGTCGAATTTGGCTAGGAGATTTTCGTGACGTGTTGGAGTGAAGAAAGAATTGATGCCCGGGGGATGCATACTTCCTAGACGCTAGGTATTTTCCTTTCAATTTCGAGTTCTCTTATTACGGGAGGGTACTCTTTTAACTCTGTTGCTTTTTGGAGGATTGTGAGTGGAAGATTGTGACTCCATGTCTCTTCTTAATGTTGCCACTGGGGTGCCGCCTAAGATTGTTCCTGGGGGGGGGGGGAAGCCAGTGAGAGATGAATGGTTTGCAGAACATACAGTTCTACATGTGCTGAACTGGCATGTATGTGTTACACGAGTATGTGAAAAGGAGCATGCGGCCCGTTTGGTGTTGTGTTGCAGAGGAACTTTGCAATATTTATATATAACTATGGAAGAGCTTCCTCCCAACCAGCATTAAAGATAGCCTCCACCCCAATTCAAGCATTTGGCCTAAGCCCTCCCATCCCTTCGTCTGTTCTCCCTCTGTCTCTTCTCCTTCGCGACTGTCTTTCTCCTTTTCTTCCACGCTCTATTCGTATCGCCGCGATTCTCCCAAAACCATTTCTGAAAGTCACTTTCCTCCTGTTCTGTCCTCTTGGTCATTGGCGCATCCCGGCTTGGCGAATCGTCTTCCTCGTCTTCATCGTCTTCATTCTCGTTGGGCCAGATGAAGCGTTTCGAGGCGTGTGTTGTGTCTGGGGTCGGTGCTGCAGATCGAAGACCTCGGTGCTCGAAGTCTTGTTGTGTGTATGGCGTCATGGGTATGGTGATGGAGGTGTGAGTTTCTGGCGCGTCTTCTGCATCTGACCCGGTTTCTGCGTCAGTACCGAAGAAAGAAAAGGATGGTCCAGCTGCTGGTGACTCTGTCGTCGTCGTGCCTGCTGTTGTGGGTTTGCGCTTGTAAAGTGCTTCTAGGGGGTGGACTGTGACTGAGGTTGGGACAGGAGGAGGGATCTTGATTGTTAACCCCGAGGAGGATCCAGGTCGTGAAGTGGTGGCGGAGGGGTCCACAGTCTCTTCTTCGTCATCTGATGAATCTGATGACTCGTCTGAGCTAGAATCTTCCTCAGACGAGGATGGAGACTCTGGAGAGATAGCTTTGCCAATTATCTGTGGTACTTGATCGACATCCATTGAAGTAGTTGCAATAACATGCTCGTCAGTTTCCACTTCCGCTTCCTGTGCTTCTTTCTCTGAGTCTGATTCCGAGTTGTTCTCCTCGTCTGACGAGGATTCTGAACTTGAAGTGGGGAAATCCTCTCGTGTGATCGGTGCTGCATCGGACTTGATATCCATCTCACTGTGGTCAAATCCTCCAACCGATTCCCCAGAGGAACTGGAATCGTCATTCTCGGGGGAGCTTGTTTCCACTGCTACCTCGTCTGGTTTCGCTTCTGCTGCTTCGTTCACAGCTGCGGAAGTGTTCGGTGTAGCTCTTTCGGCCGTGTTGTCTTCCGAGGCTTCGTCCACCTCCTCATTTTCAGATTCCTCTGGAGAGCTGCTTTCCTCAGCTTGTTCTGCTTTAGCCTTCAAGAATTCCGCAATTCGTGCAGGTTTTCGAGTCTTCTTGATAATCTCCTCAACGACATTGCCATCCTCGTCCAGCCATCCCTTCCCTTCCACGTATTCTGCTACAGCCTTTGTCTTCTTCTTCCCAGCTGGTCCTCGCAAAAATGTCGCATACTTGGTTGTCTTTGCGAATTCGTGCACCACAATTTCCTTCTTCGCCTTGGACTTCTTGCGCTTGTAGGGTTTCTCTTCACTCTCTTTGTTTGCAGGCTCCGACTTTGCAGCGATATTTTGGGGCAGGACAGTCTTGAATAAACACTCCTTCCCCGTAGTGTATTTCGACTTATTTATATTCTTCATCTTGTCTTTGTCCTTCTTGTCGAACTTGATCTCTGCTGCAGGCGTGGTCCAGCCTCTCTTGACATTCCTGTCACCGATATCCACGCCGGGCATCGTCTGATCCTCCCTCTTTCTCTTCTTGGTACCGACTTTGCGGACCCTCTCCGGCTTATCCTCATCTCTCCTCACCTCCTTGACCAGTCGCGCAGGTTCAATGCGCACCTTGGTTCCCTTGAGGATGGCCCCATTCAGCCTCTTCTTGATTTTTTCGGCTTCCATCGTGGGCAGCTCGACAAAGCCGTATGCGCGCTCGGGGAAGGTCTCGAGAGTGTGGTACGAGATATTTCTTGCGGACGGAAGAATCGACACAGGGACTATGGCATGGAGGAGAGCAGGTGTGAGTGGCGTAATATGCAGGCGGACATATTCACCCTCAATTGGAGGGGATGGGGATGCCATGGTACAGTATGATGTGGTGTTGCAAGCTCGCCGAGCTAGCTCAGCGTAAATTATTTTTGCGTTATCGCGCAACTGAGCTGCTATCGAACTTCTGGGCGGCTAGCGCCGGTCGCCAATGAGCTCCACCCGGGCTGCGACTGCAAAAATCCACAGCCCTGGAATGCCAAAATGTATTCGGAAAGCGCAAGGGAAACGAACGGAAGTCGTCTTCGGTGGTTGAGCATTGAAATAAAAAAATTTGACATGACAAAAAGTCAAAAATGAAATTGGACGCTGTGGGAATTGAACCCACGACCTTCCCTAAGGTCGAGTACCAGTTGCCTGGATGCTGCGAAAGGGAAATCATCTGTTGTGAATTAGAATTTGAAGACCGAATTGTTGGTAGTATTGGTACTTACACCCCTAGACCTGTTGTAATTGTTAGTCGGTGTTTGTGATTGAGTTTGAATGAGATGAACTAACCAAGCGCCCATTTGTTGACGAGGAATTCTTATTTGATATTATGTAGCCTAGAACTCCACACCCCCGCAAGCCGTCGCGCAACGAAATAATTATTTCTCCAAGTCCTCCCCTCCCGAAGAATCTACGGATGGCATAACTGAAAGTTGACTGTCCTGAATCTATGTAATTAGATGCATCACATGCTCTCTCAACATTAATGATCGTATGCTTGTAAAGGGTGATCATGTATCCTGAAGTCCAATTATCGCACAATTATTAGTGAGCCAACGTTCTGGATCGTATGCCTTGAGATCTAATGGTGGGGTACATCCCAAGCCCTGCTGCGAATTATGGTGACATATCAAACATCAAATGTGATAAGCTTTCAATTTAGATCGATCAGAACGAAAGGGCAAGGGGTCGAGAGTAAGTCACATTTGATGGATACACTTGGCAAGGCAAACTGACATGTCAATCGACAGTGTTGATATTGTCCTGCCTGTTACAACTATGATCTCCTCAATCAACAGATAGTACAATCCATGCCATTGTTGATGAAAGTTTCAATCATCCTCCTTGGACTGAGTCCAAATATTGGCGCAGACATACAGCTGCCTTCAACCACAATTACTAATGCCTTGTCCTATCCCAGCAATATTAATGGAAGCATCTAATTATAGAGCATGTAAGCAAGACATAGAGAAATCTAGAAAAGCTCAAAAATTGCTTTGAACAATGCTCTGCACATGAAGGCATCTGGAAGTGCAAAGTGGCGCCGATCGAGAAGCGGGTCGTGTGGATGAAGCAGCTGGAAAATATGGCTGAGTTTGTGCGCGAAAGGACCTAGGAACACGTCTCGCCATAAATCGAGTGTAGAATAGACATTTTCGATTAAAGGCAGGCTGTGCTGTAGATTTGTAGGCGTTATCTTCGCAATGCGTCGGTAATCGAAGTGGCCAACAGAGTGTTCCATCCATATCATAGATCTTGAAAGTCCAGAGTCGTGAAGCTTTTGAAGTGCAGCGACCGCAGAAATCCCTCGCATGGGTTTCGATACAGGAGGTCCATATGTTTTTCGAAGTGCTTTATATGCTCGGATCTGCAAAGAATCGTGGACAGATTCTTGAGTACGCCTAAAGTACTCTTCTACAGTACAGCCATGGCTAATCGACTCATCAAAGTACCATGCCATCCAAACGAACAACACCAATCTGATGTATATCGGCATTGTCGATAAGACCACTCTCTGTGTCGACAAACACGAGAATTGTAGGGTCTTGCTGGATACGAGAGAACAAATACATCCATTTGCCACTTAGCATCAGATTGCCACGGAGCTTTTGTAAACAGAGAGACATTGTGAGTGGATCGCTGACGTTACTTCTGCATCTAAACTTGATGTTTCTCTTGATTCTGACGATCATCTCTTTTTTCAAGGCTGTCATATTCCACGCATCTGCACACTCTTGGCATTGTAGGCGTCCAGGGAGAGTCTTGGACGAGTGCATTTTGCAGTTTGAGAGCATATCAAAACACCATCTACTTCCTTCACAAGCCTTGACTGCATAGAAGACATGTTGGATTCTCGGGTACAGAGTAGGCAGCGGCTCCGAAGAATCAATACTTTCTCTTTGGAAATTCCGTTAGCAGCAGTCCGATCCTGCGGTACCAAGCACGAAGTACTCATTGTGATACGTGCTCGGAAAGGACAGCCAATTTGTCCGTTTCCAGAACAAAGTCTAACGTTGTCGATGTAGAAGTCAGAGATAGCAGACCTACTAGTAGGAGTATGAATGCGGGCGGTTTTGTACATGGCTTGTATGTATGCATTGTAGTGTTGCACATACTCATGTATGTCATCAGTGAAGCCTGTAGATAAAATATCGTTATCATCGAATTCAAGCACATCGGGGTCGTCGATTGCTAGAAAAGCATGCTCGGAATGTACGGAAGGCGGGGCAACAGTATATGATGCAGATAACACGAGGACTTTTGAATTATCTGGTGCAGGGGTATTCCATGGTATTGCACGACCCTTTACAAGAACAGCTGCGATGTGTTGATGAGATCTTCGAATATGTTCTCGGAGCTCGAAGTCGGTATGGCTACCATGGTACTTGCAGTTCAAAAATTGGCATAAGAATTTGGGTTCTTGATGCGTTCTAACAATGGTCAGTATTGACGGCGTCCATTTGAGAACATTGAACGTGGTAGTTACCTTTCATGTGCACTCAGTCTGTTCTGAGCAGTGAATGATTTATCGCAATTTTCATGAGTGCATTTGAAGGTTTTCGGGCCATGAACACGAGCCAGATGCTTGTTGAACTCCGCGCAAAGTACATTTCTCGCGCATTGAGGACATTTCCTTCGTAGTTTGAGACGTGAAGAGGACACTGTAAAGAGTATATTAGTGCTGTTCTGTTGGATACTTTGGTAATGGGCCTTACTGATCAACTACTCCTGAAGGCTGACATACGTTGTGACCTGGGTAGGTAGAGTGGTCTGGTTGATCGGATTGTTCGAGACATGGATCGTTGGAAGTAACGGAGACAATGTCGAGTGCCATAATCATTATGCATCGTCCCCAAACGGCAAGCAACTTCTTGAAGCTTGGGTGTGCTGCCTCAACGTCGAATTCGGCTGTTGATCAAGGCAGGAGCCTTGGACAGCATGCAGAACAAGACCTGAGCACACGATATCAATTAGAACAAGACGCCGATGAGTTGTAAGCAAGCCCATATTTGTTTTTCTTCTGGTCCTTCTGTAGTAGCAGCAGTTAAAGTAGAACATCATTGCGAGGTTCTGCTACAGTAGCAAGTGAGGTTAGAGCATCCTGAGGGAACTGCTTCGTTGTGCTGTTATCTCTCCAGAGCAACGAAACAGTGAACCTTCCATGTACCGACAGTATCAATGAGGTGAGCAGAGCTGTGGCCATGAACCGCTGTCTTGGTTGTGCCTTGTGGAAACTTATGACTCAAGGATGCATGAGAACATCAGCCTCAGACGATGCAAATGTGTTGGAGAAGTTGGATGGCCGAGGGTGTTTT
Organism: Coleophoma crateriformis; assembly: GCA_003369635.1. NCBI lineage: Eukaryota > Fungi > Ascomycota > Leotiomycetes > Helotiales > Dermateaceae > Coleophoma > Coleophoma crateriformis. Next base: position 247,088 of record PDLN01000011.1, read on the forward strand.
GATTTTGCCAACGATCTTTGAGATTAATGACGCTGCCTCGGTGGAAGATGGGTAGTCGTGGTAGAGGGTTGAGCCATTTCTGATGATGGAAGTGAAAATGAAGACAGAATCGTAATCATGTCCGAATTGAGAAGTATTGTACCCCCAAGCAGTTGCCCAGACGGTCGACGTTTCTTGCATGGACACCAGGGCATCACTCCTGGTGTATCCCAAGACGACCCGACGATGAATCAACCAACTGAGACCTTGGTGGAGGAACCGCTCCAGCCAGCCGGCTTGCCTTTGCACGCAACAAAAGTACCAGGCTTTGTCAACCTCCTGATTCAAGAGCTAGTTTTTGGTCATTGCGGACACACTCAATATGGCATCATGATAATGTCCGACTCTGATTGCTTGAAAATGGTTGTAAATTGCTCTCTCTCTCTCTCAGCTAACAAAACACCATATCCAATTGAGCTCTGAAAAGGAGCCCAACCATCCTGAACCTCTCCTATATGCTTGTAGACCTTATACCTTCCATGTTTCCACTTCTCAGCTTCGAACGATGCAGACGGTCCAGATGTGCTGTTATTGCGGTGCGTGCAACAGAGGCTACTCTAGAGTAGGGATGCCGAACAAATACATGACTGAGAATGACTGAAGTAGACTACTCCAATCTGATTCGTGTAAGGTTGAAGCACAATGCGAAAGTTTGAATATGCCGCGACTATGGTTCCTGTGTTGACTATTCAGAAGTGAATGCCTTTGCTGAGTGTTGCGAGAACGCCAAATATGGACTTTGCTGGATCTACTCATACGCAACGACCTCGGGCGTCATGCTAGGCCGTGAAGTTTGGTGGAGATGTAGGAGATGTAGGAAAGCGTGGTGATGAAAGTCCAAGGTTGGTAGGATGCTAGCTTGGTGGCGAGATTGAAGTCGTACTTTTGTCCCTAGTTCGAGAGACAGCTCACAGCTGAGCGCCCTTTTGGATGCGTAGTATGGTGCGGCGAAGGTGAGAAATGTATTTCGTCTTATTGGAAATTGGTGGGTTTGGTTTAAAAAAGGATTCCACAGCTTTCACTGAGCTTAGTCATACACAACGACCTCAGACACCATGCCAGGCCGTGAAGGTTGATGGAGATGCAGGAAAGCATGGTGAAGGAAGTCGAAGATTGGTACGATGCTAGCTTAGTAGCACCGAATCTTCGCTGGCTCGCTAACAAGGGAAGTTTGTATGGGACAGATACTGCTATGAACCCGTCCAGCCTGGAGAATTATCCAGCTTCCACGCCTTGACGGTATCTCAATGCCTCATAACTTTGGGTTTATTGTCGGCGGCATGCTCGCTTTGCGATTCATGTTACGGAAACTGTACTCGAACTCAATCATCGGAGCACGATAGCTGTAGTGTGAAGGCTACGCTTCCCTTGACAAACCTACTCCGCCGCCAACCTACGATGCTGTCCGACGAAGTTAGAGGAAGTAGTCAATCTTCCCCGCATGCCCAAAACGGTATCTTCCGCCGCTCGAGGGACCGTAACGGCTGGGAGACTCGATTGTTCGTTCGAGTCGGTTATCCTGCAGCACGAAGGATCCGCCTCTCGAGCTTCCGTCACGCGCACCGGATAACGAAGCGAGCGCGGGCCAGTCAAGTTGCGCCGGATGGAGGCAAGCTCGACTTCTAGGCCCGATGCAGGGACGGGGCCGAGACGCCTGACAGGCCTGACAGACCTGCGATGGGATGGATGGACCACCAGGCCAGCCAGTAGGGGCAGCATGGCTGCATGGTGCCCGGAGCGGAACATGGACATGGGCAGAGGCAGGACAGGCCATGGTCGGTCATTCGAAGGCGTTTTCCGTCTTCAAGCTTCCCAAGTTGTCCAGTTGCGACCTCGTCCATCGTCCCATCCACCGGCTTCAGTTGTCTTCAGTTGGGTGAGCCGTCGTCCCGTCTGCTGCGAGCCTTTACCAACCTGTTGCCCTTCACCCAGCGCGGAAAATTCCCGGTGCGCGCCGTTGGTTCATGACTGGGGACGAATCACGAGCCAAGATGACGGCCTCAGGCCGCCGCTCCACGCAGAGCCTAACGCAGCCATTCCCTTTCGAGGTTCAGGGTCTTCGATCCTGACTGGGTAGCTAATCTCTGCCATCGTTGTGAACTCTCTCCCGTACCATCTCATAACATAACAACCCCCCCACCTGTTGCCGTCACTCCTGCGGAAACGAAAACAACAGAGGAGGCAGAAAAATCCCACGGTACCGAAATCGCCAACCAGCGTGCGCGCTCGCAACCTCCCTCGCTCCCTCTCATCTATTCATTCATTCCCATTTCTCGGCATACTTACCGCCTCGACGCAAACGGCTGGTACACGATGAGAACCTCACTGCTTGCCATCGACGACCACTTTCTGTAGCCAGCAGGACGCACCATGGTTTCTTCAATAATGGACCACTTGTCGGACCTCAGTCAACTCTCTTTGAATCCGCCCGGTGTGATTTCTACGACCCCGGCATCACATGCGACGAAGAATGGGACGCAGGTTACGGCTTCCGAGGCCATCTCCCGTCCGGCCCAGGAGGTTCCCGTCCAAGACCAGAGAAGAGGCAGCCTGGGGCCGGCTTCCAATGCACCACGACAAGATCTGGGACCGGCCGTGGACAAACCACTGCTCGCGACCTGCGACCCCGAACCCGTGAGCCTGGACTGGACCCTACCATCATCACGGACGGATTTCTCTGATCATGTCAAACTCTGTAGAAGTATTGATTGGAGTCAGACGCCTCTGGGTCCGCTGTCATCCTGGTCTCCGCAACTGCGACAAATGGCAAATCTGGTGATGATTGATCCGGGACCATGCATTCTTTTCTGGGGTCCTCAGTCAACCGTGATCTATAACGAGCACTATATCCTCATGGCCGGCCAGAATCATCCCCGGCTCATGGGTTCGGATCCCTTTAGTATCTTTCCGGACGCCTGGGATCATTTTGCAACAATTTTTAAGCAGTGCCGAGAGACCGGACAGGCAATACGGCAAGTTGACGTGAACATGTTTTTTAACCGCCATGGCTACATTGAAGAGGCGTACTTTACTTTTGATATGCTGCCCATTCTGGGATCTGAAGGAAGTGTGGTAGGCTTTCTCGAACCGGTGCGAGAGACCACGAAAGAAAAACTAGCGGAAAGGAGACTGTCCACCCTACTCTGTCTAGGTCAGCTGACCGCCGATGCAAGATCATTGAAGGATTATTGGAAGCAGGTCCTTCATGGGCTCACTCTCAACGGCCGTGATGCCCCATTCGCCATACTTTATTCCGTTCAGAATGCGGTTGAGAAAATGAACCCGTCTGCCGGCTTGATGACACAGGTGTGTGAATTAGAGGGCACAATTGGTGTCCCCGATAATCATCCATGCGCGATCCAAATTCTAGATTTGATGAAAAGTTCCGATGGCTTTGCGCCTGCTTTCAAGATAGCCTTGAAAGAACGAACGGCGATGCATTTACAGAGAAGCGACAAGGCATTTCCAGAGACCTTGCTCAATGGTATCGAGTCGCGTGGCTTTGAAGAACCTTGTCAAGAGATCGTTGTTCTGCCCGTCTATCCTACCGCATCCCGGGAAATTCTTGGCTTCCTGGTCGTTGGTATCAACACCCGACGGGCCTACGATGACCAGTACCGACAGTTTATTCAACTTCTTGAGCGGCAACTTTCCTCATCTGTCGCCGGTATCGTCCTGTTGGAAGAGGAGATGCGAAGGGCAGAGGTAAATGCTCAGATTGCAGCAGCCGATCGCGATGAGCTTCTAGGGAGAGTAGAGGAAATGGAGACGAGGTTCAAACAAATGGCCGAGCATGCCCCGGTAGGAATGTTCAATTATGAACCGGATGGAAGTCTCATTTGGGCAAATGCCACATGGTACGAGATAACTGGTCATCCAGTCACCACCAGTGCCACCTTGCCATTCATGGAGCTCATCGATGGCGGTGAGGCAGCTGTGGAAGAAACAAATCGGCGCTGGAGCGCACTATTAGATGGCCAAGCTTTGGTGCGTTATGAGATTCAACTGAAGAAGCCTTGGATGAAACAACTTCCAGGAACCGACGAGACCTTTGAAGGGAATACATGGGTTCTTGCCAGTGCATATCCCGAATTTGACGAGGTTGGTGGCATCAAGTCAATTATGGGTACCATTACCGATATCAGCGAGCAGAAGTGGGCGGAAGGCGTACAAGACAATCGACGAAAAGAAGCCGAGGAGCTTAAACGCCAACAGGAAAATTTCATCGACATGGTTTCACACGAGATGCGGAATCCTCTGAGTGCCATCATTCAGAGTTCGGATGGCATCATTGGATTATTAAGCTCAGCAAAGCTCCTTCGTACCAAGGAAGAAATTGCTGACATCGAGGATTCCGTCGAAACGATCCTGCTATGTGCTCAGCATCAGAAGCGAATCATTGATGATATATTGACGCTATCAAAGTTGGATTCCGACCTTCTCTCAATTATCCCTACTAGCATTCAGCCACTGCATGTAGTGCAGAGAGCGCTCAAGATGTTCTCGGGAGAATGTATCGCCAACAACATTGACGCTACATTGACCGTGAAAAACTCATTCCACAAAATGAATGTAGACTGGGTTATGCTGGATCCTGGGCGGCTCCTACAAGTTCTTGTTAATTTGATCACTAACGCCATCAAAATCACAATACCAGAGCAAACACGGAAGATCAATCTCAGCATTGGAGCCTCGCTGAAGAGACCGATGCAAAATGAACATCAGATAAATTATCTGCCAACCAAACTTACTCGCCAGGATAGCGATCTTGAAGCACCGGAAGGAAACGAATTCTTCCTGAAATTCGCCGTCTCAGATACAGGAGCAGGCTTGACGGAAGCTGAGAGTCAGAAACTATTCAAGCGGTTTTCTCAAGCTTTGCCAAGAACGCACGTTCAATATAGTGGATCTGGCCTTGGCCTTTTTATCTCTCGAGAACTTACCGAAATGCAAGGGGGAGAGATTGGATTCAAATCGGAGCCGGGAAAAGGTAGTACGTTCGCCTTTTACATCAAGGCCACACCCACCTCACCACCTCGACCATCCATCAAGCGATCGAGCTCGGCATCGAAGTTATCGCAGACTGAGCGAGATATGGCCTTCCTTACTCGCCTTGCTGCTGGAGACGTTCTTTCTCACTCCAAGCTTGCAACCAGTGAATTAAACGATAGCAAAGATCAGCTCAACATTTTGATCGTGGAAGACAATCTTGTGAATCAGAAAGTTCTGTCCAAGCAACTGGTCAACCAAAATTATATCGTGCATGTTGCGAATCATGGCGAGGAAGCCATAGCCTTCTTACATAATACTCGCTTTTGGGCTAAAGGGTCAAAGAAGGACGACGTGTACATGGTCCTCATGGATCTGGAAATGCCAGTGATGGACGGACTGACATGTATCAAGAAGATTAGAGAGTTGCAACAGAACGGCGAAATCCTGGGACACGTTCCGGTAATGGCTGTCACAGCAAATGCTAGACGGCAACAGATAGACAGTGCAATTAGTGCAGGCATGGTAAGAAATTTGTGTCACTGATGCAACCCTTTGCTAATAGTTGCGGGCAGGATGATGTTGTCTGTAAACCTTTCCGCATCAATGAGCTTGTGCTTAAAATGAAAGCTGTCAAAGAGCGCATTTCGCAGATGGAGGATGACTGATTGTCAGGTGCTGTTACCAATGCGCCAGCTTGAGGAGTTGGCGGAATGTACCAAAGCGCAGCAATACAAAGGCCGACCACGACATGGAAAGTGTGCGGAGCCGAAATGAGAGTTGCAAATACGATCCCTTGAAAATTATAGGGAACCCGGTAGAGGACAACAACATATAGCGGACCACATCAGGGCTGGGGCAGCGCTAGTCTGGGGGTTGACATTGCCGGTGGGAAATTAGCGCGGAATGGTATTGCGTACGATACGGCCCCTAGAAGGTGTGTCAACAATATAGACTGGGCTTAGACGGAATTGGGCGTAATATAGCTGGCGTCGTTGCCAGGCGCTTTAGATGGTACTTAGATGTCAAGGGTCTCGTTTTGGATGGGTATAAATGGGGATACCGTTGTGCTCTCTATAATGTATATAAGGATACAAGGCGGGATGTTTACGATCATGGGGGGAAGGTTCAGATATTGAAAAGGGGTCTGACAGGGTAACGCCCTAAGTGTTCAGTCATGACAATGGCCCCCAGAATTACCCCAGGCACGTTTGATTTCTTTATTACATATCCGATAGTTGTCTATTAAAGATGAGTGAATAGAGAAAATAAGAAATCTACAATGATGGAAGTACCCTCTATAGTCTCTGCAATGCCTTTCTATACGCAAGTCTCTATGTTTATCTAAACCATGCTTTTCGATACCCCATCGCCCTCCACAGAATCTTTCCTTACAGCCGAGGTCCTCCCCAACCTTTTCTTCTCCATGGTCGTCACACCGATAAATATAAAAGCGAGCAAGATCCCCGACCCTGCAAGCGCAATTCCTACGTACCACGCCGCTCTATAGCCCTTCAAGAGATCCTTGCCTCCATCGTTCACACTCACCTCGGCCAGCCCCGCGATGCCGAGACCGATGGAGATGGAGTAGTTGACGACGGTGTTGATCAGACTCGCCGCCACGCCCTGATGTTCTCGGGGCATCGAATTGCTCAGGACGATCGTCGCGGACGGGAAGGACATGTCCATGCCCCACGGCATGATGACAATGCTGACGAATGTCTGCGCCCAAAAAGTCTGCGAGACGGGCACGCAGGAGAGCAGGATGTTGCCGAGGCAGAATGCGGTCATGGAACAGAGCATGATCACGGGGGGTCCGAGGTGCGCGAGCAGGAATCCGCAGGCTATCGAGGCTGTGAGGCCTGAGATGGCAGTTGGCGCCAGCATCGCGGAGCCCAGCAGTGGGGTGACGTCTCGGATCTCTTCGAGGAATTGCCACAGGTAGAAGACCCAGATGCCGAAGCAGCTCCAGCCACAAGCTATGCATCCGAGAACAAAGAAGGTGTCGCGGCTGAGTTCCCGAACGGGCACCAATGGATTGGGGACGTGCTCTTCAATGTAAAAAAAGGCGCCGATGATGAGGACGCCCGCGATGACGATGGCGTAGACGTACGGCGTTCCCCAGCCGACGATGGGTCCTTGGTTCCAGGCAAAGTTGATCAAGACCAGACCGCATACGCCGGCAAGCATGCCAAATCCATCCAGCTGCTGGAAGCGTGCTTTCAGCCCAAGCCCTCCTCTTGATACCGACCGTCTAAATTCGCTTTCATCTATGGCTGGGATGGCGAACAAGGCCACTCCGGCGAGAAGCATGCAGAAGATACTCATCGTCCAGTACGCCCATGGCCACCATGCTTCTTGAGCAAAGAGACTCGAGAAGACCGCACCGAGGACGAATCCACCTGGGGCGCAACCACCAAAAAGACTGAAGACCATATGTTTCCTCCTGCCATCGGGATATGCGCGGCCTAGGAGTCCCAGAGCATTGGGGAGTAACAAGGCCGGCCCCATGCCCTGGAAGCCCCGACAGATGGAGAAGAAGACATCGCCCCCATAATCTGATTTGACATAGACGCTGAATCCCGCAATCAAGCTCCAGAGACCATACCAGAGATAACCGATGATGAAAATCTTCTTGTGTCCATACACGTCCCCCAGCCGGCCGGAGGGCAGGATGAAGGTCCCGACGGTGAGCGAGTAGGCTGCGGCATACCAACTCAGCTGCGACGGCGACGTGACATTGAAGGAAGACCCGATGATATGCAGCGGCGCAATGACCTGTCCAAGACCAGCTTGTGTCAAGAGTTGCGCTGAGCAGACGGTTGCGACGAAGGCGATTTCGCGCAGCAGCGGCAAAGGAGCGCCATGTGTCTCTGGCGACGGGACGTCATCCGGGTGGTTTTCGAGGACCGAGCAAGCGGCCGAGGAGGTGACGGATGGATGCTGTCGGGATTGTAGTTCGAGCGATTTGTCTGTCTCTGCTATTAGTTCCGCCATCAGATCTCTTGCGAAAGGATCCTGCTCCGAAGGCAATGAGATAGGGGGGTTACGGAAAACACGTACGCTGCTCGATGGATATAACCAGTGTTAGGGCATTCCAGCCTGACGAGCATATTTGTAAGGAGTAGGTGAGAGAGAGTGGATAGTCTTGTTCGGTGGTGGAGCAGAATGATGCTTCTCGATGCTGATATTCTCACACCAACACAATTTCTCGGTCAGGTCCGTGCCTGGCTGTCGGTGCGCCGTGCGGACGAGAATCGAGTGTGCATAGTGATCTGAAGCGTGCGCGCAGCCATGCAGCTCATGGAAAAGTGGGTTGAAATTACTCGCTCCTTGAGGGGCAAAAGAAAAGTTCTGCCAGGTCCGGTATGCAGTCAGCCATTCTCGGCCGATAGATCAGATGAGAGCCCCTGCTGGGACGACGCTGCCGTTCGTACCTCGTAGCAGGCCAAATGATTCCGCAAAGCCACCACCGATCTACTTTACTTAAGAAGGTAGTACTTTGTCGAATCAGAGAACTTGATTCGCCAGTTATCCGCTGTTGGTACGAAAGTGTCATAAGGCTTGGCGTCATTGATACGCCGTAGACTTGTAACTACCGCGTCGCCTTCACCGTCTCCATCGCACGTCACGAGCAGCATGCCCGACATGTCTCCCCAGAGTCAACAAAACAATCGCTTCCCCGCCGGCTTCTGCATGTCATTTGTTTAGCCTCTTCAACGTCACAATATCGCGATCCTCCCGAGCGATGGATCAAATCAGAAGTCCCTCATGCATATTAAATCACGTATCTAAATATAGACACGAGTCTCTTCCTCCGTCCCTTGTCCCGTGGTCGTCCAGCCATTCAAGGTTAAAGAGACGCTTCATTCTAAATCTTCGTATGACGGTGATCCTCACCGGTAGTCACGGATAATTGTCACTTTGCCAGCGGAGTGGCTCCATCTTGCTCAATATTGTCCGACCTGCGTCTTGTTGGCAGCCCTGTTTGCTCTGGTCGGGCAGGGGCGACTCAGGCAGGCACGGCAGGAACAAGTATTTGTACCAGCTCCCTCCTCTTGGTCTTGAGCTATTCTTCCCCTCTTTCCTAACTCCCGTTCAACTGCCTACACTCGCTCCTATTTCTTAATCACACTCGTTCATCCCTTTTCTCTCCTGCATCCTCATCATGAAGACTTCGACCCTTGCCCTGGCTCTCGCAGCCACCATCTCGGGTGCCGATGCATACTGGAAAGGGTTCAACATCGCCGCGACCAACTCGGCCGACGGGTCCTGCAAGACGCAAGCGGACTGGGAACGTGACTTCACCACCATGGCTGCGCTTCCCGGCGGCTTCACATCCGCCCGACTCTATGCATCCAGCGACTGCAACACTCTCGCCAATGCAGTGCCAGCAGCCCTCGCTACGGGAACGCAACTCCTCGTCGGTGTCTGGACGGAAGACGCAGCACACTACGACGCGGAGAAACAAGCCCTCCTCTCGGCAGTGCAGACCTATGGATTCTCGTGGGTCGTCGCCGTGAGTGTGGGAAGCGAGGATCTGTACCGTGGCGATACGGATGCCAATACACTGGCGCAGCAGATCTATGATGTCCGCGGCATGCTGAGCACGGTCAGGGGATACAGCACCGCGATTGAGGTTGGACATGTCGATACCTGGACGGCGTGGGTGGATGGTGCCAACACGGCTGTGATCAAGGCCTGCGACTTCATTGGCACCGACGGCTACCCATATTTCCAGAACACCGAAGCCAACGGCATCGATGTGGGTTACCAGCTCTTCTTCGACTCGATTGACCAGGTTCGCACCACCGTTCAGAATGCAGGATCCGGTGCTTGGGTCTGGGTCACCGAGACGGGATGGCCGGTCAGCGGTCCGACTGAGAACCAGGCTGTGCCCAGCGTCGCTAATGCGAAGACGTACTGGGACGCTGTAGCCTGCGAGACCTTCAACCAAGGTCACTCCTTCATCTACGCCCTTCAGGATTATACAGCGAGCCCTTCTTTCGGTGTGTTGGATGCAAACTTCAATGCTATCTACGACTTGACTTGTTAGATTGATTTTCTCTGGTTTGGAGGGCATTGCATGGCATGGCGGGATGGGATGGGAACAAATTTGGCATTGGTAATGGCATTGGCATCGGTATTGAGTAACGGCAAAATGGCAGGAGGCTACCCTTCTGTAGCTATAAATAGTCTAATCCTTAATTTGTAAATGATAACTGGCTTTGATCAACCGCTTCCCTCTCTGAAGCTTGATTTTGTGTCTAGAAGTGATCGGGCTGTTTTCTAATTCATACTGCATCGGAGCCTCTTAGCTACCGAAGTGGAAAGTAGATCTACCTGTACATCTGACTAAGTAATTAGCCTTGGTAAACCTGGGCTCGTCGTCATAAACGCTATATCGCTAAGCAGAGGTCTACTCCTGAGCTTTTGTCGAAGGAGGCAAGTCCAATCTTGCTCCCTGTGTAATACGGAAGTTTCAAAGCTTCACAGTTTCGTACAGAATGATGATGCTGGTTTTTCTCACCAAACATCTTTTGTTTTCCTAGATATCATGCACTGACAACACCAGCTGGACTCGGCTCCTAAATCCAACACACATTCTTATACTCATCTCCTACTATGTCTTCCGTTTTGGACGATGCTAAGCCAGATGAGCTCGTCCCCCCTGCTGGCATTGACAGTCCTTCAGTTCCAATCACCATTTTTCGTATGCTTCCACCCCCTGCCAGCTCGGAGAGACAAGACTCCTTGTCTACTAGTTCAAGATCGCCGTCGCCAAAGTCATTACTCTCCAGAACGCAGGCGATTCCCCCGGCGACAGAACCTCCAACCCAGATCATCCTGACCCCTCCTATCCCAGAAGAGTCACAAACACAACGAGGGAGATCCGCTACGGGAGACAGCTACATTACTGCGAAAAGCCGACGCCAGTCCATTCTCAGCTCTCTGACTTCCGATCGGTACCCAAGCCCTGCTGCCGAATCATGTTTTCACTCCTCGGAGGTTTCGTTCTCGTCAGGCAACGCTTCGAGCGAGTTTCTAACACCCCCGCCCACTCAGCATGGTTGTGAAAAGCCACCATATCGACCGTCGAGTTGTGACTCTGATAGTCTGACGATGAAGAAAACGGGCTCATCCAGGATTTCAGGCAAGAACAAAAGGTTATCAGAATCCAAGAGACCAAAGTACATCAGATGTCCTGCCTATGTTAACAGCAAGTCTGTTGAACAGAATCCAAACCAGATAGCTTGGTGGCTGCCAACATGCCAGTTAGCTCCATCAGCCCTACACGGAGTTCAGTACCTTTGTGAAGGACGTTTAGGTGACCGACTGGCTCACGGAAGTCAAGTCCTGCGTAGAGATGATTCATTTCAGACGCTATTGCAGGAGCCACTCAAACTTAGGAGACGCTGGAGCTCAGTTGAGAAGGGCTCACATCATGTATATATCTTTCCGAGAGCGTTTCGTTCATTCGAAGGGCCCATGCGGGAAAAGCGCGCCAAAAGCTCGATATCTGAAAACATGAACGGGTCGGAAACCTCACTGATCAACGCAGTCCGAGCTCTTCTTACTCAGCGCAAAGTATCTCCTCCAGAGTCACCTGCTACGATAACGCTACGTCGACCAAGTACCACTTCTGAAACGCCAAACCGTGATTGTTGGCCTATACTAGATATTCCAAACTCTGGGTCTGGGTCGTCAACACCGCGAGCAAATACGCCTGAATTCAATACAGATGTGGCAACTACTTACATGATCACAAGCCATGATGTTGACTCAGTGACTGACTCCATAGTTGCGCATCTTCGGCAACGTAGCGCCGGACCAGGAACTCCTCGCCTACAGCCCACGATTGTCATGCGGCCTCCTCAGATATCAACGTGCAAACGTCCGAGTGTGAATAACAAAGGCTTGTTACCAGCTGAAGGTTCTTGTGCTGATGCAGCTGTGACAGCGGAAGGAGTTCAAAGTTGTTATACAATAGCGGCAGATAAATCGGCTCAGCTTCGTTCTCGTAAATCCTTGGCCAAGGAAAAATTGCGATCATTGTCAAGCTCCAGGCCAGATATCAGCATTCATGAGGTTATATGGGAGGATACAGGCCATTCTTCACGCCAAAGTTCATCGGCACGCAGTCTAAGAGGTGTAGAGCAAGAGTGTCCACGTCCGATGCGGTCAGAACAAACACTGCTTCCCACACCAGCTGCACCCGACGGACCAACCTACGGTGTCAGTGCTGATAGTAGCTTCAATGTGCATGATACCTATGCCTTAATAGAGAAGTGGGCATGGAATTGCGCCACGCCTAATGTGATTAATTCAAATATTCGAACGGCCATCCGAAGCTCTGAATCCGGCACATTGGAGACGTTGCCGACATCACAAGCACATCGATCTCGAAAGAAAGAGCTAGCAATTCCGTCTTTGAAGATAGCTAAGACCGATGTCATTTCATTTCCAGCACTTCGTGGACTTCGTGAGAGGAAATCAACTAACGATTGGATATCGCCTCTGCCAGATCTTTCACGCCCTCTGCCCGAATCACTAACTCTTTATGCCGTGGGCATAGATGCTACTATTTGTCCAGATGCTGCTCCTAAACTCATAATTCAAGCTCCTTTCAATGACCAGCTTCGATCACGCAGGAACTCGAAGTTAAGAAGGTCACGACGAAATTCTAGTTATCGAACTCCCCATAACATGGAAACAAATGACCAGAACGTACGTCGAAAGAGCATGATTCAGCAGCACCCCAATGCCCCTGCAAGAGCTGGCCATGCTCTGTTGATTGGATCCTCGCTTGGTGCAAGCTCGGGGGCTCGAAGGAAGAGCTCGGCTCATATTAGAATAATTGACAAAGTTACAGAGAAGCTTAACCAAGCACCGTGGCGAAAGGCGAGGGTGGATTCCCCTTACCCTTCCATCAGCCTTGGCTCATCCAGAGAAGATGTAAGCCAGGGACCAAGTCCTGCTCTGCGACATCGTGCAGTGGATGCACCGAGCAGATTCCAGATGTCCAGAACACAGATACTGGATGAGCGAACTCCTCCACTACCTGGTAAAGCGGACAAGATAGGGATCTACAATGAAGTCACAGGTTCCAAGAATGTTCAGAGAGGGAGTGCCTTGGACCTTGGTCAGGGCAAACCTCATGATTGTGATGACTGTGTGGATATTCCGGATGATTCTAGGATACCAAGTGTTGATTGGATTGGCTGAGACGAATCAAATTTGGTGTCGTAAAGATTGGACGGGCCAGAAAGTTAGACAGACCGAAAGTAGTGTATCAGAACTGTGCCTCAAGATCGTATACGCTTGAGACAAATGGGGATACGATATGCAGACATAAGTAGACTTTGGACATGTACATAGGAATGGGAAGGCGACCCAGAGAAACAATGCTGTGTAGAGATTCATGGTTTCGAGCTTTCTCCTAGGAATTACTCTTCCCGCCCAAGTACCATGGTCTTCTATTCAACTATGACTTGGGCCCTTTTCTTGCCTTTAGCTTTCATTTGGCGTTTAAACCCCTGGATATCTTGGGCTCCCGCTTCAAACCAGGTACTGCACCCTGACAAAGCTAGTTCTAAGTAGATTATCATACACCTCTCCTTTACAAGTTGGCTTTAGCCCAACTTCGGAGTTCCTCCTTACCTTCCTGGCCGTCGAAAATGTCCATTTCTACGGCTTTCGAATTAATCTATTGACTATCAGCAAGACTGGTTCCTTTCTACTCATATCACGCCACGACAGAGGACTCACATATTGAGGACCTAGCTCGCTAATCTTCTCAACCCCAAGCAGTCTCATACAAGTCTCAATCTCAGCTTGCAAAACTGCACACAACGTCAGCCTCCACAATCGTCTAGTTCAATGCTCGACTTACTCTCAAACGTCCGCTCCACCCCCTGCGGCCCACCAGCCCCTAAGCCAAACAACGCCGCTCTCCCAATCCCAACCGCTTTGGCTCCCAGGCACAACGCCTTCACCACGTCCGTCCCCCGCTTGATCCCTCCATCCACCCAAACCTCGATCCGCTCAAAAACCTCCGGGCAGTACTTCCGGATCTCGAGCAGCGTGTGCACCGCCGGCGGCGCCGTGTCCAAACTCCGCCCGCCGTGGTTACTCAGAATGATTCCCCGGACCTGCGGCGCACACTGCATGGCCAGGTAGGCGTCCTCATGCGTCTGGATGCCCTTCAAGATGATCGGCAACGTGGTATGCCGCGCCAGCCACGCCAACGTATCTCTCCACGTGAGATCCAAGGCCGTCCCTCCGGGCGCCATCCATCCCGGAGCGACAGCCGGTTTCTGCAGATCCACGTCCAGCCGGAAGTGATCCTCGCGCTTGCCCAGCACGGGCGAGTCCAGCGTCAGGCACACGCAGACCATGCGGTCGCCCATCGCGTTGATCGTCGCGAGCATCTTCTCGCTCGTCGCTCGCTTCTGGCTCACATACAACTGCCATCCGAACTTCTGGCCTGGCGCCGCCCCCGTCACGATCTGCGCCGGTGTCATCGACGCGAAGTTCGAGATCACTTGCAGCGCCCCGAAGCTCGCGATCCCTTGCGCGATCCCTCGCTCCCCTGCTGGGTGGCCTAGCCGCGCCATTGCTGCGGGCGAGACGTACAGTGGCGTGCCTAGCTGGTGGCCCAGCAGTGTGGTGCGGGTGTCGCACTTGGTGCAGTCAATGAACACCCGCGGCCGTAGCAGAATGGCCTTGTACACTTGGCTGTTGAGCTTCTTGGAGATCAGATCGTCGCCTGCGGAGTAGTAGTACGCCCATGCTCGGTGGGAGATCTTCTTGGTGGCGACGGCTTCGATCTCGTCGAGGTTTAACAGCGCCTGCATCTCCGTCTCGATGTCTTCTTCCGAGGAGTCGGCCATCTTTTTTATAGAGGCGGGCTTTTTCGGTCTCTCTCACGGACGTTGCTTGCGACTTTAGTGTTCGGGTCGGCTTGATGGCTCCAGAGGGCGCAATGTGCGTTCAAAGATTCGATGATTCACTGAATTCTGCAATTCACATTACATATACTTGGTTTGATCCTGTCAGGATTTCCGGTCGTGAGGCGCACGAGGAGTGATTGCACAAGACGGAAGTGGTGGAGCAGATCTCGTCATTGCTGTCGCACAGTACGACGTCCGACGGGCAATCTTTACGGCTGGACGCCGGGCGTGGTATATAAGTCCCGCGGTCGATCTCCAAGGTGGACCTGGTTGCCCACTCTCACAGGGCGGTCTGTGGCCTCCACGTATTTGAGTCGGAGGGCAGCTGTCACCTTCTTAAAGACGAGTCCAAACGCACAACTGAAGACTTGGATAATTAGGTTATATCTGGTTGAGACTTCTGGATTTCTTGACCGTAATAGTTTAGGGTTATGTCTTCTACGATTGGAGAGAGGTATAGGATTCCAGGTTGTAAAAAGCATCGCCAATTCCCATCGCGCGAGCCGAGCGAATAATGGGCGGGTTAAGCGACGACGCTTGCTTGCTGGGAAAATGCCTTGGGCTTCACCGATGTCGACGTGCCGATCCCGACACCGACACCCACTCACGGTTCTTGTCCGCGTGTGACGGCTTGCCCGAAGCGGATACGGCCTGCCGGAGCCAGGACGGGATTCGTACCATTGTTCCTTTTACAGACTTCTCGGGCTCCCAGCTTTCTCTTGACGTATATATATATATAATGGCTCGTAAAAGCAAGAGCCCAGCGTGACGTCCACTGACTGAGCTAGTAAATAGATAGCTCGGGTGCAAATCCACGCACCGGTGAAACCATGGAAAAACCATGGATTTTTAGTCCTCTGAATTTTTTAGGAGGCATTCTCAGGGAGCGAGTTCACTTTTGCAAGAAGGGGCCCGGACTGGACAATGATACTTGATGAGGTTTATTAACATCTCCCACTCGTTCACAGGCCTTCCGGCTTCCTCACCAGATCTACATCTCGGGCTACACTACACCTAGCCATCGCTTGATCCATATCGGAAACCTTGTCAATGAAACCTCCCATCGCGGACCGGTTAGAGGTACTTCAGGTAGTCTCGGGCTTTCGGGGTGGCTGGACACGAGCTGGCTTCAGGGAAGCTTGGGGCTTCTTCGTGTTCTTGGTGACCTTGCTTGTGACATTGGACTTGGGCTTAGAGGGAAAGGGGCGGGAGGGGGTTGATGTTGATCGGGTGGCTGCCATTGGGAATGATTCTAGGTGGTGGGTGGGAAGACTGGGGATTGCTTGATGGTTGATGGATGGATTGGCTGGCTGGGTTTGGAACGGTTGAGTGTGGGGATGATTGCAGGAGTTGATGGGAGTTTGTTCTGGGGAGAGGGTTCATGCATGGTGAGCGAGGGAGGCTTTTTATGCTTTCCTAGAGTTCTGGTGCTCGAGGACGAGATGGTCAATTCTTTCTTTGTCGACGGTCTTGAGGTCAAGGTCACAATGCGTCACTGTTTTGAGGTGATATCTCGAGACAACGGTAGTCTAGGAGTCATGATCACAATATGTCTCGGTTTTAGACTGATATCCCGAGAAAACGGCCGATGGAGACCTTGCTGCTCTTTGTATCTGAGGTGCGGGCACGACCTCGGGCTTGTCTCGTAGCAGAATCTTTTCACTCTGGACTAACCTTTGCTCCTGCAAATGTGGCTGCTCAGTTGATCCAAGTTGAAGGTCTTGCGGTTTATTTCGCTTAATCCAGACCTTTGATCACAACCCCTAAGGATGCGACAAGTGGTATTAAGCTCAACTTTGTGATTTTTACAGGCTTTGTTCTTTGTCAAAGCATTGTCCCCTGGAAGACCCATGATAAACGTACAATAATATACATAGTTTTTGTCCTAGCGTCCAGTGATAGGTAGTCCACGCTTTTCTAACTCCGCCTCGATCAACTTCCATCTGCCCGCCATTCTCTCTTTGTCAATTGGTGTTACTCTCTTAGCAAACACACTGACATTTGGCAGAGTCATCAACTGCTCCTTAGCAGCCAAGTCATCCACTAATTTGCGTGACTTTGGTGGGGTAGCTAGTCGCGTCAACAAGGCGTATGCTGTCCCTGAGGATTGGATGGCGTGATCGGAGATTCGTACACCAGTCAATTGCATGACACGCTTGATAACCTTCGTTGTGTCAGCCTAGAAACCAGGGGTGATTAAGGAACTTACAGCAAATTTAATCTCGGGATCTGCCAAAGATACCTTATACCACTCGCTTCCCCAAGTCTCAATCGCAGCCTCGTAATCCATACGGGTATCTTCGAAAGAATCCACCGAAGATCGATCAGCAGCCACCATTTCTTCCGATTCTGTAGGTTGTTCTTTCACGGCAGTCTCATCGATAGGTTCTTCGTTGTGCTCGGGCTCCAATGGGTCAACCGTGGATCGATCCGCCGCAACGTCTTCCTCAGACTCCGTTGGATTTTCCTTGGTGGCAGTCTCGTCGACTTTGGGTGCCAATGAAAGTACAATATCTTCAAGAGATGCAGCCTCGGTGAATTGCAACGTTGCGCCAGTGGCGGTGGGCGTAAGTTCAACTTCCGTAGTCAGATCAAAGCTAGGCTCTGCTGCTGAGATCTCAGAAAGAGGCTTGCCAGCCATTCGAAGTGCAAAGCTCTCAACAATAGCCCTGCGCAACGCTCCCGTAACGTCCTCGATGTCTGCGAGCCTCTCCGCAGGCAGGAAACCCCTAAACTTGTTCTCGGCGTCCCAGTTCTCCTTCCACCAACCCCCAAAGCCTCCAACTTTATCCAGGCCATCCCATGTTGCTGCTGGCTCGTATCCGGTCATGTCTCGCACGATGGTCTGCGGCCCTCTAGCTTCGACGTCGTCTGCATTCTCACTCCTTTGCGCCCGCTTCTTTGTCTGATCAAAAACACTGGCATCGCCATAAGGATCTGCTAATCCAGGAGGGCTGTCTGTACCCCATATCCTCCTCCTGACTCTCTCTGTAAATGGTGCCTTTCCATCCGATGGAAGTGTTCGAGGAGATGAGGTCGAGAAAAGGTTACTTTGGTGGCAGGCCGCGCAGAGGTAAGTGTTATTCGCAGCAACGCTTCTGCGCATCAGGCCAATTGACCTATCTACCCTTGATATTCTGCGCATCGTGATGTTGTGGTGCAGCTTTTGATGTTGGTATCTGGAAGTCTGCTCCATGGACTTTTTGGATCTATAATGGACTAGACCATAAATGGTTAGTGCATTATTAGCTATCCCGACCTCCGTGCCTCAACCCCAGGATGCGACCTTGGGCACGTATTTGGTTTCTTCGTATCTAAGCCTAACATTGTAATCAAGTACTTAGCATCTTTCAGACGGCTAAGCCACAATTGCTGGTCAAAAGATGAATCGTCTCATGCTATTGTTGGCGCTTTGCGCCCTTATTGTAACTACCATGGCAGCCTGTAAGTTGTCCGTAGCTCGATTGAATATACACATACTGACATGAGTAGCGCCGCCATCTTTCTGCAAGTGCACCTGCTTCACCAACAGCACCATCATACCTTTGTCCGCTCATGGCTCTGTGCCTCCGACCTCTTCGAACCCGTCCCTCAAAACACGAGCTCCACCCGCAACTTGCGCAATGTGCAACCGAGCCTTCTGCCTGTCGCAGAGACTGCCCATATGCAAAGATGCAGAAGAGACGGATGTTTTTACGACTTGCTTTCAAAGGGATAGTCGGAAAGACCAGATTGTGGTGCTTACTTTCATTACGGGCACCCTAGGACTCCTAGGATGGTCTGGGGTCAGGAAGATTCTCGAAAAG
The DNA here is from genome assembly GCA_003369635.1 of Coleophoma crateriformis. Taxonomy (NCBI): domain Eukaryota; kingdom Fungi; phylum Ascomycota; class Leotiomycetes; order Helotiales; family Dermateaceae; genus Coleophoma; species Coleophoma crateriformis. Next base: position 265,875 of record PDLN01000011.1, read on the forward strand.
AGGAAGCTTGGAGGGCTGGGAGATGTGCAGCAAGGGTATTTGGCGGTGGGAGGTAGATGATGACTAGATGATGGCAGGATGCACACTTCGTGTTACTTGCGCGCACGCCAATACAGGGAACGGTGGGAACCCGCGGGGCTCGACCTAAGGTCCAGATCATTCGCCCTAATCTGTCCTGACAAGAAGCGGTTAAGGTATATTACATTCTGAGGAGCCATGTTAGTCTCAACGCACACCACGGTGTAAGTCGTGTTGGAACATACGAGCCCAGAAGATGTGAGCGAGTCGGATTGGGATTGGAGAGCCACCTACTGAAAGACGCGGTTGAAGCATGATGTATTTATGCAGAAGATCGTAGAACCATCTTCGAAATGGTCAAAAAGTCGGGGACGGCACGCAGAAAGATCCAGCTGGTACGACCTTACTTGATGGTCAAGCTATACGATTCGCCGCTGAGATGACCCATACACCGATGCAGTCGTCGCTCAAAAGGTTCGCCTAAAAGGCATCATTTCCATAGACACTAATGCTGCACCTTTATTAGAAGATGGTAGAGAATTATTTCGAGAATAAATGATGTAGGCACTGCTGGCACGTTACTCTGTACTTTATTTTCCATAGAAATAAACACAAATCGTAAACTTCCCAGCATAGATCTAAAATCACAAGTGACAAGGTCTCAGGGCGAGCTTACTATCCATCATTTCTATTTGTCTACCTACGGCTTCTTTGAACACGAATATGGCAAGGACTTTGGAAATTTCAACAGGACACAATCGACAGTTCGGGTGGTCCAGATGATTGAGACATCCTCGACTGCAATGTTTAAATCGAAAGGAATGTCTTTTCTCCCTTCGCCTGACTATCCCTGGGCTTTTGCGAAGATACTTTGGTCATGTATCATTGACCAAGTGGCACAATATTTGAGTTTCCTGTATATTGCATTCAATCAGAGTTGAAAGCCAACCAGAACAATTTCTTCCCCCACATGCAAGGACACAATGCAGCCGCATGCCTGATTCGTCTGTCATCTCGACCTTCTTCTTTGGCTCATCTGAGGACTGGGCGCCAAGTACATTGTTTATGAAAAGTTTCTTGGAAGGCTCGGCAGCGTGGTTTGAATAGCTGCAGTCATAACGCCTTAGCAATAAGATCTTCTGAGCATCTTTGAGTGATCGGAATACTCCTAATTCCGGATACCAAGGTAAGAATAGCTATAAGATTATGCTTCCCGTGGCTTTGGTTTGTTGGATTCATTCTTCCAATTTCTTACTGAGAACGTACTGCTAATTGTTTATTCGAGATGAAGCTCGCAAGTCAATGGCTTCTAGCTACTTCAGCTTTACTTTGTGTTACTTCGGCCAAGGAGGACCAATTGTTTAGCAAGCAGCATATGAGGAAAAGACGGTATGATCCGCGGAAGAACTTTAATATCTGTCAGAGCCCCTGACACAGAATTGGAGTGGATGGGAACTGATCTCTTCCAGCTTTCTACCATATCAATGACGTCCACGCTCACTTGGACGAGTTCCGGTCTTCTGGCGCCGATTGCACAAATACAGCTGTCGGATGTTATGGCGGCTATGCAAGAGTCAAGACCATCGTTGACAAGACGAGACCATCTCACAAAAACAGCCTATTTCTGAACGTTGGAGATGAGTTCCAGGTCAGTAATCTTTTTCTTTTTAAGTTCGACAAAATTGACCTCTATACAGGGGACTCAGTTCTACTCCTACTATGGAGGCGAAAAGATTGCCGAGACTCTCAACCAGCTTGGCTTCGACGGAATGACGCTCGGCAACCACGAGTTTGATGGAGGTGACGACAAGCTAGGAGCTTTCCTGCAGAACTTGACCTTCCCGATCATTTCAGCGAACATAATCTCTGATCATCCAATCCTGAACGCTACGATCAAGCCATTCCACATCTATCCCGAATATCAGCTTGCGGTTATTGGTGTCACTACTGAGACAACACCAAGCATCTCTTCGCCCGGAGATGGCACTATTTTTACGGATGTTGTTACCGCGGTGCAGAATACTATTGATCTCATCAAATCGACTACCAACATCACACGTATAGCGGCAATTACGCACATCGGATATGACGAGGACCAGAAATTGGCAGAATCGACAACTGGATTGCAGTTGATTATGGGTGGTCACAGTCACACGCCACTGGGCAATTTCACTGGGGCAACTGGCCCTTATCCTACGATTAAGACCAATCTTGATGGCGATGAGGTATTCATCGTGACTGCTTATCGTGAGTACTTGAAATAAAGCAATGCTCGTGGAGCCTGCGTGATTACTAACACTGAACAGGCTGGGGGGAATATCTCGGCTACATCGATGTCGTATATGACCCAAGTGGAAAGATCCTCTCATACCATGGTGCACCGGTACACCTGGCCAATGCCACCGAGCAGGATCCCGGCCTTCAAGCACAGATTGAAGCCTGGCGAGCCCCGTTCGAAGAATTCGCAGCTCAAGTGGTTGGGGAGTCTCTGGTAGAATTGGACCAGACGACCTGCCAGATGCAAGAATGTAAGTCGAAGAATTCTCATGGCAGCTCCTAGATCTTAATTTGGGAATTTGCAGGCCTGCTCGGGGATTTCATGGCAGATGCAATGCTCTCATACAGATTAAATCAATCCAACACCGCCGATTGTGCTATCATCAACGCAGGGGGTATCCGAGCCACAATTGATGTTGGGCCGATTACTCGAGGCGAAGTGCTCTCGAGCTTTCCGTTTGGCAATGCGATTGTTGAGATTACTCTCACTGGTCAAGATGTCTGGGATGCTCTTGAGGGTTCGCTCTCAAAAGTGAATCCAGTCAACGGCAATAAAGTCACCTCGTCCGTTCAACTGAGCAAACAGATTCGAGTGGTCTATAACCCTAGTAACGCCGTTGGCTCAATGATCAGCAGCGTCGATATCGGGGCTGATCTCACGCCTATTGACTTAACAGCAACTTATAACATCGTGACATTGGACTTTTTGGCCGGTGGTAAGTCAAAAAGAAAAGATTTTTTTTTTTGATTCAACTCATGACGCTAATGTAACTGTGATTAGGTGGTGATAACATCTTCCAGAAAACTAGTGACTTTGTCACCCTCGACACACAAGACGAGGTTTTGACACGCTATATCGAGCAAATGTCGCCTGTAGATATCGTCCTAGATGGAAGAATAGCTGTTGCGAATGCAAGCACAGTTGCAAGGAGGATTATCAAATTACAAAGTTGTTAGGCATGACTATTGAGGATGCAGTGCAACTCGCACTCTTGACACAATCGTAGTCTAATTGATGCTCGCTTACCACCCGCTCGCTGATTCATTCGCAAAGCGATGGGCCTGAAATGGTGCATAATGGTCGTCCTCACAATGATTGCCTTATCCATTGTGGCACAGCAAGAATCGCACGGTTACGTATTGACTTGGGGCTATGCGACCTCCAACCTCGGACTTTCATTGGCCGATGCCTTGATTTTCACGGTCCTCTGAAGGCAAGCCACACCAAATCGTAGACGGTAGAGGGGTCCTATATTACGTCAGTTATGCTCTCCACCCTGGGAGGTACATGTACCCCATGCATCATAGAGCCCGGACAGGCCAATTGCCCCTCAAACGCAGCAATCAAGCAGACACCCAAATCAAGATATCAAGAACGCCCTTTTTCCAGTCGGTCTTACGACAAGACAGAGCTTCCTCCATGAACAAACTCAGGAAAGAACGGAAACCTCCTTCCCCACATCGCAACATGGGTCTCTTCAGCAAGAAGGATAAGTCTACTCGTCCGGACATCAATACGCTTTCGCAGAATCATCTTGCCCCGGACAACAATCTCCCACCTGCGCCAAGCGGCGACAACAGCTACAACAGCTCAGATCGCAGCTACAACAATTCCGATACGTCACGACAGAGTAACCTATCGACGGCTGAGACGCGAATTAATCAGGATCAGCCGAGACAAAGTCCTGCGACGACGACGACCACTACCACTACAACCACAACCACTAGTAAGTTCTACAATAACAGGAATGGATAGCAACTGACGGCGAAATAGCGACCACGACCGTCAACAGCGATGGCAGCACATCCACGCAAACCCACCCCTACGACCCGGCTACCGACCCGCCACCGCAGTCCCAAACCACGGTCCAAACCAACAGCGGAGAAATTGCAGCCGAGCGCGGACGAACCCTCGCACCAGAGCCCGTCCGCCGCAACAGCACGAGCGGAGGACGCCAAATCCCCGAGAGGAAGCCCATCCCCATCAGAACCGACAGTGGCGGGGCTCCCAGCCCGATTCCCCAGCGCAACCCGGCGCGCAACTCGGGGGAGTTTGCCCCGCCGCTTGATACGACGACCCGGCCCCCGGCGGTGGAGGAGGCGAGGACCCCTACGTCGCCTACGAGCATGAATTATACGCACGCCGGCACGACGCACCATAGCAAGCGGGGGAATATCCTGTCGGCGGCGAAGGGCTTGCATGGGGCGGGGGAGGCGTTGAGAGGCTCGGTCAATACTGCGCTGGCGAAGGGGATGCGGGACGATGTGGAGGCGGAGCGACAGAGGGTGGTGAAGGAGCAGGGGATGCGGGAGTTGCGGGAGAGTGGGTTTAGGGAAAAGGCTGGGGATCGATTGAAGAGGAGGAGCGGCAGTATCGGGCTAAGAAGTGGGGACCCTGGGCCTGGTCTGAGTAGGGTGGATGAAGTGAATGTATGATGGAAGGGTCATTTCTGGTTCGGAGGGGTTTCACTAGAAGCAGGGCGTTGGAGGCTGTGTGTATGATTTTATGAGGCATGCTATGACTGAAGAGACAACAAGATTGTTATTTACAAGATACATAGAAACGATTACTAATTGGATTTGGAAGCGTCTCTTTGTCTGCATGAATGGACTTATGAATGATATGGTTCGGCACGAACTCTTGATATAGGTGCAGTAGTGAAGACAATAGCTTGGTAAAAGATATTCGGTGCCCGGAGAGGGTTCTTGGGCTGGTCATCCTGCAGGTATCACGGATTTAGCTCACAAGCTTGACCAGTACATGTATGCCTAGATGTTCAAAGACATAAAACTTAAAAATATACAGATAACATTAAGCGAGGCAATGGTAGCTCTTATCAATTTTTCGAGCACCGAGCTCTTAGGTAGGTCTTTTCTTGCAATATGCTTTGCACTCCAAATATTCCTGGAGTGATGTTGACCTGAGATGAGTTGTGTAATACTTGCACTGGATTCACCCGAATTTTGTGTAACACTTTCACGAGATTCGCCCCAATATACCATTGAGTGATCCTCTTTCTCAAATACTTCTGGAGCAAGGCAGTAAGTGAGCCCATGCAGCATCCACGGTTGACGAGCATCTTGCGTATCCTCTTCCCTCGCTTACGCCAAGAAACCTGCAGCCAGAGCCAAGCGGAACTATATCAGATAAACAATTGGCCGTTAAGGTTCCCAGGGCAAACTGTATCACAGCTGGGAATCTTTGGTTTCCCCGACCACCGCTCACGTCCAAAACGACCGCGGTCTATCTCCGCAGCGCAATTCGCCGATCCGCCTTGTCGGTTATACCGAACCGTGACGCGAAGCGAGCGAGGTGCAAGGAGCAATCAGATACCATGCTAAGGTGAATAGAGCAACAAGTCCTCCAGCGCAGGGAAAGAGCATGATTAGTGTACTGGAAGAGTTTCTCCGAAGCACAGAATGCAGAAACCACAAGGAGAGCTCCGCGTCTCTGTTGAAACTTAGGTACTGCCCTTGGCCCGCGGCAATAGCTACAATAGCTTCAACTACCCAACGGCGGACGCCGGCCAATAGCCGTTCTCGCTGAACTTCGTCCGCACCTTCACATCATCTAAATAACCTACCCGCCTGACCTCGCGGTGCCAGACCCTCGTGCGGCCAATTTAACCGTCTGGCAGCATCAACCCACAGGTGTAGCCACCGACAGCCAACCACACCCCACCACGCCTGGCACCCACCACCCCATACACAACCCCGTCCGTCGCCCGTCCCGCTCCTATCCGGCGGCGAAACGGGTGCACGGCGGGAAGTCGCGCGAAGTCAGACGTGCAACAAAAGTCCTGGAGGATCGAATCGTATGAGGAGGACCAGGAACGGAGGCGGCCTTACCTTTCAAATGATGGGATCTCGACGGTGGAGAGGGATAGACGGGCTGCGATCTGCTCCGCCGGACAATTGGGAGCCTGCGGGAAAATCTTTGGCGCGTGGGGGGCAAGGAAACTTCCTCGCCGCAGCGCTCAGCATTCCAATCCCCACGAAAAGGCCATGAGGAACGAATGAAGGGGAGATCACAGTCGAGATTAAACTACACACTACTGTACGATACCGTTCTTACACCCGTCCTCGAGCAGCGCGCGGAAGATGGCTCAGCCTCGGAAGAAGAAGGGATCAGGACAAGGCCGTCGTGCGTCGCCCGCCCGCCCATACGAAACCGCCTGCCCGGCAAAAGGGTCGTTGAGCATGGCGGACTTTGCACAACAAGGGGAAAAAGGGCGGATATTTGCAGACGTGCAACAAAAGCTCGCAAGCCGTACAAGCAGCAGCTGATACCCGGACCCTCCTCGGATGCGAGCTGAGCAAATTGACGGCGCGGATCAAGACAGCGCTGGCACGACACAGGTGTGTGTGAAGTGGGCGTGCTTCGGCCAATAGGATGCCCAGCTGTTCTTCTCTTCCCGGATGGCGCGCGGATAAGTACTTACCCCACACGTGACCCTGAATGCCCGTCACGACCCGAATATGGGTGCCGTTTGCCCTCTCACGGTGCTGGGAGTCTGGGGTTTGGTGTTTTGGCGGGGCGAGATAGTCTTCCCCCAGGAATCTCGTGCCATTCTCCTTCATGTTTTCTTTCCTTCCTCCTCTCTTACCATATTCTTTTGCATCTTCTCTCGTCTTTGCACATTCCAATTGAGCCACCTGCACGACCTCTGAGCTGCTCTGGACACCCAGCAAGCTCAACAACCTACAAAATCTGAAAAGTCATCTCCCACCCATACACCTCGAACCCTCTGCAAAATGTCAGGCCCCATCCGAAAAGGACTCAAGTCCATCCTGGAGAAGTCGCCCTCGGACATTGTAATCCTCTCCTCCCTCCGCACACCCGTTACCCGCAGCTACAAGGGCTCCTTCAAAGATGCGTACCCAGAGGAGCTACTCTGCCACGTTATCAAAGCGACCTTGGCCGCCAACCCCAACCTGGACCCAGCGCTGATCAACGACGTCGCCGTCGGCGTGGTGCTCTCGGAGCTCGGGGGGTCCAAAGCCGGCCGCATGGCGATGAACCACGCGGGGGTGCCGACGACGACGAGTTTCTACACCGTGAACCGCGCCTGCAGTTCCGGACTGCAAGCCATCACCAACATCGCCCAGAGCATTGCGGCCGGGCAGATCGAGGTGGGCATCGGCGGCGGGATGGAGAGCATGACGCGGAACTACGGCTCGCGGGCCATCCCCGTGGACCTGTGGCCGGAGCTGAAGGAGAGCCCGAACAAGGACGCGCGGGACTGTATCATGAGCATGGGCATCACGAGTGAGAATGTCGCCCAGCGGTACGGCGTCAGCCGGGCGGACCAGGATGCGTTTGCGCTGCGGAGTCACCAGCTGGCCAAGAAGGCGCAGGACGAGGGCTTGTTCGACAAGGAGATCATCCCCGTGGAGACGCGGTGGCAGGAGGTTGACAAGGAGGGGGTCAAGGTAGGCGAGGAGCAGCGGATCACAGTGACGAAAGACGACGGGATCCGCGCCAAGCTCGCGATAGAGAACCTGACGAAGCTCAAGCCGGCCTTCAGCGCGGACGGGTCGAGCACGGCAGGCAATTCCTCGCAGATCAGCGACGGCGCAGCGGCGACGCTGCTGATGCGGCGCTCGACCGCCACGGAGCTGGGCCTCTCGTCATCCATCATGGGGAAGTGGGCGGGCACCGCGGTGGCCGGGTGCAAGCCGGACGAGATGGGCATTGGGCCAGCCATTGCGGTGCCGAAGCTGTTGGCGATGCTGGGGCTCCGGACGGAGGACGTCGGCTTGTGGGAGCTGAACGAGGCGTTTGCGAGCCAGGCGCTGTATTGCGTGCGGGAACTGGGACTGCAGGGCGCGTTGGAGGAAGGGCGGGTCAATCCCAAGGGCGGTGCGATTGCCCTGGGTCATCCCTTGGGTGCCACGGGCGCGAGAATGGTTGCGGGCCTGATGCCGCAGCTGGAGGTGATGGGGCTGCAGACGGGTGTGGTCAGTATGTGTATTGGAACGGGTATGGGGATGGCGGGTCTGTTTGTCAGAGAGTAGATTCGCGTGGCTTGTTTGCATGTTGGTACGGGATAATAAAAGAAGATGTATTCCAAGCTTCTGGAAAAGGTATTTTAGCATAGGATAGTTATTGTATTTACTGGGACTCATAGGCCCCATCATCTAAGCATGTCCAATTAACGCCCCGGCGCCTCGCTCTCTCTGGTATCAATGAATGTGTTTGTCAATAACCGACTCCTTTACTATTCACAGGACGCAGTAACGCCGTGTGTTCCCATTAATCGTATGTAATGATATGACTGAAATGTCCCGGCACCTTCAACCGACACTTCTCGCAGTCGCTTCGATATCCCATGCTGAACGTTCTCTTGGTATTCATCATGCTATTCCCTCCCATGTCCTCGCCATACCCTGTCCACGTCCGTAGACTATGCTTCGATCGCGTATGTCCCTTTTTGGGAGGCGTCTGCAAAGTAGGCTCGACTTCCATCTGCATCCCCCCCATCGCCTCCACAATGACACTGGGACTGGTCTCTCCCTCACTGATAGGGCTTGGAAGACGGCGCCCACGTCGGATTCGTTCTACCATGCTTTCATCGTCCGCAAAGTTGGGGTCATTCCGTGGTGCTTTCTCCGACCGAACAAAAGGTGCAAAGGAGCTTTGAATAGGCGTTGGAATGCGACCTGAAATACTGGGTGAGGGATCATTGGTGAAAGGCCCCGGAATGAGATGCACCGAATCGGTCATCTCCATGTCAGTCGAGTACATGGGCACATCTGATATCGATGTAGCCTGTGAGTCCGCCACCTTGTATGCCGGGGATGCTGGGGACGACCACGGTGAGAAAACCGAGTGATTCTGTGGAGTGAGGTTTTGTTCTTCATCTGAATCCGCGGGGGTGATGGTTGGAGGGGCAGGTTGAGGTATCTGATCTGCCGCGAATGGCGATGAGAAAGCTCTCCTCTGTGCATTGGGAGATGTTCGATGAGGTAGTGTAGCTATCCGTCGTTTCTGCTAAGGCTCAGCCTGTGTCTTGTACCACCACGTTTACTATAGGTTATGCTTGCTCACCTGCCGATGTTCACTGAACCCTGGTGTTGCGAAGTCCTCTTCCTCCCTCCCACGTTTCCGGGTCGCCCAATCGTGTGCGAACATACTGTGGCTCTTATCGTCTGGCAAGGCAAGGCAATTTTGGTACCGTCGAAGGTCGTCCTCCCGCGCTGTTCAGGATAAATTGCCCCAAAGAAAAAGCAAGCTTATCGGGGTGAGGATTGACAGGTGATAGAACGAGGAAGACTGCGTTTATGCTCTGGCTGGCACAACACACGGGTAGATCTTAAGCGGAAGGTGGTATATCTTGTTTCCCATGTCGTTGCCTACGAGCTTTGCAAGATGGACGGCGGAGCCCAACAGAACACCTTAGACAAGGAGTTCATCACATGGGTGAAGAAACTCGCGAGCGTCGATCCAGCGGCTTTTGTTGGCTGTGACAGTTGCTGGCTAGTTTCAGGATTGCTTCATGATCGTGGTGGGTGCTCGAGCGTCAGGCGTGATGAAGGCGAGATGGCTGGCTGCCTCCTGCCTCGTGGGAAATCCGGGGCAGGGGAATCGTGCCGGGCTAGAGCGCACGCTAACGATTCCGCCGTCCACGTTAGTCCACACAGATCACGTGTCGTAAATGCTGCCCCCTTCTTACACGTCAATAGCGCCACCAGGGGCAACGCCACGAGTAGATGTTCGCCCCTATCGCTGCTGGAGGCTTCTCAGGCTAGACTCTTTGGGCTTACTTTGGATGGCTAGAGCAGTCGCTGGGTGCAGTGGGGTATGCTTTTCGCCAGTCAGAGAACGTATTGGACTCGCCCAATTTGTCATGGTCATTCAAACTTTTGGGGCGGCCTTGAAATCTATGCAAAATGCTATAGCGCGATGTTACGCAGCGACATTATCCATAATCTGCAGTTGTTCTTTTGCTGAGAGAAAGCATATCCATATGTCTGATCGCAGACTTTTGTGGTAAGATGCTACAAATTTCCCCAAACGCCAAACGCAGACCCAATCCCAAACCCTGCCCACCACACATGCCCTCGTCTACCCATATCCAAAGTCTTAGTTGGCATTGACCTGGCGTCTCTCCCGGACAGCCTCAGCCAGACCTTCCAAGACCTCAACGGTGGACTCCCAATTGATGCAAGCATCAGTGATGCTGACGCCCTTCTTCAATCCAGCTGGTCCCTCGGCTGGAACCTTTTGGTTGCCCTCATTGATGTTTGATTCGATCATGACACCGATAATGGACTTCTCGCCAGCACGGAGCTGTTCACCAATGACCTTAGCGACCTTGGGTTGATTTCGGTGGTCCTTGTTTGAGTTTCCTATCTTTATGAGCACGCATTTCAATGCACAGGCCAGAGGATTTGCTTACCGTGGGAGCAGTCAATCATGATAGCTTGCTTCTCATTCTTCTTGGTCAAGACCTCCTTGGTTTGCTTGATGCTCTCAGCGTCATAGTTGGTGCCCTTGGTCCCGCCACGGAGAATAACGAATCCGTGCTCGTTTCCGTTGGTCCTGGTAATGGCAGCAAGTCCTTGCTTGGTGACACCCATGAAGTGGTGCTTCGCAGCAGCGGCTCCGATGGCATCAATGGCGACAGCCAAGCTTCCGTCGGTTCCGTTCTTGAATCCAACCGGGAAAGACAGACCAGAGGCAAGCTCACGATGCAGTTGAGATTCAGTTGTTCGTGCACCAATGGCACCCAGAGAGATCAGGTCTGCAAGGAACTGGGGAGATATAGTATCGAGCATCTCAGTAGCAATTGGCATACCGATGTTGGTCAGATCGCAGAAGAGTTGTCGGCTGATTCGAAGACCCTTGTTGATCTTGAAAGACTCATCGATGTCCGGATCGTTGATCAATCCCTTCCATCCAACTGTAGTGCGTGGCTTCTCGAGGTAAGCGCGCATGATGATGCACAGATCTCCAGAAAGCTTGTCTGCAAGCTTTCGTAATCTTGCAGCATATTCGAGAGCAGTAGCTGGGTCGTGAAGAGAGCATGGTCCACAAACTACGAGGAGGCGGTCAGACTGGCCCATGATGATCTCCACGGCCTCGCGGCGACCTTGCACCACGGTGCGGATAGCATTGGCGGTAGCTGGAGTTTCAGACACAAGCAATTGAGGTGGAATCAGGGGATCTTGACCCAAAACTTCATCGTTATCGTCAGCAAATGTGCCCGTGGCAAGAGGGGAAATCGATAGGAGGGGTCATACTGCGAGTATCGTCCGTAACATCTGGTTGTATTTCGAGGGCAGGCATCTTGGAACCGAAGGCGAGGCGAAATATATGGTGTTTAATAGATGGTAGAGGAGGAACTGAACGTTATTATAGAATTGTCCAGGAGTTGTGTTGGAGATGCAGCAATGACTCAAAGACGAAGGGCGAGATGAGGGGCAGAAAGGCTCCAAAATTAAAAATTAAAAAAAGAGCCGAGCCAGCCTCGTGGTACGACCAGGAACAGGTGTTCCATTAGTCAGCCTATCAGGGCCTCGTGTGTTTCCTGGGAGCTTTTGATTTGCCTGTTTGCTCATGCTCTGCAACGGCGAAGCAAACAACACACACATGGGCGCATTCTTTTGCTCCATACAACCATTGGCGGTAAGTCTTGATACGTCCAGAAAAGAGCCTCGTGACGGCTCACTGCATCTGGCCGGCCTTTTCCCTCACATTGACCACTCGATTGGGTGTCGCAAATGCAGAACCACGCGAGCCCTCTTTTGACCGCGGCATTGCAAACACAACGCCGTTCGAAGATCTGGGCGTCTCAAACGTACGCCTCGATTAGGCATAGACAAACTGCTACTAGACACTGGTTACAATAACGTGGCTCTTGTTGCGATGATCAGCAAGGTCTTCATCGTTCCGAGTGGCCCAGTTCCCACAGGTGCGTCGGTACTTGTGTGGCTGTCACCCGCTTGGTCCAACAATGCTTTGAAAGATGACTCCACACCCGAAGGAAAGACTTATGTCACTCTGTCAAGAACGTGACGTATTATGCTCTGTGTAACCATATAGCAGCCGTGGTATCACAGATTCCCAAGCAATTACAGTAGTTCTTGATGCCACCTCAATGCTCGGTAAGAAAGCTCGGGGCTATTACAAGAATGCATTGAACGATAGGTCACATACTGTGCTCAGCAAACAGTACAACTGGTCTTATTATGCAATTGCTTCTAGGGCTTTCTCTGGATACAAACTTGCACCGGTTCAGGCGGTAGCAGGTTACGCGGAATCTTTTCAGCTGAAGAATCCTCTACAAATCACTCTTACCTAACTTTCTGGAAGCTTGAGTTTGATTCCCAGTAAAAAGAATGAGCCGTCCCAGTCCTCAAGTTTCCTCGACGGTTTGGTCAATTCTAATTCGGCCACTGTCATGTTCAGTCACTTCAGTTCGTTTGTGATTGCCACGCATTCACTTGCCCTGTCACCAATTCAGTCATATAGATTGCAAAGGGCTAGATTGTATTGCTATGCCATCTCTACCTATCTATACATTCGTCGTATACCGTGTATGTCTCGAGCGTTTGCCAAAATTCAAAATATAACAAATTGATGCACAATTCCTTAATACCGGAGTTGGCCGTAAAGAGTATCGAAAAGACGTTCGAATGGAAAATAAGAATTTCGCAATCCAAGTGAAGGTTTTGGTAACCACTTCAAGCCTAACCAGGATAGCTGGAGGCTTACAGGCACTGAGAGTAGTAGTCGCTAGACTTGACACAAGTCGTGCCAGCGACACAAGTAGTAGGGCCAGTATAGCTAATACCCCCGCATTGGCCGTACTTTGGAACTGTTGACGTGGTTGGACTGGCAGAACTTGTGCTGGTGCTTACTGGCTTCGAGGTTGTCGAAGTAGCCAGAGTTGAGGAGCTCGAACTGCCAACGGGCGCAGAGCCAGAGGCGAAGGTAGAACCGAGAGGACCGATCTTGATGTTGGAGTAGACGACATATGAATTTGGAGAGTTTGCTTCAACATCTGTTGGCGAGCCAGATGTGGTTGGGCAAGTACCGCGAGCTGAGCCGGGCCCCGTGGAAGTGGTAGGATAAGTGCTATCCAGCCAGAGCATGTTGACGGCATGATCATCCCAGATCGAAAGTACAAGAACCATGCCGGTATCCAGAGCCGTGCCCATAGCTGCCAGGCCTCCGTTAGCCTCAAAGGTGTTTGTGTCTCCAAATGCTGTCTTTTGCTGGTTGCAGAAGGTGTCTGAGATTGCATTCGTGGCTGTCACTCCAGCGACGTTAGAAACTGAGTTGGGAATCACAACTCCATTCTGCACATAGAAGCGCTTTATCTGTGACAGAGTTCCAGACGTGGTCCCGTCAGCTGTGATGAATTGAGTCACGACAGTGAAGGGCTTGGTTGTGTCAACGATCTTGCTGGGGCCAAAGAATGAAGTGTTGCCCATTCTGTAGCTGTTGAAGTCGCAACCTAAGTGAAAGGGTTGGTTTAGCGGCGATGTTTGTAAATTGATACACTTCTGGAGACTTACCATCTTTATCGCAGACACCATTGTATCTGTTTCCGGTAGCATCGTCACCACAACTGGTACCGCTGCACCGAGTTTGCCCGGCTACAGTACACACGTGAGGTGTGTAAGCGGCGGAGATCGAGTTCGCCTCCCAGATGTCCATCTCGTTACAGCAAGATCCATACGTGCCAGAGCCAGCGTTGACGTCGTTGGTAGACGGCACCCACCCATCTACGTTGGCCTATATGGGTTGTCAGCATGGCCAATCCGAGATATTTTTAATAAGGAAACACCAAACTACGCAGGGCGTTCTGAAGCTATTACTAAGCTAAATCAAGACTTACCTCGCCGTTAATGAACTTGATATCATGTGGACATTGCGCATCACAATACCCGGTACCATACTTGGCACCGGCTTTGTTTCCGGAGTACTTTGCAGTTCCGCCGTCGGCATCCATCTCAGCAAAGTAAACAGCACCATTCAAACCACACGGCATGTTGGAAACATCAACATCGAAGGTAAATTCTTGCCCTTTAACCTTGAAAAGCTTATATGTTGAATCAGTCGTATCCATAAGATACACACGTGAGCCCACGTTTGTGTTAGCACCTTTGGTGACGAAATTCATTCTCAACGAGCTTCCAGACGTCGTGATGCCGTACACGCCAGAGTAATCGGCGCCATCGAGCGCGCAGTTCTTTGCACAAGTCACATCATCAGGGCAAAGTGTCGCATCCCAGGTGTTTCCCGTGTAGCAGTTCGTGGATCCTGAGACAGAATGCAGCCACCTCCAGTTTGCATCAATTACGATCTTAGTGTTAAGTGTGGTGCAGGTCCCTGCTGCCGAACAGGATTGCATAGGCAGTGCTGGATGCGTCTCTGTTGTCAATGTTCCGGCTTGTTGTGCATACGCTTTGGCGGCAAAAGCGCAGAGGAGGGCTAGTGTTCGGTGCATTGTGATTGAGTATGCAAGCGGATGTTGGTGATGTAGAAGCTGGGGCTTTTGCTGTTCGGGTGTAATATTTGCTCTTCTTATAGTTCTCTGAACTATAGTACCCCAAGGTTGTCTTCGGATACAAAGTCATGATTTGGGATGTTCGGGCCTCAAAGCCGCGCAGGAGTTCTCCTCGAAAGATCCGTCGGGTTAGAAGAATTACCATCCGCGGATGCTCAGGTCTATCAGATCTACCAAGGGGCTAACTACGGGACAAAATCCCTTTCGAGCCGCCTCCAAGCTGATGGTGGAAGCAAAAGATGTGCTGCATGATGGAGCGTGCAGGCTTCGAGGAGCAACCTTGTGGCCATGAACGATGAAGTTACGTTCTGGCCACTAAGTCCTTGGTTCCCGAGTTATCTCCTGCAGGATTTGGAACTCATTCATTTGAATGTTAAACATCCTCTGGGCCGAGAAATTGCGCGCCGAGATTATACAATCTATTATTTTGCAGGAAAGATCTTCAAGCAGGCTTCTCCTATTGCCAAATTAAAAAATACCTAGGTCCTGGCAGATGCAGCCTGCCTCTCCAACTCTCTTCTCCAGATTTTGATCGACAGGCGGTCTTAGTACCTTCATTATGCACGGATAAATAGTTTTCAGGTACTGGGAATGAGTATCAGCTAAGGGCCCAAAGAAATATGGTGATTTCTAGGGCCTCACTTGGTCGTTCCATCAAAGTTCTCCCGCCAATCCATGGACGTCGCTAAGCTCAACCCCATGGGACACGGCAAACTTGGCCTAAATACCATGCAACCATAAGTACATTCCCTCAAGCCAATCCGCCCTTATAACATATACCCGGCAGGCAAAGCCGCAGGTGCGGCTATATACTGGTTGTCATTTGAGGCAGATAATAGGTTCGATAGCCTCTCAGGCACCTCATCTGATGTTGCCACGAGTACTTCAATATTTACCATTAGCCGAGCCGATTCCTTAAATGCCGATTCGTTGTTATTTAATTAACTTGAGTTCAACCGGTACCAGGAAGGCCTTGCTTGGCACTTCGTCTCCATGCCTGACTTTCGGGGGAGAGTGCCTAAGGTAGATGAAATGGTTCGGTATTGATGGTGGGTGCCGAGGTTCTCCTCTCACGAGAGAGGACGGGAAAACAAGGAACGACACAACGGCCCACGAAGGCTTTTCGAATGGGGAGGCAGACGACGACCAGTGTATGAGTGGGTACCAAGCCGATTCGCATTCAAAGTCGAGACTGGTGCCCGATGGCGCATCCCATATGCATAACAATAACCATAACGCGGCCCACCTATCAATTTAAAGCCTGCCGGCACGGAGTGTGGAGAACCCCGTCGTAGTAACAGGGTTGTACGCATCACAAGATCAAATGTATCCAGAGACTTTCGTCTTCTCAGCCGACCGAGCGAGCACATTCGTGCGGCGATAGTGAATAGCCTGATCTTGCCTCTTGATGGAATACGCTTGACAGTTGAATTCCTTGGGAGTTCCTTGCCGGCTCTTCCATATTGTGGAACCGGCTGTGCTGTCTCGGATAGAGGAAATGGATATACTCGCGAATATCGGGAACTGGCTCCGAAGCTCCTATGCCATTGATGGCGCCCATATTCCTTGTCGTGGTCTCTTTTGATCCTGGCTCTCTATTCACGTGCATTGGCATGCTTTGCTAGGGCAAAACCTGCAGTATGGTTTAATGAACAGTACCCGGGTCCTTTTGAATTCAGTAATCTGGGGGGATCAGGACTCGTGGCCTATGGAGCTACGTATATCTTTCTTTCACGGATCGAAGGCTCCGTTCATACCTGTGCAAGCATGCCAGTCATGCTACCATCAGTCTGGTTGGCCTCAAAGGCTCTTTAGCGAGGACAGTCAACGGATTCCTACGGACCGCCTGGCCGACAACCCATATCACTACCGTCATGAAGAAATGTTGAATATGCTAGAGGTATTTCTATGGGCTCCGTCTTATATATAAAGCAGAGAGGGTTCACCGTTGTGAGCTTAGGAGACCAGTCACTCTTTAAAACTTTCTTGATAATCTTTTTCTGCATCTTCAACGTCACCATGAAACCTTCCAATCTTTTCCCGGCATCTATGTTCATAGCTCTCTCCAGTGCACAGCAGGTTGCATACGGCCAATGCGGCGGGCAGGGCTGGACTGGTCTTACGACATGCATCTCCGGGTACTCCTGCATTGTCCAGAGCACGTGGTATTCTCAGTGTGTTCCCAGTACCGGATCTAGTGTTACTACTTCAACGACGAAGGCATCAAGTAGTACCTTGACCACTGTCACAACTTCCAAAACATCCAGCACAACAAAGACCTCTACTTCCACGGCTACTGGGGCGGCTGCCACCGGGTTCAAATGGTTAGGTGCGAATGAAGCGGGTGCCGAATTTGGAACCGCCATACCGGGAGTGTATGGCACAGACTTTATTTTTGCGTCAACGGCAGCCATCGACGTAGGTTTAGCCTAAAGATGACACTGTGAAGACTAACTTTTGTGTCAGACACTTATGGCTGAAGGTTACAATATCTTCCGCTTTCCCTTCATGATGGAACGCATGGCACCGGGCGGTGTCTCTAGTACACTCTCGGCGGCATACCTTGCAAACTACTCCGTCCCTATCAACCACGTCACTTCCAAAGGAGGCCATGCTATCCTTGATCCGCACAACTATGGAAGATACAACGGAGCTATCATCACGGACGCGGCTGCGTTCAAGACTTTCTGGTCCAATCTGGCGTCCGCTTTCAAGGATAATCCCAATGTTGTAAGTAAACCGTCACCCAACAATCATATCACGGCACTGATAAGCAGTCTCCAGATCTTTGATACAAACAATGAGTTCCATGATGAAGATATCAGCAATATCCTTGCCCTTGACCAAGCCGCCATAGATGGAATTCGTGGCGTCGGTGCCACGAGCCAGTACATATTCGCCGAGGGAAACTCGTATTCTGCCGCCTGGTTCTGGAACACGACGAGCGACGCCCTTAAAGCTCTGGTAGACCCACAAGACAAGCTAGTCTATGAGATGCATCTCTATCTCGATTCCGATAACTCTGGAACCAGCACCACCTGTTACACCAGCACGGTCGGCGTGGATCGCATCGTGGGCGCAACTCAATGGCTGCGGAACAACGGCAAGCTAGGCGTTCTTGGTGAGTTCGCAGGGGGCAATAACGACGTCTGCTTGACGGCCGTCAAGGGCTTGTTGCAGCACATGAAGGACAATTCGGATGTCTGGTTGGGTGCGCTCTGGTGGGCTGCTGGTCCTTGGTGGGGCGATTACATTTACAGCTTCGAGCCACCAAGTGGTATCGGGTATACCTACTATGATGCCACCTTGAAGGCTTTCCTTCCGACTGCATGAGGTCATGGCGAAGATTTGGCTCAGAGCTCTTTTGGCTCTGGCCTATCCTTAGAGGGTTGTTTTCTTCTTGTATATAGTTATAGCTAGTTCGTAGTTTTCTATTATTAGGATCATACTGTGCTCTCACAGAAAACATCATCCGCGCGCTGGTGGATCCCTCAGGGGGGCCGACCACGTCCGTGAACAGGTGGGTTTCTGAAGCCTCGATGTCAGTACCGGCCCCTGATTGCTTGCCACCACGGTACATCTATTAGTGAGTTTCTTATAGTCTTACATAGATCAGGTAAAGGATCTCCATCTTTCACGTCCCGTGGGGTGCAAGTCCAGGCTGGCCGAAGTCTCAAAGTGCTCGCTTAACCGGCAGAGCCAAATGGAAGGGAATTGAGTTACAAAAGCAACTCGGATATTAATTGTTATCCCTTGCTTCAATACTATATAGTTCGACAACTTTGATTCCATGGGTTGGGATCATCATGATCAATCATCTTTTGGCCCGGCTGTCGCTCAGTTTCCCAGGCTTCTATTTTAAGCAATACGAGGCCCAGTGCCGATGGAAGACTGAGGAAGTATATTAGATTGTGCTGCCGATATTGGCACTGCATGGTCTCGAGACTTCGGCACTTCTCCTGCCAGCTGTGTCCAACGTGGCATCGCAGCTACATCTCGATACCGCCAACCCAGCCTGCACAGCCCTGTCCTACGGCAGCATGCTTCTGGGTCCGGGGTGGGTGCAGCTGGCCTGCATTCCATAGAAACATGACGATAGACAACCCCAAATGTATATATTTTTTTTCCAGTCTGAAATAGCAAAGACACAAGGGATATGAGGAGGTTGGCAGATCTGCGCTTCGGAGAATTGACCAAGGCTGTGCGTTGGGGATGGTGTTACGGGCAGTGTGCTCCAATGACTCAATTGTTGGACAGGATTCATCTATCCCGTCAAACTTTCGATAGTCTGGACGGTACTGCATATGTGTTGTGCAGAATTGTCATGATGACGGGAGTGGTACGGTTGATGGAGGCCGGCTCCTGTATAAGAGCTCATTACGGCCTGCGTGAGAAGCTGGCCTCACCTCAATGTATCCTCCTTTACCCATCGATTGAACAACTTTCGATATTTCCAGAACCGGCTAGAAACAAAGCTACTCCCCTCCAAACCCCGAACGTCCACCCCAAGAAACCCCCAGCTTCGAGTGAGCATCATCAACTCACCATGTATTCACAACTCATCTTCATTGCCGGGGTTCTCCTCGCATTCACCAGCAGCCATCCCACAAGAGCCGTCGCACGAGGGCACAGTTTTGGGCCCTACATGGTCTCCAACTACACACCGGGCTATAGCTTCAATGTCACATACGCACCGCGCAACAGCACGAGAAAAGATGCCGAGCCCGCCTTCTCAACCTACTGTACCGGGACGGCCGCGCAGGACGGGCTGCAGGCTTGCGCCAACCCGGTCATCTCCGCCAGCGAACAGTCGAGCGAAAACATTACCACATTGGTTATCCAGCACGCTTGGAGGGAGAATGGGGTACATTTCATGGTCGAATCGGACCATGCGATCCAAGGTTCGGAACAGAGCTTCACCATGACGGCGACGAACGCGTGGGCGGTCGGGAGGTAAGGGACGGCGGGCGGGCTGGTTGGGTCATTTAGGAGTTGGGCGCTCGTCGGGAATAACAATACGCTTGGACGTATTTTGAGCCGTTGGTTTATATTTGTGGAGGAACATAATGGGGGTTAATAAATACTGGGATGGACTAAATATCAAGCGCATGGGGGGTGGAGATCTTCCATTTCTGTGGCGTGTCTTTCCTCGAGCTTGGCTCAGTTACATTCGAAAAAGTCATGATTTTCTGTTGGTTATTAGCGATGCAGATTACCATCAAAAGCTGTTCGTATCCATTAGCTCGTTTTACAATTAAAATGAACGTAGTGTCACCTGGACCGCCGCTAGTAATTGTGCATGCTACCCCATAAGTGAGTGATATCGTAACCTGAAACCTCAAAATTTCAAGAGGAACCCGAATTTGCTCGCTGAACGACTCATACCATGACCTGGGCACATAATGATAAGAAATTAGTTGCTCTCGTATCCATACCAAGCCCGAGTTCCGATCAGTAAAAGCCTTCAACATCCTCAAAAGTCTCCCTCAAGCTCTGCTCCAAGCTCTTCCAGCTCCCCGACCCAAACAAGTCTGCGACATATTTCTCGCTGATCTTCTTCTCAGGCACTGTACTCCTATCCCTTATCTGCGCAGGCTCTGGATCCTTCGGCCAGTCAAACTCCGGTTTCAATTCCCGCAAGATCCTTAAGATGTCGGCTTGCATGAAGTTTTCTTGGTAGGCGAATAGACGCTGAGAGTTTGCCGAGGGATGTAGGAGAGCGGCGACGTGGACGCGCGCGCAGTCGACGACCTCGATGAAATATTCTGTATTGAGTGAGTTGCAATGGCAGAAAGGGAGATACAAGAGATTTACGTGGTGCAAAGAGCCTCCAAGTGTCAAAGTCGTGTTTAACATAGATATTTCGTATCCAACCACCAGTTGAGCCTGGGATATTCTCCGGATCGAGGATTTTCCCCAGCTGTTTTAATTTTGACAAAGATCAATCGCTGTTTTTGGGTTATAAAATTTGTGATGTCTCGTGACTCACCGTAGTGTCAGGAAGGACAGCATTAAACACAAACCCTGGGTTGTGCTCCTTCATGAATTTCCAGGCGGCCTTTTCGGCCTCTAGCCGATGGTTGAGCAAGAGATGTGTTAAGGATGGAGGTCCTGATAAAGCACTTACCGGTCCTCGAGGCAGCCAAAACAATATACCCTTTGAAGGACTCTGGGATTCCATCTGGAAGATCATATGCCATAGCAATCGCCTCTTCATCCCAGGTCTCGGAAGTAATCTCAACCGTTGGCTCAAAGCTCTTTGGGAGGGTACAGGCCGTCGAGGATGAGCAGAGAACGACTCTTTTGATAGAGGGTTGTTTAGCTGCAGATGTCATCACGTTAACGACGCCAGCGACTGTAGGCGGGATGACTTTGGCTGCATCAGTCGAGAAGCTCATGTCTGCTGCCTGGTAGTCTAGGCTCAGTTCCGTCGTGTCTTTTCGAGGCTACGCAATGACTTGAGGAAGCTCACGATATGAATGACACCATCGACACCCTTGGTCGCTTCATCAAAGGCACTTTGGTTTTGGAGACTGTCTACAATAACGGTCTCAAACATTCCATCCCCATACTTCGCAAATAGCTTGTTCAACCAAGGTTTCGGGCTGCGGACAGTGCCTCGAACGCGGTAGCCAAGTTGAAGCAGTTGATCCACAACGTGGGTGGCAATGTAGCCATTGGCGGCAGTCACGAGGACGATGCTGCCTTTCGGGAGGGCTGGAGTGATGGACATCATTGTCTGGACGTGAGTTTGTGTTATGTTGGATATTTGGGCGCTCCTTGCTCAAGGGGATGTAGCTGAGTTGAGTCTGAAACCCCTCTACACGCTGCTATAATCAACAGCCTCTTGCGAGAGATGGAAGGACGACAGGTCATTGGCACACTGTTCTAACAGGTTACGCAGAGCCAATGATTTGCTCCAAGCATCATGAATGCCTGGCTATTTGAGGAGCGGGCGGTACCCCGACTTCACCCCTCTCGCTAGACCCCAAAGTCCATACTGATGCGAGCCCACATTCAGCATCCAGCCGCAGCTGACTGCGTTGCGCTGCATGCCACCTGTTTACGCGTCGTCCTGTTCAAGGGCATGCCGATGCTGATGCGTGTGCTGTTTGGTGGTGCAAGCCATCGGTACGGTATGCTGTGGCATCATCACTGTGCTTGAACGTGATTTCACATCGAGAGTGGACAATGAATGCTCGAAACTAAGAATGGAAGAGAGACAAAAGGCTGGCTTCATTTCGATAACGAGCTAAACTAGAAGAAGTGAGATTGCCGCTTGTCTGGAGCTCATGTGAGTCTGGGTATCTACTGAGCCGATCGATACATCCCGGCTCCACTGCAACAGTAGGACAAGTCATGAATCGATTGACGTGATACTGGAAATGGACGGTGATCAAAGCCGCACATCTTGAACCGGCCAGGCCAAATCACCCATGCAGACTGCAAAGGTGCAACAGAAATCGAGGAGGTAAATGTGGGCATGCCATTCTCGTACTCAGTATGTCTGCTGAAAACACTGGTTCTCAATCGTGGAGAAAAAAGTTTTGACTGGCTTATACTGAACGCAAGGAGGACTTGGTACCTCTGCACGCTCTACAACTCCTCGCATTGGGCCCTGCTGTGGGACAAACTACCATGCTTGACCGTCCAGCAAATTCAAAGCGAGCTGGACTCTTGTATAGCTCAATTGATTCCGCTCTGCGTCCTCATAACCGTCACAAAGTTCCGTCATGCTTTCGTCGCGCCCTAGAACAATTCTTTGGGGAGAACGTCCGGATAACAGCGGACGGAACGGATCGAACCTAGCCGGCAAAGCATAACCTTCCGTCACCAGTTCCTGCCGTCCATCCTCCATTCCGCGCATCAGGCCATGGCAGGCTTTCCGGTCGCTCCAAAACAACATGAGATTTTCAGTGTAACACCACCATCACTGTAAGGAATATCAGAAGAGTTTCGGGATGGGTTTCCACCAATCATGCGCCACGTCGTGCAAGGACACCGTCCGGCTCAGTTCCGTTCTGCCACGGAATCAAAGACTCAGGAGCCAGAAGTCAGCTCATCCTCGTGAGCAGGTCAGACTCTTGCAAACAAATATCATCCGAGTCACCGCATCCGAGCATCCCCCACGCCACACGGAATGCGGAAGCAGTGGCAGAGCAAAGGTGAGAACAGCGAGGAGAGTGCCACAAGCATGCCAGTTTCGGAGGGCCTAGGCCGCAACCGCGGATCAGGAACGTCTTCCGCCCGCGTCTGGGCTTGGCATGGCGGAAATGCTCCCCGACAGCAGCAGCGCCGCGAGAATCCATCGCATCAGCTCGGAATTGTAGCCTCCTCTTTCCGGTACGACGTGCAACAAACATGTCGGAGAAGGGGAACGTCGGAAGATGGCATGTGTGTGCCTTTTCCGACCGCGACCACTGCCGCCATGGATGGAGGAGCCCGGAAAGGAGCGGAGAGAGAGGCGATCGTCCGTGACTCGTTACCCGTTCCTTTTGCGGCTCTGAGCTTGCTCGCTATTGTAGGCTCGACGACCTGAGTAAGGCGATGTCCGGGTCACAACTTTGGGTGCCTTCTTGGCCTCTTCTCGTCCTTGGGCGGCATACCAGGCACTAAAATTCAAGCAGCAGCCGTCTGCCGTCAGCTGCCAGAAGCCAGAGGCGTTCTCGCGTCACCCTTTACCCTGTGCCTATGACCTTTACCAGCCCGCTCTTGGCCGGCAGAGTGAAGGAGGCAGTCGTGGCAGTCCTCTGGCTGGCTGGCGGAACGAGGCTTCCTGTCCCGGTTCCTCTTTCTGCCTGCCCGCTGGTAAATCCGGTCTCCCCCCGCTGGCGGCCCGGAAAGCGCGATTTGCAGATGTGCAACAAAAATGTCGCTGCTGGCACTGCTCGTGTCATGTCGGCCGAGTCCTTTTCCGCTCGCTGTGAGACATCGCGAACCCGCGGGATCTGGTGGGATTGGCTGCGACAGTGGCTGACATGTGAAGGCGGCTCCAAGCTTGTGATCGTTATTCTTCTAAGAATCTCGCCAACGATGTATATGCTATCGGCAACTTGTGTCTACGACAGAATGTTCCCAGAGCTTTGTTTTGGAGATATGCGGAGTGCTTTCTCTCAGCAGCAGGAGCAACACATAGTATTCGACCCCCCCCCCCCAAGACACTAAAGTGTACAATAGTGTAGCCTCGGAATCGGCCGATACATTAACAACTGACCAACCTCGTCACGATGGGCGCTATCTTCGTCCCTACACGCTTTTCGCTCGAGGATAGGGCGCATAGTTTGTGCAATATGGTCGACCAAAAGCGTCGAGCCAGGGTGCTCTTAAATATTTGCACCAAATATGCGACATAACAAACAATACTCGACATCGCCAGCATACCAAGCATGGACATGCTGATATCGAATTCATGCAGCAATGGACAGACAGTATTTCCTAATATGGTAGAGCAATGATATGAAGTCCTCCGCGCGATATCTCAGCCAAGAACCACGCATACGACAGCCTGCATTGCATAATTGTATTGCTCAAGCCGGTCTGCATTCTGAGTTATACTACTGCGCCCCTATATTTCAGGATGGGCAAAGATCCGTGCAACTTCTTCAAATCGGACTTATTGCAAGTTTGGGCGTATAGAAAGCCACAACGACCCCCACGGTTGACATACAGCACATAGCAAAATCCTCGACCATGTGCCTCGGGCTCAATTTCTATGGCCATCTTATGATATCCTTCTAGCTCTGCTTGGCGAAGCTGTTTCCTCGAGCATCCAGCGATAACCTCGATATTATTACGCTTTGCATATCCGCTCCCAGGCCTGCGTCGGTGGTCATCGGGACCGTGTCGTACATCCTAACTCTAGCGATTGAGGCGAGAACTTCAGCCATCTCGCTGGTTAACTATATACCGCTGTCAAGAGAGGTATTGAGCTGAGCTGTTGATATCTTTTGAGAGGCTCTATGATGGCTATTTCATTCTGGCCAAGAGATAGAGAGTGCCAAGGACCTTCCTTCTGTCTGCCAGTTTGGGGGTCAGATACATAACAAATGCCGATAGACGTGTTCGTCAAGGCAGTTGATTGCTCAAAAGATACTTGAGATAATTCTTAAAGGACAATTAGACCCATGCTGATATTCTTAATCTATTAGGCTTAGTTCGAAAGATATTTATCCTTAGGGTCGTCCTAGTAACAGTAGAAATCTGAACTAGGATCGTTGTGTCTGAACAGAATTGCCAAAGCCGGACCTGCCTCAGGCGCTACACTACAGATGATAGTTTAAGCAACCAAATCTTGTACTCTTTTTGATCCTCCAAGAGCCATCACCGATATGCACCGATTGCATGCTCCTGGGCCAACAAACGAAAGACATCCTCCTGCTAACGCCGCCCGCCTGCATAAGCCCATGCAATCCAGGTATTGTTTCTCCCATGAAGGTAGGCCCGAGTTCGTCCCGTAAGTATGAACCATTCAACAGTCTTACAAGCCCCCCATAAGCAGGACTCCGAGGTATATCTTCCGCAAATAAGCTATCTTCCGCGTATAGCAACGAGGACCAAGTCGACCCCTGCTCGCTTAATTGGTCTACTCATGCTCATGCATGGAAGCTGCTTGGGTTCCATTTATCGAGACCTGGTCAGGATAGGCTTATTGACAGCGACAGATATGCTGCTGTAGGTATATTACATTGCATACGCTAAGCGGCCAAGGCATAGACACTATCAGGCTCACCCCGGGGCTCAGGGCTCATTTCAGCATGCAGTCATGCATGCTGTAGCCGCTGTCAGATCTTACACGCGGGGACCGGCGAGCCCAACCAGCATGGGAGGACCCGGCAAAATTTTCGCTGCTATTAGAGGAACCTTCTCAGGTGTGATTTGTAGACATCGAGCTGCAGTGATGGAAGGCTGTCCGAGGCGATGGCTTTGAGTGACTAACACGTCGAACGTGTTTATTGCTATTTCATCTGGTGCTTCCAAGATTTCCGCGGATTTTCGAGCTTAGGAGCAGCGTAGTAGTGAGAAGATGCTTTTGTAGACGTACCTATCCTTTCGAATTTTCTTGGGGAGACTGGAGAGATATTGGAACGATGATATCTTTGGACTCTTTTCGGTTAATCGGAACATTACCGAACGCTAATCGCTTTCGGTAGTCAAGCATGTGAAAGCCCTCGTCAGAGGAAACCGACATCAAATAAATGTTCGCTTTCCAGTGAAATCGGACAGGCACTTCATGATGGCTCCATAAACAATAACTGAATGAAGTCATATTGCTTGGTCTATACTGTAAAGTCCTGCGCAATCTGCCAGAACCCCAAACGCCGCGCTTGTACTACTCATACAAAAGAAATGTAGTCCAAGTGGCTACCATTTTACAAGAAAACATACTTCTGCCACCCATGCGCTAGATTCAGACATTTGTGTTAGCCCCCTCCCCAAGTATCCGCGCGATCAAGACGTATGTGAATATGACGGCTCCAGCGACCAGCAGTTTGTTTCGTCGAATCCAGCCTTGCCCAACATCTCCAGCAGCCCTGCCGCCCTCCACTACAGCACCAACGACAGGTTGGCTACCACTTGGCCTCCTCAGTCCAGCGGTCGGGATGCAGTTCTTGCTCTCCTGCAACGCTGACGCCCCCGTAGCGGCGTCGATGCCATTTTCCTTCATCCACGCCCAGTTCTCCTTGTCAAGCTCCGGCCACTCAGCCCTAAATTTTGCCCCTCCATCTCCTGCCTTGATGTTTCCCTTCTGGAAACCTCCTGCTCGTGCGCTGCTCCCACCACCGGTACTGTTCCACCATCTGGTTCGCGCAGCCGCCCATTTTCTCTCCGATTCGGTGGCGCCAACTGAGCCGGTTGTCATCTCATCAGAAGTCATGAAGGACAGGAGACCGATCAAAATTGTGCTGACTTCCCAGGCAGGGTTGAATGATTTCGGATGGAAGTCGGAAATCGAAAGACACAGACGGGTGGAAGGCTGAAAACGTCCTGAAGGAGTGTGCATGCGGATAGCAGGAGGTGCGAAGGGATAATCGGGTGGAAAGATGAGCGTGCCCCAGTATTGACCGCCATGGTAGGGTGTGTTCTCAGGACCAGTGATTATGTAGTGCCATCTATGGAAGATTAGAATAGTTGGCATACTTATGAGAGCATTACATACTCAAGAATGTTGGATTCTGAGGGATGTGCTTGGATGTATGGTGGAGGATTCTCAGAGATCGTTTTGTACTCTCTTGTAAGCTAGAAATAGAGTCAGCAATTAAAGAGGAGACTGGTGTCTACAGAGCACAAACTCTCTTGTTCGCTGCTTTGGTGGCCATTGCAAGTATTAGCCCCAGGCTGAAGGGGGGGTGATTATGATGAGTGGTATGAAACAAGTGAGAAGTGGAACACGATTTGGGTGGAGAAGAGTAAAAGAATGCCCTCAATGTATAGCGGGGTACACCAAATGAACTTCAACCCTCAAAGAAGCCGTGGATGAAGGAGATATCGAATGGAACTGGACGAAGCTGTGGCTTCATGCAATGGATTGACGTCGCGCCCGCTAGAAACACGAAAGGCTGAGTGCTTAGTCAGCCAACAAAGTCCGGAAATAGTCGCGGCTGAACTCAACAGCTCAAAAGCTCTTGATTTTGTGCTCAGGTTTACAGATGGCTTCAGCTTTAGACCCCGAAGACGATGTAAGTGGAACAATGATGATGCACAAGGTCATGGTCGTCAGTGGCTCCTTGCTAATCGATCTGCTCAGGTCTTCGAGAGTCTCCGTAAACGCAATCCGAAGCAAGACGAGGAACGCGCAAAGGCTGCAGAGGAGCGGTTGCACGCCCAATATGCCAAGGCACAACAGAGATTAGGTGAATTGGTAGGTAGAGGCACTTTAAGTCGGGACTGAAAAATTAATTTGAGCTCAGATCGGCAGCAATTCAACTTTGCCGGTTACCATCTCTTCTATTCACCTCATCGGAGCTGCTCGTACCAGGAGATCGTTTCTCGACCGATTGTTCGAACCCATTCTTAGTGTCAACAAGGATAGGCCGTACACTCTTTCGGAAGCTCTACAGGAAGTTGGGAATGCAGCAGACAAGTTACGACGATTTGGTAGGACCTCAGGGAAGGTTACACTGGGAATTGCTAACTGGTTCCAGACATCTACCATGATGACATTGCTATGTTCATTGACAAGCCCAGCAAGACCGATCCATCAACTTCCGTATCGGACATCGCCTTCTCCCTATCTGCGCGGGAAAAATCTCGTATACTCATGAAAACCGGCACCGATCTTGGAAATGCCGAGGGATCAGCTTATGGTAGCTTGCTTTGGAGGAACATATTTGGTGGAGCAGAATCACTGAATCTGAACGCTTCTGCTGGAACACGAACACGCTCTGCATATCAGGCAGTCTTTGACACACCTATTCTCAGTGACCCTGATAAGCGCATTTCAGTTGATGTGTTGGAAAGCTCAACGTCAAAGGCGTGGGCAAGTCATGAGGAGGCACTGAAAAGTGGTGGCATAAAGTACAGCTGGGCAACGAAGTCCGGTACTCGCCATCAGCTTGGCTATACTGGAGTATGGAGGCAGGTTACTGGATTGGCCGGAAACGCATCTCCAACCGTTCGCAATGATGCTGGAGATAGTGTCAAGAGCAGTATAACTCACACTTGGCTTGCCGACCGACGAAATCATCCATTTCTGCCAAGCAGGGGATATATGGTCAAGACTATATCAGAAATAGCTGGATGGGGACCTCTCAAGGGAGATGTTGCTTTTTGGAAGTCGGAGTTGGAGACTGCAGGAGCCGTCCCCATTCCGATTCCAGGTGTAGCCGGAGACAGCGGTGTGTCTTTATCTGCTGGTCTTCGTGCCGGTATGCTCTACCCACTTCCAGTCGGCTTCGGATCACAATCCCAACCTTCACGAATCAACGATCGCTTCCAGCTTGGGGGGCCAACTGATGTTCGCGGTTTTGCAATGTCTGGATTGGGACCACGCGACGGACCTGACGCCGTTGGTGGTGACATCTTTGCAGCTGGAAGTTGCAATCTTCTCATGCCCTTCCCACGCGTGGGCAAGGATACACCACTCCGTTTCCAACTCTTCGCCAATGGCGGCCGCTTACTTGCGCTAAATAACGCCGGCGAGAAAGGCAACCAGGGCAGTAGTTCTGTACAACAGAGTGTCTACAGCACCGTTGCCGAACTCGGCAATGGCCTACCAAGTATTGCAGCTGGGTGTGGTGTCGTCTATGCACACCCTGTTGCTAGGTTCGAGTTGAACTTCAGCTTGCCACTCGTCTTGAGGAAGGGTGAGGAAGCCAGGAAAGGTCTACAGTTCGGTGTTGGCATTAACTTCCTGTAGATCAGTAGGCGCGGTGGAAATGTATTATTGTACCATGTATAGCCATCAAGGTGTCCTTTGCTTGCTAGGTCAGACATCAAGGTTAATGGGTTCTACCCCCCTCTTAATATGATCTCTCCCAATTTTCTTGACTTTCTTTGCTGTCCCCCGATTCATTCTTAATCGCTTGCATCTTGGGCTCGAGCCGAGTTATCCTGCCTATGAGCTACCTCAGCACGTTCGCGAGAGGACAAATACGGAAGCAATCAATCCATATTCTCGCATTCTGCTTGTATTAACACAACCTTCAATCTACACCGACCGATATTTCGACTATAATGGCAACAAAAGAGACTAAGCCGACCTAGTAGTACTCGAAGTGCATACCCATCTACGCCAAGTTGAGCCACTTGACGTCAACGTGTAAGGACTACTGGTGAGAAACCGGGGCATACAGAGAATTGACAACTGAACATGGCCTGACTGCGAAACATGGCCTTCGCATGATCGGGTGGTGAACAGAGAAAGGGAAATGTAGCAGGCAAGAGACCCGTCACTAAACCCTGCTGCTGCTAAGTATCACCTCAAGGTACCAATGAAGCGTTCGGGATCGAGCAAAACGAGTGTATTTATTCAGAGCTAGAAACATGTACGGCCGACGAACAGTACCACATCATCACCACACATGTACTCTTCTCACATCAAACCTCCGTGCAAACATCACCATCGACTTAACATCCTCTGGTCTTCCACTGCTCACTTGTAAACAACCACAAAAACCCGTATATTCCAGGAATAACAGCCGGGGCAAAAAGAATCAGATTCGATACACAAAAGCAGAAATGTCAAAAGTTTGGGATTAGATTCGATTGGATTGGATTTAGTGCTGCAGGAATCTACACTCAGTTTGATTTCTCATATGCAAACGTTCTCTATTGCTGAGAGAAAGAGTTCGAGGGCATTGAGGGGAAGAGGGGGAACGTACTTTGCAGCAAGAGCAGCTGGTGCAGTTGGAGCAAGCGGTGCTTGAGCTACAGGTGATGCAGTCGCAAGGAGCCATTTTGCGTAGATGAGGTGGTGATCTAAGTGAGTATTATTTCGGTTGTTTGTTGGAGCTTTCTGAGATTGGACTGATGCTTTCTAGTGAGGAAGGGTGAGCGAAGATGAGGAGATAGGGGACTCTTTATGTCTCTGCTATGGCACGGTATGGCACAGTGCATAGACCGTCTCTACACAACGACACAGGTCATCAAGCCACTGACACCAGCCCACGTACTTCACTGCATCCCACACTCAACTCCCAATGCTACCATAACATTCCCCACCATCTCGCAGGTTCCATACAGTATCTTTGACGTCCTGCCCGCATGCATGCTGCCTCCTTCGGTCGGCGTGCTCCGTCCTGGACGTGTGGCAGCATGATTTGTCCTCGGCTAATTTGTCTGTCGTCGTCGTTGGTCGACATATGTCATAACCTGCTCGCTACTGTCCTCCCTGAGGCAAAGCACGAGAATCTGTGGGCCTTGGCGGATAGCACGGAGGAAGTTTCATTCGGGAGATGTGGAGGCGGGGGATCATCCGTGGAAGGCTCCCATAGAGGGATGTGTGGGCTAAGAGTGACTGAGTAAGAGGAGAGTGAGTGGGATGAGAGTCACTGGGCATAGGAGAGTGATTGAGTGGGTCCGTGAACGACGAGTCTGGTGCTGACACAGGTTTGGGACTGGATGAAAGGAGGTCAAATTCGTCAGGTGAGTAGGTATCGACTTGAAGTAGGCTGGACGGTGGTTGTTGATCGTATCGGATCAGCATCTAGGCCGGCTATCCACTATAACCGCGATAGGTACTTACTCCATACCCAATCCTACCACCTACGATAGTCACCTATCAATGCCTATCTGCCTTGCCGCATTCAGCGACCAGTCCTCCATTCGTGGTATCATATTCACACCAACTCGCCTCATAGTTCTTTGCTTCCAGATTTGTGGTCACCCGTACCTCCAGCCACCCACTCAGGTTTCACGGCATATGTTTCCAAGAAAACCCCAAGGCTGCAGCACGAATCAGAATCCCCATCGCCACCTCCCAAACCATCCAGCAGCCTTATCTATGCCGCCGCAAGCAGAGAGCATGTCCAATATTGGACATCCATCCTCACTTATTCTCAAACCTACAAAAGCAGACGTCGCATTCGTATCCACCCACACCTTAAAAGCCCCAAACCCTAAAATACTGGGGCTCTCCCGGAACGTGGCGTCCTCTATTTGGACGGCACCGGCTGCGGTCTTGTACCTCGTGCTGGCTCTATCTAGCTCCGCGCAGTGGGTTGCACGCCTTGCGCAAAGTGTTGTGCAGCGCAGCCGTCCTACAGCCTTACTTAGCCCGGTGCGAGACGGGTGGGTTCTGGAAGGCGGGTGGAAGCACCGCTGGATGGCTGGCGCTGGCTGTGTAGTGTGGTCTTGGATTGGGGGGTGTGGGTGAGGTGGGAGGCAGCCGCTGGTTGCGCTGCGGGGAGACAACTGAGGGGTCGTCACGGTATGGTACGGTGCGGTGGTGGTTAGGTTTGGGAACGGGCGCTGCTCGGCTGGAGGGTCTGCAGGTGGCGACGGGTTGGCTTTGACGTCGCGGTTGCTTGATTGGTGACTCGGGAGAAGGACGGGTTGTGCGATCGTGGACGTTGTTTCGAGGACGGGGATGTTTATGTTGCAGAGTGGAAATCAGGGCTGTATCGTGTGAGGGGGGTTGGTAGAAAGGAAGGGCTGTGAGATCATAGAGGTTATTTCGAGGACGGGGATATTTATGTTGGAAGGAGTGGAAACCAAGGCTGGAATAGTTGTCCAGGTTGATAGATAGATAGGACAACTTCAATAATTGGGTTTGGGCTTTAGACCGCACAGAAGGATTGCATGCCATGGTAGGTAGAGATTTCACATCATGAAGCGGAAGCTGGAGAAGAACGACCGGAAATGTGTTTATAACCTCAAAGGAAATAGAAAGACCTAATGAAACAACAATTCAACACATCAGCCGCAGAGGCCATCAACGAGACCTGCCACCCCTCCCATTTCAACCAGTCCAAGACCCTCCTCCTCTCCTCCCTTCGCGAAATATATCGTATCAGGAACAGAACAAGCGCGACATGTCCAGATTGAACGAAGGATGATGCCAAGACACGAAAGATAACGGCTCCTTAGGCGACGTGCAGAGATGCCGACATGGTGAGATCAGAAAAAGGGCAGCTTATTTGCCGCAGCTGGCGCAGGAGCAGCTGGTGCCGCAGTTGCCTAGAGGAAGAGTCAGTATGGTATATCTCCCATTGGAAATCTTGGTTTGGCGGAGAGCGTTGAAGCGGGGGAGACAATACGTACAGCTAGAGGTACCGGAGCATCCGCATTCACCCTTCATTTTGATAGATTTTGGTGGTTGGGGGTTTGGAAAAAGGTAGTTATTTGATGATAGGAGTTGGAAGATGTATAGATTTGTATTGAGATGAGTAGAGAAGGGAACAGAGAAGTCCTGCTCAGCAAGACCCCTCTTTATATATCTGATGGTTTCGCATTTCCACCCCTCCCCCCACTCTGGCGACCCAGCCAATCACGGGGCCCAAAGCACCAAGCCAAAGTGGTCCCAGCATCTTGGCCCGCGCTGTTTGTGCGTAGGAAAAGAGGCACAAAGCCCGCATAGAGGAGCTACTGCAAACACAGATTGCCAACCAGTTGTCATGGTGGCGGCCAGTTCTGCCAGCACCAGCCAGCGAGCGAAGGCACGTTCCCAGCAGCCTGCTATCTATTTCCGCTTCGAGCTGCTCCAAGGCGTAGTGGCGTTGCCTCACAGGTCAGTCAGCTGCTGCACACTGCGATCCTACCGGATCAAAGCTGGCCAGCGCACGCCAATCGATTCGCGGTTCTCGTTCTCCGTCAACCTTTGCAATCGGAAACTACCGTCGCTTCAGGAAATCTGGGACTTACTATAGGTAGATATTACGGTAGATACTACGGTGGAAACCTTGCTCCTCAGGCACTAATTTCCACTTATTCTTACTTCCTCAGGCATGCATTCACATGTGGTCTTGATTCCTCAGGCACCAGGAGACGCACGCGCCCTTGTCGTACCATCTTAGGTAAGATTGTTTTCATGTCGGTCCTCGCACACCGCAGCACCTCGCCGGCGTGATTTTCTTGCTCTGCTATATCTCACTTATATCTCAAGGATGGTTCCTGCCAAACCCAGGGCATGGATGGAGAGACATCGGTCAGTACGTAGACCCAGGCTGCTAAATGCATCCAGCACGGGGAAGACGGACGGCGGGAACTCAAGGTTGAGCTTGGACCGTCGACGCCGGGATTAATGTTCCTTAGGGTGGGTGGTCGTTATAGCTCACTATGGCATGCATTAAGCTTGAAAGTTGCAAGCATCTCCTATTGGGGAAGGCTGTTTGGATTTCTTGTTTCTCGTGCCTCGCCGGGGCCATCTCCGCAGTACTCCATCCGTCGCCAGGGTTCTGAAGGGTTGGCTAGGACATACCAGACCCGGTAGTGCTTTTCTGGGTCGGGAGAGACGCGTGGAAGTCGCTTTCGTTAAATCGTACCAGGACCAAATATTGGACCACGCCTGGGTCCCTGCTTTAGTTGACAAGGCAGTATAATAATGTATTTCCACGGATCTCAGAGGGCTTGGCCGAAATTGATGCTTGATGCGCTGTAAAGAAGTTAGGGATACCGCAAGCAGATACAACCACGGAACTTAGCACGCCGTGCCGCCGTGGTCAGTTTTTGTCACCTGTTCCCGATTTCCAGTCAGGTCAGCGAGTCTTTCTTGTTGCGAGTTCAGGGTCCTACCTGGATAGCTGGGCTGGTCCAGTTGCAGTGGCGGGCAGGACACGCTCCTAGAAAGGCAACTAAGTCATGGGACAGAGCCGAAGGATCTTTACAGGTCACTTTAACCTGCTGGTTCTCATTGGGGCTTGAAGCTACCCCGTGGCCCTACTTTCCCTTTGGCATCGTAAATTCACAGGCCAATGGCATCCTGCTCTCGAAAGAATCCCTCCTTCTATGGAAAGAATCTTGCTCACAATCTGCTCAATTATCCTCACGAAACCGCAGCCCAAAGTGAGCAAAAACTGGATATATAAACGGCTCTCCCCATGCTTGTGCGGCGAGAAGATTGTTTTCTTCTTGGGTTTCTGTTTCAAGGCCTTGCCCGACTTGCGTACACTTCTCGCGCGGCAGTTGAAGGACATCGTCGGCTGTCCTGCCGCCGGCATTTAAGAGAGATGCCCAGCCCGCCACCCAGCACTTGGACGATCGCGTTGGTCACGGGGTAGCGGAAGGAAGCTTGTGTCATGACCGCCCATGTCTTCACCGACGGATATCAATGTTGCCTTGTCCCGGGCAAAGTTAGTTGGTCAGACCACGTTCTGCAAAATAGCCTTCCTTTCAGTTTCCAACCCATCGAGTTGCGTTGGTGACATTCCATGCCATGAACCTTCGATGGATCCACGCATGACAATGGAAGAGACCGGCCGGAACGCCACTATCGTCACGTCCTCCTAACATCCTCCCTCACCGACTTTGCAGCTGGCTTGTGATTTGACGTCAAGGCAAGCTAGTTAAAAGGTCTTCGCGATGAGATCAGGTCGAATCGATGAGCTGCACGAAACTATTCTTCCGAACCACGCTCTCTCAATAATCTAGGCCGTGCTAGATGCAGAAATCCTAAAGAAGCGGGCGTAGTGGTCAGGGCGGAGAGTCATGGGCTTAGCGAGTGACAGCCTTTCCTCACCGCCGGGTAGAATTGTAATACGTGTTGTGTGATTGAACGTTGTGTCTTTTTTGAGTTGTAGTTGCGAGGAATCGACAGCCTCGACTCTCCCTAACTGATCCCCATTTCTGTTCTGCCCCTCGTCCGTCCTTCTTTCCCTGGGCAAAAGAGAGAATGGAGATGCAGGCACGCATACAAACGGAACCAAGTAACCCTCCTCATCCCTTGATCGAAGCCATTATCAAGAAATCTATGCTTTGCGCCACGCCCTAACGTACGCGAAAAGAGAAAGAGAGACCGAGACCGAGAGAGCAGACAAAGAAATACAAGTGCCAGTGTGCCAATAATCTAGGATATATACCAACTTGATTGCCATGGTTTCTTATTCTACCACCAACACGGTGAACTTTAAGTTTGCTCTGGTATCACGCCCGATCGACGTATGTCTTACAGATAAAAGCAGTCCACTCTGCTGGGGACGGGAGGAGATCGGTGAGGTCGATCAACTCCGAGACATTTGCTTTTTCTTGTCTTTTGCTTTTTCCTGGTTTTGCTTGTGTACAAGGCTGGCTTCCGGGGCGTGCTTGCTTTGCTGTAGGTGAACCATGGCATGCATATCGCCATGTACTTGCCGTGCGTGACGAAGCGGATATGTATATTGCACATGTGCTAGTTGGTGATGAAGACTACCACTTTGATATCGCCAGCTACTGGTCGTGCGCGACGAAGCACGTACATGTATTGCTATCCAGGTATATGTATTACGATTTGTTGACTGTGGTGGGTGTTGGTGACGAAGGCCAATGCCATTCTATCGCCGTTCGCTTGCCGCCCTGCGGAAATTGGAGGGGGAGATTGGCGGTGCATTGCAAGGCTTGCGACAAGCAAAGGGTAGACCATAATGAAAGCGTAAGTGCAAGGAAATGAAATCCGGCAGTCGATGAAACGACTTCACATGCTTGAAGTCACCCACTTGCACTCGATGTTCGCGGGGGTGTGGATTGCTCAGAGGATGTTTTTCGTCGTCGTTGCGATCCCCGGCCAGGTCCAGACCCCAACAAGTTCAGACGCTTTTATATATCGTGCCCAGGTATTCTGTTTGCTGACTATCTACAATGCAACGCCAGGTGCGTGGAGATGCCGATGTCTTTCGCTTTCTTGTGTTGGAGTAGCTACGGCAGAGCCTTTGTTAGTCCAACCGGGTCGCTAGCGTAGCGAGCGCGAAGCTCTGAGATAGAAACATAGGGCAGATAAGGGCCTCGTGTCGCTAACAACAAGCTTCGTACGAGGAAACCCCCATCCGCCCAATTTTGAGAAAATCAGCCAGAGATGCCACAACTGAGGCCTCGCGCAGATTGTCGTGTCTCCCAAAATAGATTAGATTACACGAAAAGATTTCGCACGCTCTTGCCAGTGGAGTGCGACTGATGTTTGTCCACGCGGCTCAACCAGTAAGAGAGCGCTGAAGCGCAGACTCTGAGCCAAGCAAAGCCTGCCCGGCCAAATCAAGCATCGATTTAAGGTTGTAGGGCTTCAACAGCGACCGAACTGGCCGCAGCAGGGACGTTGAAATAAAGTACCCTCCGGCAGATTTCTCTGCTGCCTGAAGGGTTGCATTTAGATTGTTTCATTCCTCGTTATCCGTTGCACCTGCCTGGATAGGAAGGCCATCGCTTAGCTACGATTGTGGTTGAGGCTATTACGACGACGTCAGAGTTCGTACGGCCACGCTTAATGAACGCCAAGCTGCGAAGGACATTTTCGTTGAGTGTGCGACTATTTGCTTCACGTCCACTTGACTCATATCCGCCGTGTTTTATGACCATCGCCTGATTCACACCAAAGTAATCTCTCGTCTACCCCACATCTGCACCAGCGAGCCGTGCAGGGGACGTAAATTGTGGACCCCACGGCAGTTCAGCGAGCTTGGGAAAAGAAACCTGCAAACATGGCGGCCCCCAAGACTCGCATTCTCGTGCTAGGTGGGACAGGCTATATGTGACTATGTCCTGCGCGAGGGTTGGAAATCGCACTGACGGCTCACAGCGGTGGGACCATACTGAGTGAGCTCCTTAATCACCAAGACAAATACGAGATCTCAGCGTTGGTGCGCAGGGACGACCAGGCTGCGAAACTGGACGAGGTAGGTGCAAAACCAATAAGGTTTGAGAGCCTGGGTGATATAGACGTGATACGCGCTGCGGCTGCCGATCACGACATTGTTGTCGCTGCCGCGTCAGCTCGCCATGAGAGTTGCGCAAAGGCGTGTATTGAGGGCCTTGGAGAGCGGCAGAGGAGAACTGGTAACCAGGTCCATTACATCCACACTTCGGGAGCTTCGATGATCGGTGACTGGCCCGTCAGTGGAGAACGGGTCGACACTTCGTTTCATTCAGACTTGAAGGAGGACATCTTCATGATGGAGAAAACCTTCCCGGAATCCTACAGCAAAGTCCGGTCTATTAACCAGGTTGTTGTGCACACTGGGGAACGCGAACATGTCAAAACGTACATCGTCATTCCTCCACTAATCTTCGGCACTGGAACAGGCCTGTTTGCCACGAGCAACAGCCAGGTCGGCAGTATCGTCGAGCTGTCCCTTGCGCATCAACCTCGGCAGGCTGTTGTTATTGGCAAAGGTGAAGGCGTTTGGAGTCGTGTCAGTATCGTAGACGTCAGTCATTTCTTCTACTTGTTGGTCCAGGCCGTAGGATCGGCATCGCCTCCCTTCGGCAAGGAGGGATATTATTTTGTAGAAAACGGGTCTCAGAGCTGGATGAGTATATCTCAAAAAATTGGCGAGGTGTTCAAGGCGAAAGGCATCGCCAATACCGACGAGGTTGCTGGCATCACTTTGAAGGAGGCAGGAGATGCTCTGTTTGGTGGAAGTGAGAGAGAGACTGAAGCTATTCTGGCGAGCAAGTAAGTGGTCCAATCCTCGTGCGCCGAAGCGCCGTGGAAAATCGGTATCCTTTCCCTCGACCATCTGTATGCATGCTGACGGCGGCTGGTCGTAGCGGAAGGATCACAGGGGACCGAGCGCGGAAGTACTTGGGCTGGACCCCTGTGGATGGGCACGAGGCGTTGGAGGAAGACATTGAAACAATTGTGATGGCGCTGTGCGAGAAGTAGATGCCTCTCATCCTCTGCGAGCAAAGTTACAAGATTAGATTCTCCCATTGCATAAGGCAAGGTTTTGTGCCAATACCATGTTGCGGGTCGGCCCAAAGCTTGGCGAGAATCACTCATGGCCCATCTCTCGGTATACGAGGTCGCTCGGCTGCCAGCTCGGCGGCTTCATGTATTCGACTCTGTTTTGGGCCTTGGACTAGGCATCTCTCCTCAAACATTCGGTGCCTTCCGCGGGTTCAGTCTTCGTGTTGGCAGATGTGCTTCCATAATTGAAGATTCTGCTGCAACAGTGACCAACTCGTGGGGACATCCATCCCTCCATCGTTTCTGTACTCTCCATTAGGAGCGAGGCAAAGCAGCGGTAGCATTGCATTGCAGCAGTGACGAGTCAATACATGTGATGGTTGCATGCGCACTGGAGCAGCTGACAGCTACAGGGTTCGAGTCTGCAGCACGTATTTTTGGGCCCCCAGGTTCAGATGGCTCCGTTTGTGAAGGAACTGGAAAACGAGAGGAAGGGTTTGCACAGGTAGATGGTGGCCTGCAATGTGATGGATCTTGCTCACCACCTTCTTCCATGCCTGCTGGGGCCACGAGGTAGAATGAGCAGGAGGTGCCGGAGACGCAGGAGATGCAGGAGCAATAGGACAAGCTTTGTGCCATCCAATGGCTTGAATCGCACGTAGCTCGGCAACCAAGGGACGCTGAGAGATGATGGGCTTACCAGATCTGACCATGTCCCACGTCGTCGCACCAAGCTGTGCGCCAAACCGGGCTCGACATCGGACGACCAGGAGCCGACTTACCGGCAATCTTATCTGACTCGTTCCTGGAAGCACGCAGTGAGGCAATAGTCTTGCACGCGATGACGGTGACCCAGCTTGCGACCGCGGAGAGAGGCAGGATTCGGACACAGGACGGGGGGCCTGGGCTGGACAAAGCGTCCGAGAGCGCCGACGCCCTTAATGGATCGACTGCTGGGAAGCGTAGGCGAAAGAAAAATGCAGGAGCTTCCCGCTGCGTGGTTATCGACGGGCTGGCATATCGAGCAGGGGCCATGCGTTTTGGGGACAGAGTCGTCGTCAGCCTTTTGGCTAGCACATCTCGCTTGCGCTCCTCTCAGCCTGTTTGAGGGCCTGCATTGCCAAAGCGGCGTCTGGTGTTGGCATCTTGGATTTCCATCGGGCAACATGCCAGGCACGCATCATATGTGTCGACGCCGCTGCCAATATTGGCTGGGGTCGCCAGCTGGGGTGCGCGGGGCTGCATCAGCAATGCCTCTCGCTCATGGGCGGAACCTAATTATGTCCCGCCAGCTCGACGGCATCTCCTGCTGGAGATATCGTCCTTCTCAGCATGCCCCCGAAAGCACTATCCTGCTGCATGCGCCTCTTCAGCCACACTCTGGACAACGCCGGATTCCAACGGCTGCCATCTCCTCTATGGACGGTCTCGCCCTATGCCACCTGCCGTTTGTTATCAGATGCCAAGCTGGACAGCCTTCCAGCAACCCACAATCTCAAGCTTTCGAAGATACTGTATGCTGTTTCACGGACAACAGCCTTGACGGGAAGGTTGAAGTTGAACCTTAATTCCCTAAGAAGCGTTGCACCAGTGGTGGAGAGAGGACATCAGCATGGTTCTGGCCATGGTATTGCATGCCATGCCATGCGTGCCATGCAGGAGTGGGCAGCATAGCGGTTAGCACGAGCACTCGCGGTGTTTCTTGACTCCACGAGCCGAGGACCCATTATCTCTGTCATCACCAATCGCTGTGCCTCTAGCGGGAAAGTGCACTCGTGTTCCTTGCATTGCACCCCAAAATACCACACTAAGATATGACTGTTGGTAACCTCCGAGGCGATATGATTATCCGATCTCTTACTACGTTCAGACGAACCACGGGAGGTGTCCCGAGGCTTGGTTGCCAGTCAGCAGCTGTGGGTCAACCGGACCAAGAGATATCTGGGAGTGTGCTTCTTCAGGGCAGCAGAGAAACCCTGCTGATTACTTTTGTATAGTCATTCAAATGTAAGAAGCCGTAACTGCGTCTTTGGCCTCCCTCGTTACGCATCCGTGGATTGTCCATCTGAGAAGGCATGCCAATTGAACGCGCTCCTTATTTCCTCTTGCGTCGAGTCGTTGATAGCTTGAAACTGTCAAAGGCTCTCAAGAGATTGCTTCGGTCTCCTCCTCGGCCAGCGCTTCAAGAACTGGGATACCTCCGTACTCCTGCACATGAAATACCTTGATAAATATTACTGTATCCTCCCTATATATGCAGACAAATATAGGAGCTAGGCAGTCTTGGGCAACCTGTTGATCAACCCTCAGACCATTTGGGCGCTAGAGCCGCAGCTCACCCCGGCCGTTACTGGGGAACCACAAAGTACGTTGAGAATGTTTCCAGTTGTTTCCTGCTCAGGGCTCGAGAGTCCCCTTTTGGATGGCTATCTGATGTATCTACATTACGTGGGACTTTTAAGAAGAAACAGAAAAAATGGAACAAGCATGCGGGCTGGCAGCAGCCGGATGCGAGAACGGTGCGCTTAGGCATCGGTCACGGATTCGTACCAAACTATCGACAGGATGGCTGTGACCGCATTTGGTTCCCTTGAAGGCGGACGAAGGTCAAGAAGGGAGATCTATATAAGAGTTGAGGAATGTCTCTCATAATGGCTCATCATCAAACAGCCATCTCCTCGCAGTCCGCTTCTCTGGCATATCATTCTCTCTGAGATCATACATTTCCTTTTCAGGAACTACATTCATTATCATGAAGGCTACATTCGTTGTCCTTGCTGCGCTTGCCAGCCAAGCCTATGCAGCTCTCATTCCTTCTCAGGCTCATAGTCAAGTGCATCAAAAGAAATCTCTCACTTCTGAGCTCAAGCCACGAGCTTCTTGCGACAACACTGCCACCTCTCGCGACTGCTGGGGAGATTACTCCATTGATACCAACTGGTACACGACCACCCCGACGACCGGAGTGACCAGAGGTAAGTTTGATATTGCGGGACTGGTCGTCGTTTCACCCGAACTGATCGTCTATAGAATACTGGCTTTCGGTAGAGAATGTCACCGTTGCTCCGGATGGATACGAGCGCTACGCCATGACTTTCAACGGCACGGTCCCTGGCCCGACTCTTATTGCAGATTGGGGTGATGAGCTTGTAATTCACGTTACCAACAATAGTGAGTATACCTTGCAACCTGAGATAGAACATGTACTGACTCGGATAGTGAAAAACAATGGTACAGCCATCCATTGGCACGGTCTGAGACAGAAGGGAACGCTTGAAATGGACGGTGTTCCTGGTGTGACACAAGTAAGCAGCTTCATACCCATCATATTTTCTGACTGACACATCAACTCGTAGTGCCCTATTGCTCCTGGAGAATCTTTCACCTATAGTTTCCAGGCCACTCAATACGGCACCACCTGGTACCACTCGCACTTCAGTCTTCAGTATGGAGATGGTCTTCTCGGCCCGCTCATCATCAATGGACCGGCAACTGCTGATTACGATGAAGACCTTGGAGTTATGAGTCTTAGTGACTGGGGCCACGAATCTGCTTTTGCTCTTTGGGATACTGCCAAGCAAGGAGGACCACCATCTTTGGAGAACGGAATCATCAACGGCACCAACACCTATGACTGCTCAGGCTCAACTGATGCCAAATGTCTAGGTACCGGCACAAAGAACGTTAACGTTTTCGAATCCGGAAAGAAGTACAGATTAAGACTTGTCAACACTGCCATTGACGGGCACTTCCAGTTCTCCATCGACGGCCACAGCTTGACTGTCATCGCAGCCGACTTGGTTCCAATTGTCCCATACGAAACTGACAGCATCCTGATCTCTATCGGCCAGCGTTACGATGTCATTGTCGAAGCCAACGCTACTTCTGGTGACTACTGGCTCCGTGCGGGATGGACTGCTGCTTGCTCCACCAACCTCAACGCTAACGATATCACTGCCATCATCCGATACGATGCCTCGTCCACAGCTGACCCAACCACAACTTCTACTGTCACAGTAAGCGACTCATGCAGCGATGAGCCAGTCACCAACCTTGTTCCCTACCTTGCCATGGACGTCTCCGATATCACTTCAACCAACGAAGAGACTCTCGATTTCACTTTCAGTGACTACTTTTTGTGGACCATCAACTCCTCTTCTCTATACCTGGACTGGGAAAACCCAACGACGCTCCGGATTTACAATAGCGAGACCATCTGGCCAACGGACTACAATGTTCTCCCAGTCTCCGGCACTGATGATGATTTCACCGTCTACGTGATCGAGGACCAGACGGGACTTGGCCTCTCTCATCCAATTCATCTTCACGGCCACGACTTTTGGATTCTTGCTCAAGAAGCTGCAACCTTCGACGCCGCCACTGTCACCTACAACACGGTCAACCCGCCCCGTCGTGATGTCGCTACCCTTCCAGCCAATGGATATCTCGCCATCGCCTTCAAGACTGACAATCCTGGGTCTTGGCTTATGCACTGCCATATTGCTTGGCACGCATCTGAAGGTCTTGCCATGCAATTTGTGGAGCGCGAGAGCGAGATTGCTTCCCTCATGGCTGAATCTACTGCATTTGAAAACACTTGCGCCTCTTGGATTACTTACAATGTCACTGAGGCTTTCCCCCAGGATGATTCTGGTATGAGAACTTCCCGAGACGCCGCTTTGAAATAATGCTAATATCTCCACAGGAATTTAAACTCGTCCACGCTTACTATAAGACACCCGAACCGACATGCGAGCAAGTGGGCTAACTTTTGTCAACTTTATACTTATTCTGTTCGATCCCAGTCAAGCACACTTACTAAACTCATGGACCTTCCATGCTCATCGTTCTGGTTTCGGAACCCCACTCTTAACAACCATACCACTTCTCGAATATGTCCTACACTTTTCACTCGAATTTACCCGCGGATGAGAAACAACGAAGCATCCTCACACTCACCACGAGAACGAATTGAAATGACGACTCATGAATCTAGCCTGCATAGCCTGCCGTCGATATTCTTTATCTACTCCAATTTCCTTCCGTCTTTTGTTTCCTGCGCTGATATTTCTCTTTCCATTTGCGAGCTTCTCCATATCTGTTGACCCTGAGAGGGGCTTTCGTTTCGACGGCGTTCTTGAAGCATCTACTTCTATGCCATTTTCTTTTGCTTCGCTCTATGGATGATGGGTAGATGGGTGCTGTTACAGATACCACCGTGCTTATATAGCTGATCTTCTTTTATTGTCTAATTCCTAATCCAGAGCTGTTCTTTCCTCGAATTTGATCATTACTTCATTGCTTGCCTTGACTCCCCACACTTCAATCGCCTTGACTCATGTGTAAATAAATATGACCTCTCAGCTGACATTTAGCCCCCCTCACCTTCCCTCCATCTCAGCCGTGAGCGGAAACGCCCCCTTCTTTCCTTTTGTTTACTGGCCCATTCCAAATTTACGTCGTCGTCGTCACCATCAACACCAAATAGGGGGTTGGCGCGTGCCCCCTCCCGGCCTTGTGTTTTCGAGAAGGCGAGAGGAACGGGGGCCAGCGGAAAGGGGTTGTCGAGGTAAACAATTGAATCGGTAAGGGGAGGCAGGGGAGAGAGACAGGTAGGGAAAAAAAGTTAAGCGAGTTCGACTGGGGTTGTTTGCAACGTGAGTTCGGCGTTTTGGGGGCTGCAGCTGCAGCTGCTCGTCATGTTTATACTTTTGCGGTATTTAAAATGGTGGAGTGGTAATCGGTGTTCCTGAGGGGGTCATCTGCACGATGCGAGCAGAGCAGATCGTCCATGATGCTTGAAGGACGTCATAATGGAAGATGGCCGTTTGGAGTTTTTGTCTCCGAATATGTTCGAGAGAAAGAAAGAGATTCGTATCTTCATTAGCCTTTATCTAGCGTATAATAAAATGTGAAAAAAATACAGAACCAAATCATTGGATATCTTTGTCCGGCATAGCAGGCATAGGCAACCCGTGTATTCTACAGCTTCTTCCTTTCCTGTCGCTACTACTCTGCACACTTGAGTATGAGTTGCCCCTCGACCGCGAAGAGGCGACGTCACCATAATCTTCATTTCTATCTCCATCTCCATTTTTAGGAAAGAACCCGTACACGCAAAGTCCATGGCATACGCCTTCGGGGGCTTGTTCGAGGTGCTTCTCGCTTAATCCTTCAATTTCTTCAATACCAGCCCAGCTATCAACTCCGATCCTCTTTTTATCTGCAAGTGTCGGCGCGAAAAGCGACTGGACTGTTGTGCCTGCTTTCGGTTCATATCTCGTTTCGACGATATCGTCGTCCTCGATAGGTTTTCTCGACCAGCGCCTCTTGACTTGATTCTTTCGTTTCCACGACATCTTGAAAAGTGGCCTGATACCTGGCAAGGAGGCGCAAAGGATGGCTGTCGTGATTTCGATCGCAGACCAGACAGCAACAAATCGATTGTCACCTGGGAAATGTTAGCTCTTCGTATCTTTTGGATCAGGGCGTTAATGTAAGTACGCGAAAATTTTGTCTGGCGAGTCACAATTATCAGACTATTTAGTCGGAGAATTGTAACTATACATGTCCTAAGTAGTCCGAGAAGTTAGCATTTGTTGCCTTATCGGCATTGGAGTTGGAAGACTAACGCGCCACCGATCGCAAATAACGTAATAATACCGGCCTTTTCCCGAGCCGAAATCCTCAATGTTAGAAGAGTAGGTATTGGAAATATGATGATAATCAAGTCCGTGACAATATTGATTGTGGCATAAGAAAAGAACTGAGAATTTCGACTCAGACATTGCGTTGTAGCCGTTGGGTGCCAGAACCCTGAGATGGGAGTGCAGAGGAAGATAGTGACCATATCAAAAACGA
Source organism: Coleophoma crateriformis (assembly GCA_003369635.1). NCBI lineage: Eukaryota > Fungi > Ascomycota > Leotiomycetes > Helotiales > Dermateaceae > Coleophoma > Coleophoma crateriformis. Next base: position 310,800 of record PDLN01000011.1, read on the forward strand.
TGCCAGTCGCAGCAGATATGCCAATCATAATCCAGCATAGAGTTCTGGTTCTTGGGGACGTGAGGAATCGCATATATTGGAGAAGAATAGAAGTCTTTGCTGCTGCGAGTGATGATTGATATGCGATTATACTTGCCCATATCCTAATTGAATATGTTAGCTTTTGCGACAACTAAATTCTTAGATATGACAAACGCTTGCAACAGCAGGACACTGTTAACTCTACCATGCTTGAGAGCCAGCGCCTGTGAAACCTCTGCGGGGTCATTAGCAGGTGCGAAATACGTCAAGAAGTGTTGTTACTCACGAACGCTGGAAAGACTAACGAATACCAAAAGTGCTATCTAGTTATGTTGTCAGTAAATAGCCACCGCTTCATTTGTAATACTCACCAGAGCTAGTATAATAACGAAATCATCAGCACTCGCGTTTCTAAGTATACAAAACCGAAGAACAAGTCGTACGCCCACAATGCTGACTGATAACGTAGTGCACACAGCAAGTGCTATAACAATGGATAGTTGGGATTCGAGTGCCATCCTCACATGATAGAGTGGAAGGCATTTCTTCTCGAAAATCAGGTAGGAGGGTATGCTTGAGTATTTACAGGCTGTCGCGTTCGGTTTTGAGTTTCTGTCAACGTCCTCCTGGAATGCACTAGTCATCATCACCCTTGCCATTTCCCGCGATTGTATGCATAATCCATCAACAGCCACATTTCTCTCGTCTTGGCATGCATTCCTAACATGTCTGGATAGGAGTCCAGTCCTGTATTGTCGAGGAGATATCTTTCCAAACTTCTTAGTAATTTAATCGTTCATTTCATGTGGTGGCGCCTCGATTTCTTTGATAGTCTTGTTGATCAGCGCGATTAGCTCCACGACTCTGAATGGCTTAGATATGACCTGATCCAACCCAGCCTCGTGAATCTGATTGATTTGTTCTTTCCGTGCATTTGCTGTCACGGCGATGACGGGAATATGTTGTAAGATTAGTCCCTCGTTTTGCAGTCGGCGAATCTCCCGGGTACAAGTCAAACCATCCATTACCGGCATTTCAATATCCATGAGGATGACAGAGAGATCTTCTTTACTGCCTTCTGGCTCATCACTCGCCTTCCACAACTTGGTCTTCCGAATGAAATCTAAAGCCTCGGCCCCGTGATTCGCAAGATATACCACACAAGCCTGCTTCTTCAACTGTTTGAATAGCACCCGTTGATTGACGAGATTGTCTTCTACTATCAAGATTTTCAACGCACGATCAATATTGGGCTTCGAAATTTGGTCCACCTCTGTACGTACGGGAAATGATTGCTCAGCAGGTAGCGACATCACTGTTGGGATCGCAAGTCCCGCTGAGAAACTTCCAAGATCCGTAACAGGTGACTGATCGACGCTGTTGTTGCCAATGCTGTTCACCAGTTCAGGCGACTCACTGGGCCGTTGAGCTTTAATATAGAATGCGAATGTACTCCCTACTCGGTATTTTGAGGCGACCCCTATTTGTCCTCCTTGTAATTCCACAATCTCACGACAGATGAACAAGCCTAGACCTGAGCCTCCATACTGAATGTGTGTTCGTGGAGAGGCTTGAGAGAACCTTTTGAAGAGTGTATCCTTCTGATTGTCACGCAAGCCGCATCCGGTATCAGTTACGCTAAATTGAATATAAACATCCCTAGGGTGCTTTTCGACATGAACTGACTTCTTCGTAGGAAAATATTCGAAGCCATGAAGTTCTTCTGATGGGCTAGTTGAAGATATTTTGAGAGTAATGGTGATTCTTCTCACATTTTCGCCCTTTGTAAACTTTATAGCATTCGTGATCAGGTTTATCAAAACCTGAATCAGGCGGCTTGGGTCAAAAATGAATGCCATCATTGTGTCCTTGTCTGATAGTCTGTTATCGAAGAAATACTCAATTCCAAATGTGCTGAACTGGGCCTCGAACATCTTAAGCGTGTGTTTGGCGACTTCTACTGGATAGGTTGTGGACGGCGTTATGAGAAGCAGTTTCGAATCGAGCTTGGATAATGTCAGGATATCGTCCACGATGTTCTTCTGGTGCTGAGCACAATATAAGACTGTGTGAGCAGCGTCGACACTCTGTTCTAAGAGGTCTCGTACAGAAGATAGACCTTTGAACATTGGATCTTTCAAACAAGTCAGAATACCATCTGCTGAATGCATAATCGCAGAAAGCGGATTTCGAATCTCGTGTGAGGTCCTAAATGAGTCAATCATGTTCAGTCCAAGTGGCTTTCAGCTCCAAGGGTTGCAGCTTTACAGAACTGTACTCACATGTCGATAAAGTATTCTTGTTGTCTGCGAGACTCAAGAGCATCCTTCACCAGCTTTTGCTGCACTGCTTCTGCCCACTTTTGTTGGGAGATATCCGTAAGGTACCCAACGACGCTGGTCACAGTGCCATCTTCGGCCAATTCTGGATATGCAGAAGTCAATATCCATATTGAGCCGTCTACAGACTCTTCGCCCATATGAGCAGGTGAGCAACCTGAATTGGACAGTTTCATTTCGAAAGTGACTGGTGACTTTTGAACGACAAGTTGATTCCACTCTGGCCCCGAACTGCTCTGACTGGCTTCCTCAATTGCAGCAGCTTGTGAAAGATACCTATCTGCATCTTTATGCTGTCCCATGAATTCATACCACTTGTCATTGCAATAGATGATTTGGCCAGAAATATCTCGAATAAACACGCCGATTGGTGCAAGTTGCATAAGATGAGCAAATCTCTGTTCAGTTCTCTTGATCTCTTCCGTGCGAAGTAACAACTCAGCTGACAAGCGTGCTTGATCTTCTGCAGCTTGCTCCGCCGCCGTCAGCCCTCTTCGTCTTTCATCCTCGTAAAGTAAAGTGGATGCCAAGGAGGTCCCCATTTGGCGGGTTAGTAGATCAATAAAGACCCGATACTCCTCATCGTAAGGCCGGCGAGTGTTCAATCCCATCATAAGAAACCCTACGCCATCTCTTCTATTGGTCGGGCGTAGGGGGCATATTACAGCACTCTTGAAGGGATCCCCAAAGCCTCGGCGCTGACCTTCTGTCGGGGTCATTGCAACTATCGATTCAAAGCCCTCATCGCCTGTTTGTATCAAGACAGGTCCGTTGGCCTGAAGGGCGTTTCGGAATGCTGGCGCAAAGCTGCAAGTATCATCTGCGAGCTCAAACATGAACGGAAGTGTCTTGTGCTCTTGGGTCACTCCCAAACTCCCTTCAAAGATACACTTCTTGTATGATGTTGATGATTCGGAGCTCAAGGAAGAATAGTCGCTAGGACCCTTCTGACTTACAGAATAAAGAATGGCAAATGGAATATCGTTCTCGTTCGTCTCCAAGGCGGATAAGACCTGGGCCCAATATTCAGCCATATTGTGAGCAGTGGCAGTAAGTTGGCCAATCTCCAAAAGCATTGACATTCGTCTCTCTGCAATTGTTGTCCTGGTAGACTCGTGTACAGTGTGGTAGTTGCCAACTACAATGTCATCTTGGCCAAGAATTGGCGTGAAAGTGAATGAGACGTAGGTCTCCTCGGGAAAACCATGCCTTTCGAGAAACAAGCAAACGTCTTCCTCTTGGACCGCCTTGCCTGTAGAACGACAATGCTCTAGAATGCCTTCAAAGTGATCCCAGACTTCCGCAAAGGGAATTGCTGGGTGCTGACCCATTAGGGAAGGATGCTTCTGACCTGCAATACTGATGAAAGCTTCGTTATAGATCATATTTGACTTTTCCCCCCAGAAAATGCCAGCAGGTGTTGGATCAGCGATTATCAAGTTACACATCGATCTGAGTAGTGGGGGCCATGTTTCCATGGGTCCAATGTCAGTAGAGGCCCAGTCTACGCCCCTGATAAATTGGACATGACTTGATAGCTGCAGTGGTGGTGGTGAGCGTGTCCAGTCCAAATTGGGCTCTCTGAGTTTCTGGACCGATTCTTCTAGTGCAGCTGAGCTGGAGTTCGCAGGATTGTCTGATGCGCGAACATGCTCCACGGTGTAGACCTTTTGTGAAACTAACACGTCTCCCGTATGGGTGGTACTCACAGTCTCCCGCACACGAAGACCGCTGATGACTCTCCATCGTGACTTGAGAGTGGCTTTTGTCCAAGCAAAATCGCGATGCACATAAGGTAGCGCCTCGAGATTTGGAGATTCTTCGGGCAAAACAAGCTCGGTCGCCCACAATGCGAAATCTGCCTGATCCCTATCATAGGAAACCCCCAGCAGCCCGTGATCCTTCTTCGAGAACAGCTGAGCAAACAGGCGGGATGAAGCACGCAGAGAGTTGTTAAAGAAGACTGGACGCGGGACTGCCACTCGATCCTGCTCCAGATCCAAGATAAATATTGGCCGGCCATCTGCTTGGCACAAGTCCACGAGTCCAACTTCAGAGAGAGCAGATGAAGGAGTGTCCAAAGGGAGCTTACGACGCCGCCGCAGATGCTCTTCGGGGACCATGATGGAAGCCAGAGGACGAACTTCAACACTGGGATTGATTCTCCGAAGCAGATATAACAAAGCAATCAAAGCATATTTGCTTCCGGTTTAGTTGGGGTGATCTAGATCGTTTCATCCTCATCCCGCCCGTCGAGGAGTTCATAATGGCCCTTGACGTAATCGGCTGTAATCCTACTGTACTACGTGCTACATACGTCAGTAATGCGAGGCTAAACCTCATACCTCAAGCTCCCAGCACGAAGCTAAGTCCTCGGTCTAGATTGTTCTCAACGTGATCAGAGCGGCGGCTCAATCCTTTTGTCTAAGCCACAGACCAAATCAACCAGTTATGTGCTTGGGGTTGGTATCCACCATAGGACACACGTGACTCCGCCCCTGTTGTGGGGGTATCGAGAGGTGGAGAGAGGCTAACAGCGCTTGATGTTGGGGTCACCGCCTCCATGCTGACGGCATATCTACAAATATATATTATCATCCGGAAGCAATTGTATGGTGAGAATAATAAGATATCGTATCTGTGAAAGTGGAAGGAAATAAAAATGTCAAATCTGGGACATTTATAAGGCTTCGCCGACACTTTCTTAGCTTATCAAAACAACCTTTTCCCTCCCGATAAGCCCTCCCGCCAAAGTCTCGGTTGCAGCGCCATCCCTAGAATGTGGACAATAGTCTCAATCCTGTTAGGCAAGAAAGTCACCTTGGCCTTGGGATCAGATCATCTAAACCAGAGTAGCATGGGATGTAAATACCATCATTCCAGATCATCCTTAACCGTATAGGCCAACTACATTTACATCGTTGTCGAGGCTGGATGAATCCATAGCGTTGCACAATCACAAGGTAGGAGACTTGTTCTGTTTCCGCCGACCGGTAGCACTAGATATCACTTTCTAAACGGCTCTTTTGTTTTTGAGCGTATATTTGAGTATTTGAAAATCATCGAAAGCCCCAACAAGTAATGTGCATATGGCGCAACAGAAGCAGCTCCATGAACATTAAGATGTTGCCATCGGATATCAAGAATGTGGATATAATCCTTAGTTGTGGAAATGCGAGCATCCCACGTGATGAGGTCGACATAGGGGCCCATCAAAAGGTTATAGTTGCCTTGGTGAAAAGTAATGTGCTTGCCTAGAGAGAACAGTTAAGTCCGCAGACGTGCACAATTACTCATTGCACATATCCTCCAAAATTGCCAGCATCTTTCGCTGCAGCTTTACCAATTCCGCCTCATCAATCATATTTCTTTCATTTTTCGCACCGTCGTAAGTCGTGATATCAGAACTTACCTTCTTTGCTGGACTGATAAGCTCCGATTTTGTGCCAAAAAAGGGAACACCAATGTTCCTTAGCTTGGTGGTCATCTCTCTGATCATCTGCATCTGTGCCCGGTAGACTTTCATATCGTAGGTCTCGAGTTCTTTAGCCAACTCTGCTGGGTCCGTGCTGTTGGTCCCTGTGGCCTTGCTTCCGCCAACAGCTTTCCTGCACGGCGAATTAGTGTATGGCAGACAGCAACTTCAGAAATACAGCGTACAGAACATCATCTAGCTTTCTCTGGCCCTCTTCTCTAGCCTTTTGACGTTCTATAAGAGCCTGGCGTCCATTCCACCATTGCATTTCATGTTCATGCTGAACTTGAATCATCTTAGTATCATCATCAGCCACCCATTCATTCCCCAAGAGTGGCGCTACTCACTTTTTGAATGTCTTTTAATAGATTTTCATGTTTGCCAACAGTTTTCATCACACATCTAAGCCCCGATGACCACTCAATGATTGTAGCAGGATCTATAATCTTTACATTGCTGGCCGCTGGACGCGTGGCAGCAGGCTGCGAGTTGGGTTGCTGGGCATCTTGTGTATACGACACATGTCCAGATATGGGCTCAGAAAGCAGTCGAGGGTCTCGTGAGACTGTTTGATTTGGATTTTGCTGGTTCTGTGGAGCAAGGCTAGCTAATGTCCGAAGTACTGTTGCGAGGTCAGGTGCTTGATAGTCGTTGGAAGACATAAGGTGGAGAGAGCGACAGTAGCTGGAAAGGCCGGGAGACACGAGAAGGATTCAGATCTCATGAACAGAAGATATCGAACCTCCTTAGTAATCTTCACCTCAGCGAGAAGGAAGACAAACTGGTTGTATTGTATACGTGGGAACCGGGTTAGTAGATGGGAGGAAGAAGCAGCTCGGATTCCAAAGTTATTTCTATAGCCACACCATCCCGCTAACTAAGCACACCCAAGAATCTTGAGCATCATCGAAAAATCTCCTGATGCTGAGGACGTCGACAAATGTAAATGAATCGGCCACAACGACGGTCCGTTCGTTGTCCTTGATCTACCGTCAGTATGCCACGATCAGCGACAGATGCCACGCGGTTTACCTCGACGACGCCGCATGCATCCGCGAAGCCCCCTTCGTACAGAGCCCCCCCCAATGCCTCGAGATTGAACACTCCTGGGCCGACTGGCGAGACACCTCAGCAGAAGGTTGCGCGATTGAGAGCTTCAGCAGCAAAAGCTAGAGATGCAAAGATCTCCAGCTTCGACAAATTTCTAGTGCATGGGCGGGTGTGGGCGGATAGGGCTCATCGATTCACAACTCTGAGCTTGATTGGTATTACCTGTACGTCTGGCAATGTCTAAAGCTTCAAGACAAGCTCGTGTGTCAATTGAGTCTATCAATTGGGTCTATTTAGATGTGATCAGGCTAATGGTAAAACTTTTAGTTGTCTGCGGTGGTGTCACAGTCTATGCTTTGGGAGATATGATGATTTACAACCGGAAGAAGCGCAGCGAATACTACGCACAGGAGAAGGCCTTGAAAGCAGCAGCATACGACAGAGCAAAGACGGCAGTTTCACGTGGCACAGCAACCGAAGCTGACGTTGCATTCGTGAAAGGCGAGGATGATTGGGCCAAACTCATGGAAGAGCGCAAGAACAGGCCGGGTCTGTGGAAGAGGAGTAAAGATTGGTTATTTTCCGGATTGAAGAAAGAAGATCAGCCAGAGATTAATGCCGCATCTGCAGGCGCATCAACATCCGAAATGCTGCGCGACAAAGCAGTTTCTGTACGAGAGACGGAAAGCGAAATAATCAAGGCGGCTGAAGAGAAGAAGAACTCGGTGCAAGATAGAGTCGCACAAGCCTTTGCAGACGAGAAAGCCAGACAAAACAAAGGAGGGCCACTTGACCGATTAGGATCAAGTGATGTTGATGATGATGCGCCGAAGGCAGGTGGCTGGACGTCATGGATGAATGTAAAGAGGTGAAAGCTGACTTGGAGTGGCTTGTATAATATGGAAGAGGCTGCATGCATAAGCACGGCGTAAGTTTTGAGCAAATATGTAGAATATTCGAAGCGGAATCGCAATTACAACTCTCTCGATGCAGGTCCATGGACTACTTCCAGGTGGATTTACTTGAACTGTTGGCTAAAGCTACGCACTGCCCGCAGAAGATATAAATATGAAGAGAGCACTTCTTTCGTGATACGATGAGAGCTTGCTTAACTTCTGAGACTATACTCCATTATTGCAGTTTTATGACTTATAAAATGAGCCAAGTCGAAACTTCTTAGTCGAAAGGCACCAAGGTAAGGCTCATTGTATCAAGATGATAATATTGTTGATCAAGAGGGCTTAGTATGTGTCCTCTTAACATTTATCCTCATCACAACAAGCAGCGCCCAAACGAGGTGCTAGGATATTCTACACATCATACGATAAAAGGATTGCCATTTCAAGGACTCAAGCACGAGTCTATGGCGCCTATGCACCCATCTCTTCCCATCAACGTACAGCAGCCGAAGACAGAGCAGAGACAAGTGGACTGAGTGCAGCCAAGAGCTAGTTCTCGTGAGCTGAGACCACAAACACAAAACAAAAACCAAAGATCAAAACTTACTGGACCTGCGTTTGCAATCAAGGTCTTCGTCTGGCTAATAAACTCCGGCGTCAAGAGATCATTGGCGCCACCCAGGACGTTCGTCACATTTGCCAATAGTTGCGGCGTGAGGATTAGAGAGACGCTTCCTAGCAGGTAGTTCACGGAGCTGGTGTTGATGCCCTGCAAGAATGCAGATGCGGTCCCAATCAAAGATTGAGTCTGGTTGGTGAAAGTAGGTGTCAGGAGTTTTGCGCCGTTTGTCACAATAGATTCGATGTTATTGAGCGAATCGGCGGAAAGCAATATCTGCAAAGCCGCAAGTGTGTTGGTTAGATCGGCAATCAGCGAGGCCAGCGTTGCTTGTCTCTCAACGAGGTCTTGGGTCCCAGACGCTGAGACAACCATGAAAGCAAGAACTGGTAGACAAATAGATAAGAGCCTGAAGACAGCCATTGAGTGCAAGTGATCTATGTTGGCGCGGAGTTGGATATCAGTCGATGTTCAGATAATATATGCTCTTTGTGAAAGTAAAGCGAAAGAGATTGGCCCAAGAGTCGTGAGATGAGTGCTTTTGGCTTACCGCTAAGCTTATAACATCTAGGATGTGAGCGACATGTAGCTGAGGCGTTGTTGCCGGCTGATTGAACAACTACTGACGCGGAAGGATATGAAGACCTGAACAGACATGACCTGTGTGATCGTTTAAGTCCATGAGGTGGGGAAGGCTTCCTTTCAAAAATTATGCATTCATCCTCGGAAAGTCTGTCATCGGGGAGCTCGGCCAATTGATATTCGTAGGGTTTGTCTCCGTTCTTGCTACCAAAGCGTAAGTTCAAGCCTGTACTATTGTACAAGCATGTGGGGTTTATAATAGTACAATTAACCTGAAATGAAGTATCTGCTAACTTTGTGTTCTTGTCGGAAAAAAAAACTTGCGTCATTGATAATCTTGTGTGATTGATACAGCAGACCGATGAACGATACCCTGTTTGTTGCTAAACAGATGAACTTACGCAAAGCCTGGTCCGACTTCAGCATTGAATCACAAAGTGGACGGAAGAGTTCGTCTATGCCTTGCTATCTTCTCTTGAATTGTCGATATCATACAAAGGTCGAGATCAGGACGACCTGGAAGAGCAATGGTAATCTATTTTCCACGAGACTCGAGACGAAAGGTCAAGTTAAAACTTGTTTTCTCGTTTTCGTTAGCCATTTCGCAGCAAGCGATTTCGCACCAGTCTTGACCAGACGGATGAGATACCCAATTGCCTTCTCTTCCTGACCTCTGAGCTGAATCATTCGTCACCACAATAGCACACCTATTATCGTTCGGCTCTGAAACTCTCACCTCATGTTGGCCATGCTGGATAGCAGGTCGTTGGTGTCGCTTGATGGTCGGCTGTCCGTGCCATTCGACCTCTGGCATCAAAACCTCGCTCGGTCCTTTAGAGCAAGGATCCTCCAGCTAGGAGAATTCGACATAGACTTTTTACTCATTTGTTTATCCAATAGATATCGGATTTTCCTTCAACTCTTATGCCGATGACTATTGGCATTCTCTGCGGGGTTGCCATCGATGGGCAGTGTTTGGCGGGATGGGCCGAGAGATTGCTCCTAGCACAAGGTGATGATGATATAGCTTGCAGTTGAGTTTTTCAAAGCTATGGCCGAGGGCTCGAGAACCATTCCTAATGGTCAGAAGGCTTGCGTGGGTGATCGGGATCTGTCCCTCCTTTCTAAAACGGAATCTTAAGATGCGCATAGTCAAGAGCTTCTGATTACACTAGACATCATAGCTAATTCATGGCTTAATCTAAAAGGTATGGGAGAATCTACTGACGAGAGGCTCCGATGCGGTGTATACTCGGCCCTGCCAGCACAACTATATCATAAGTGTGGTTATTTCTAGTTTTGCTTCTGTCCCTATACTTTCCTTGCAAAGTCGAAAGTTGTGCAGGTGTCAACATGAAGAAAAGCACGCCCATATCTACAGGTCAGCAGGCTACTTCGGATTGGCATATTGAAAACCCTACTGCAACTCCGACTTATAGTCGTCAGGGCAGACAAGGTGGTTCTTTTCGAAGTAGACTAGATGAAGTATTTCTCAGGAACCAGGAATCGATTGACGAGATTGACTTTGGATTTCCAGTAGATTCCAATCTGACTCCGCCGCAGAGACCACAAGAAGAACCTGGTGATACTCTGTATCCGTTTACATTCGTCCGCAGCCCGGATGTGACACTGCAGAGAGCCAAGACATTCAGCGCTCTTACCGGAGATCCTCCACCGGCACGCAAGAAAATGAAAGGCCGTACATCAAGATACAAATATATTCCCGATGTGACGAAAAATGAAGATACGGGATATGGCAATAGCGACACAAAAAGACTATTGCCTGGCCCGATACACTCAACCATTACCATCGTCCCCAATAACACGAAAAGGGAGGGAAAGGATCCCAAAACAACGTGGGCAATATTAAGGCAACACACCCGGAGGTATTGGCACTGGTATCTACTTGGACTGGTTGTCTTCCTTACAATCTTCCTCATATTGCTGTAAGCCCATCCTCCAGTCTCTGGGACCTAAAGCTGACTATGCAATTAGATTCATTGTCATCATCCCAGCAAGCATCCAGCGGATAGTCAATGATACAAACTTACCAATTCACTCCGCGATGTTGCTGAATCCACAACCAAATAGTGTGCAAGTGAGTATAAATTCATCTATCAAGGTTACAAACGCCTTCTCTGCACGACTGAAACCCATGAACCTGAGCTTCACTCGGCCTGGATCTACAATTGTCTATACGCAAGTGTCCCTCCCGGAATTGCACATCAAGGGCAACACGGAAATCTCGGTTCAAAACCAGACTACCCCAATCGTGAACATGACTGCGTGGGTAGAGTTTTTAAAGAGTGCAGTATACAGTGACAAATTCGCCCTCACAGTCCGAGGTCAAACAGATGCGTATCTGGGAAAGATCAGGGCACATGTCAATTTGAATAAGAATTTGGAACTTACGGGTATGAAATGAGATAGTTTGGCTCTACGGCACATCACTAATTGAGTGCGTAAGGTCTAAACAAGCTGAGCGGGTTTTCAATTGTAACTACTCAGTTAGTTGTACCTTCGGACCCCGATGGAACCAATCTGGTTGGAACTGCTATCATCCCGAACCACTCCGTTTTCTCTTTCGAGATGGTACGATAAGCATCCAGAATGACTTGCACCAAACACTGACATTGATAGGGAAACCTCACCTTAAATTTAATGCTGGGCGGAATAGTGGTCGGGATTGCCTCCAGCAACGATGTTTTTATCTCGCCAGGAAACAATACGGTGCCTCTCAGATCATCTGTAGACTTCTCCAAAGTCCTCGCCAACGCTAGAACCATTCTCGCTTCTCAAGCGTCTTCCATCAAGGAAGGATACATAACTATTCAAGCTTCTGGGAACTCTACAGTGTATAATGGAGAGCACATCTATTACTATGAGCAGGTGCTCAATCCCCTGAACATAACAGTCATGTTACCCCTGAAGACCCTGTTCGCCGGTATCCTGCAAGGGCTTGAAAATACTTCGAAGGTGTTGGACTCAAGGCGTGACAACGATAGTTTGCGCGACTGGGTGCTTAATACCCCAAACTTCGGTATTTCAAAAGAAGGACCTTGAGTTGTGATAACAATCCGCTTCTTATGTAGAGCAGATGTTTGACTTGGGTCCTACCTTGGGAGGGTAGTTGTTCATTTTGGCAAAATCTTAGTACCTGTCCGGTAACTAGGCACCTCTAATATTTCTCACTTTCAATATATCCCTATTGAACAAATAGGCTACGGTGACACTCATTGTCACGCTCGAAAATTAAAACAGACTCTTGACTCCAAAAACTTCAATACATGGAGTAAGGCACCCACGGCGAAAATCTTTAATCCTAGCTTGCCAGTGTTCACAATTATGTAAAGATGGGATACTAGCTGATTTCCTGGGCTCCTGCACCAGATATCGGATGCCGGCTATAGCTATAAATATTGGACCTAGCCGTTGCCCGGCTTCCCCGCACATATTGTTGATCTTCACATCCAGAAAACAAGATATGCCTAATCACGTGATGCCAATCTTTCTCTTTTGGGACCACAGGCCATCATCGCTTGAGTTCTCCCTTGTCGCTGTGTCAGAGATAGAAAGTCTACTGGTATGTCTATGCTTTAATTCTCTTGGCTCGAAGGTCTCTCGACGATCGCACGCCTCCGCTCGGGGTCTTGACGTAGCGACAGAGGCATGACGACCAGTAAATTCACGTAGGGGGTTGGTCTTGGCGGAACAGCGAAACCCTGCGTCAAGCAGCGGTAAATCAACAGCACTGCCACTCAACAGCATGAACGATCCTAAGACAAATCCTCAGCACAGCGCTTAACATTCCCTGTGTGAACGCCTTCCTTGCCATCGCGTTTCAGCTACCCGCCCGATCGCTGATACATTAGATGAAGAATGACGCACTTTTCAGCAACCTTCCTTGAACTTCACCGTGGCTTTTCTTGACAGCGAACACGTCTCTTAATGTGCACTTCGATTTACTGAATACCCTCTTTGGTGAAAATACGACTGCCGAGATGTTCGATACCAATACTAATTGTACAAATGCACCGTCACAGATAGCTTCGGATGCTGGCGTGGCGGGCGCTGGAGTGAGTTCGATGCGTCAGTAAAGGGGTTCGTTCGATTGACGATTTCAGGTTCTGCTATCATTTATCGTCACAGCCGGACTGGCATTAGTACTGAGTCTCTGGATCATTCTGCAAGAGATCCGAAGACACTCGGAAGCAAAGATCGCCCGCAAGCTTCTACTCTCTTTCAGCGACCAGCAAATCATCACGGGCATTGGCCTGCAAAGCATCGGACTCGCCAAAGCTGATTCCATGGTCCCGTATCATTTCTTCATCATTTGGATGCTGGCTTCCATTTCGACAGCTACACATTCTGCAGCTCTGCTTGCTCTTTTCAATGATTTCAAGCGCGATTGGGTGTTGAGATGGCTTCGGCATTTCTTGATGTTTGTCAACTTGGTTCTTTCACTCGTCTACGCCGTCTTCATTCTCAAAGATGTCACGAGTGAGCTTGCACCAACATTAGCTATTCAGTGTGTATGGGGCAGTAATTCACAAACGGAATCGAGGTCCAATATGACACTCTCTGTTGTTGGCACCATTGCTGTCATGGTAGGACAGTGCCTTGTGTTCGCTTTGGCAGTCTGGTATTTACACAGTGGCAGCCAGAAATGGTTACAACCACTGCGAGTCCTCAGCATGATCATCCTCATGATCATCGGTATCGGTGCGACTATCAGAGTCATTTTCATCTCACAAGCTTTTGGCACTCCTTCGGTCGCTCTTTCTGATGACGGAGAGAAGGCTTGGAATTTTGGGCAACTCCTTGCGCTGCTCTTGTTGTTGTTGCCGCTCATCTCGGCCGTTGAGATATTCCGAGGTACGTAAGAGTATGGGCTCTTCTGACTAACATGCTGACCACCTTCAAGGCGAAATGAAAGTTCCATCTCCTGTGGTTGGTGACGATGATCAGAAACCACTCTTCGCGCAAGCAGTAAATGATGGATTTGAGCCCAATCCCTTCTGGAATTCTCAGATCCGCATGAAGAATATCAAGTAAAAGGCTAAGCTGCTTTAATGAGGTATTCATCAGCTGGAGCGATCGGTAGCACCCTTCACTTGACAATATGCAAGTTTGAGAGCCTTGTGATGCATTTCGGTTCCTGGTAACACAGGCCCAAAGGCTTTGAATCCAAGAACCATGAACAGCATTCACGACATAGACGCCGCCCTGCGGCGACCAGGACCGAGGATGTATCACTTTATCCTCTTTGGAACAAAGGCAATGACAATTCTCGTGTCAGCATTTATGCGCGCAGTCCGTGAGAATAAACCCTGTGGCTAAGCAGGAGAGATGGCCCAGGGGAAATATGCCAGACAGTTTGAAACATCGGCATACAGCATGGACGGACAAGCCTTGCGGAGTAAGCCTGAAATCCAATGGTCTTAGATTTGGTGGTTAGAGAGTCACTCACCATAACATAATGATATCTAACAATGACAAGATCATTTCCGACTATGCCTTTTGATGAACTTTGTGCAATAGATTCAAACAGAAATCAAGTATCTCAACAAATATTTAAAACCTATGAACCTAAGTCTCATCTAACCAGAAGACAGCGGGACTACAGGCAGCGTAAGTACACTCTCGTACTTACCACCCGTGTACACAACATGCTTCCCCACATTCTCATCCTCCGGTTCCTTCAATCTACACAAATCCGTTTCAGGCGGGCACATATCATGACCAGAAACCCTTAACATGACACCCTCACCCTGCGCAAACACCATCCCGATCGGCCAGATTGGGATCTCAACACAAACAACTTTACCAGGCTCGATCTTCTCCTGGACACGGTGCGTATAGAAGATATCGTTGGGATCCATACCGGGGAATGGACTCTCGGCGCGGGATACTGCATGCGAGGCTCGCAGGAATCCTTGAGGGCCCCAATATTGCGCAACGTTGAGCTCGGGCACTTCTTCTACGGGCACGGGACATGGGTAGTTTAGATGCTTCATGGGAATCCCGTCGGTGGAAATCTTGCGGATCTGCACGCAGATATCCATATCATCGTGCTCGGCGCAGGAGACATAGAGCTTGACTTTAGGGTAACCAGACAATTCGGTTGCTTCGTCAAAGTGCACTTTGAAGTCCTGTTCCGGCAGGATTTAGCTCGCGTTGTTTCTGAGATCTATGGCTAGGTTGGTGTGACTTACGAGCGAGGCATCCAAGCTGTGAGCTTCATATTGATCCTTTGACTCGGTTGAGATAGGAGACGTAGACATAGTCTTGCTTCCGACATCTAGGTAGTAGTCTTTCGCTGTTCGCCGCTTAAGCGGGTATTCCTGTTCAACCCGCTCCGTCACTGTCTTCGCTGGGCTACCTTCAAAGCCTACAAGGGAGAGGCGGACAGGTGGTGTCGAGTCCTCCCATCCATTCTGTATTCCTTTGCAGTAGTGATCGAAGTACTTCTGTAGTTCATCCGTGATCTCTGGCCGGTATAAGTCATACCCTATGCTGGTTTAGCTATATTCTACCGCTGTATGTGGCTGTTATTCCACTAAGCCATTGTACCTACATTCTTGGTATGGATGGACTCGGAGCCATTTCTGCTTGGTCTTTGCGACTTGCCAGGTATGAAATGATCCATGCGTATGTAGCATGCTCCTGTTCAATATAATTCAGTATCCAGGCATCCAAGAAAATGACAGAGTGTCCTACGAGTATGATGCCAAAAGGTATAATGGGATATTGTCGATATTCTCAACCGGAATGCGTTTCGTCTCCCAGTACTCGTCATACAAGGGTCGCTTTTCAAGCATTGCAGCGACGTTCTCAGCGCTTCCAAACCCTACGTTATCGTTAGCAGCCCTATAAAAATGGCGTATTTCAATTTAGACTTGCCTGCAAATCCAGTTGCAATCATTTTCATGAAGGATTTGATATGCGGTCGACCACCTCGGGCTGCTAGCTCTCTGTATGGATCTATGAGACCCTCCCAAGGGGCGAGAGCCTTGAGAGCAGGATGAGAAAGTCGTGATGCGAATGATAATTGGGCAATTGATAGCCACGAGTTACCACTACGCGCTAGGTCAGTAAATGCGGGTTTGTATGGTTCTGCTGGTGGCCAGCTTACGCCATTGCTACGGATCCAGAACACCAAGATTGCTCGGTCAGCCAAGTGATCACATCGTAAATGTCTTCTGCTTCCTGTAGAGACATAATATTAGTACAGGCTTGTCCAATTTTAAAGGTGAGAAACGGAGTACCTGCAAGCCCCATTGAGAGATGTTTCCTTCCGAGTGCCCAGCTCCTCGGGCATCGATATTCAGTATCGCATATCCACGTTTACACCATTCAGCTGGATCGGGGGCTTCGAATTTATGATAGCCCGACACCATGCTCTTTGGAAACCCGGCATGGAACGGAGCCATGGACTCGTAGTTCTGAGGTCCTTCACTTTCAAATCAGAAAGTTGTTGGGTGCTCGATTGCAATGCTTTATAACTGACCTGTTCCGGTCTTGCCATATGGGCTCCACGGAATAATGACAGGTACCTTCTCTGTATCTGAGCCGACAGGACGGAATATATCTGCGTAGAGCTTCACGCCGTCTCGGGCCGTTATGGCCACATCACGATCAAAGATTACGTCCACTGGAAAAGTTGCATAGCCAGGAGACTTGACGTGTCCTTTCTTGATAATTGACTTTCCTGGTTCAAACCCATTGTAATGGTACATAGGATGCTTGTCGGGGGGAGGCAGCTTGTCGTAGATGACATCTGGAAAGTTTGCGAATTCGTTACTCGGCATTATTGCTGTAAGTTAGGGGATTCTCTTTTGCAAAAGAACAAGGACAAGGACAGTCATCCAGCTTCTCACTTTCAACACAGTTTATATACATGATCTATTCTAACACAGGCACAGCAGATGTGGTGGCTGTCGCGGAAACCCCTCTTCTACAATGGGCTCTATGTGGGGACTGTCGCACTGCCGGTGTGGAGATGTGGGGATATTGGTCGGCCTTCGGGTCTCTGAATAGTCCTGAATAATTCTTTCTAGAGGATATTCTATGGTTTAAACATCTAATTACAATACTATACTCACAGGACAAGCTGGAGTTGCTCATCTGCATGCACATGAAAGCCCAACCGTTACGCCATTAAATGCAAAAGGGTTCCTTCGGATCTTCCGCAGCCTCCGAGTGGTCGCCTCCATTTAAAACTTAGCCCTCAACTTCCAGCCAGTCTGATAAATTCTAGCAATCAACACGCACGAAGTTCCGACAAGAACCATAATGCCCGAAAAGATCTTCATGCCGGTATAACTACCATTTTCGCTTGCAAGGATCGCACCAGCGATGGGTCCATTAGTCAGTCCAGGAACAGATGCAAACAGAAACAAAAGACCTGTTCTAAAGCCGATCTCCCTTGGTGGAGAGATTTGCGCGATCAGAGCAGGGCCTAGTGAGACGTAGGCACCAGAGAAGAAGCCAAAGAGGATGGCAAACATAATTGTGCCCGCGTTGTTGCTTACGGGAATCCAAAGTGCGAGCACAAGTGCTCCAGTGCAAGTGCATACTATGACAAAGACATTGTATCGGCCAATCTTGTCTGAAATGATACCGGAGAAGATACGACCAAAGAGACTGTCTTGGGTTAGCAAGTAGGAGAGATTATTAGATGGGGAGAGGTACCTAGCAGCATTGAGCATGGCAAGCAAATACTGCGCCAATGAAGGCGACATGCCCAATGAAATAGCCTCAACGACGAGGTAAGTGATTGGAATAAAGAGACCGAATGTTATCAGGCAGTTGCCTCCGATGACAGCAAGCATGCCAATTTCATGGAATGGTTTGAGGAGGTCGGCCTTGGTGAGGATTTGTGGACTTGGTTTATGGAGCGAACGGACGGTGAGATTAGCAAGGATTAGAAGAAACAGGATAAGGAATGCCGAGATTCGCATAGCCCAGCCGTATCCAACTTCTTGGATCAGTCGGCTGACCATGATTGGGAAGACGACTCCGCCGATACTGGATCCTGATGAAAGAGTACCGTATGCCGCGCCTCTATTCTTATTGAACCATCCACCGACACATGTCATTGCTGCCAACAAATCAGCGCCACCTCATTTAGAGCTTCGGAAGGATGGACATACCAGGTTGGAATATACAAGCAACTCCAATGGCGCTACAGATACCCTGAGAAAGTAGAAGTTGATAGTAGGTCGTGGAAATTGAAGCCATCATGAGACCAAACACATGTAAGAACGATCCAACTATGAGTAAATATCTCGGTCCATAGCTATCATAGATCTTGCCAACCACCGGTCCCATGACGAAGAGAAAGAAGATTTGGAGGGATGGGATCCACGAGATTTCACTCGCGGAGTATTGTTTGAGGAGGGTCGCTTCGTAGTAGTTTTGGAATGTACCAACGCCTGTTCGAAATGCTCAGCATTGTGCTCCATGTACCAAAACATCAAGTGGGTGGGAAGTCAAGGAATCTTACTGTTGATCCATCCAAAACTGCAGAATGCTGTGCACCAGGCGCCAAACACTACCAGCCAAGCCTGCCTACCTCCGTCAGGTACATCTGCGCCCCATTGAGCTGGGGCGTGGGACTTAGGTGCCGATGCCCCTTCCAGATCTTGCTTCTCTGTCACCGTCGTCGTGGAAGATGTCTCTGTTCCTGCGGTGCCACAGTGTGGTTCTGGCACTTGGTTAGACATGTCGGCTTATCCTCGGATGAGTGCCTCTATGGTTTGCAGAATGAAAGCAATGTGTCGAAGCAGAAATGAAGCACACCAGACTAAGCGAGCAGGAATCCAGTCTTTATATATGGTGCAGCCATCGCAGCCCTTGCATCTCTCCTGCGCACCGAGGACCGAGCCTCAAAGGCAGGCATAATAATGAAGACTAGGGGTAAGCTGTGGACCTGGTCATGTCACGGCGCCGAAGGAAACCTAAAAGTCCGGGCTGGATACGGAAGGACAAGGACATCCAGTCGGCTCGGCCCCTTTCCATGATTCGCTTAACGGCGCGGCGACGAATTCGACGCCGGGCCGCATAAGGGCGACGGCATTCTTACATTGCGGAAGAGTTTTCCAAACTGGGCGTCAGTCATCCCATGATCCTGCTTCGCAATGTGTAAAGTCAAGTTCATTGTGTGTATTCTCGATCGTAGAACTTCGTATAGCAAGTTGTCTGTCATTTCCTATGTACTTATGTACAAGCTGATTGCCTCATGGCCAATCCTTCAATTTCCCCATAGCAAGTTCTTGTCAATTATTATGTACTCTTGTACAAGTCGCTGGCCTCATCGCCAATCCTTCAATTCTCCATAGCAAGCAATCGTAATTCTGAATACAATTTGACTATCCATCGTCAAAAAGTCAACACGTTAGCGCAGTTGAACCCAGCCCCAAGTTCCAGCTGACTGCTTGTGTCATTCCCTCAAGCCTGCAAAAGCAACGCAGTGACTCGATCCTGGAATTTACTGCGTGACTCTAGAGCCTGCAGTCCACCATCTCATGAACATCTCCATCAGCCGGTTGTATCGTCCTTGGGGGAGCAAGTACATGGGCTCAGTGTTCGCAAGTAACCGGTTAGTTTGCATCATGGTCTGTGCAGCAAGTGCAGCCGGAAGGTGGTCAACAGCATCCCTAACATCAACTCTCAGCCATCTCAAATCTGTGAGGACATTAGTAACCCAATGATTAGCCTCGCATTGCTCGTTGTAATCGACGACCTGCTGGTCGTAGCCTAGGGCTGGCATAGTAGGGTCCATGAGCTTTCTGGTGCTCATGCTGTCAGAAGTAGTGGTACGGGGAAGATCAATTGTCTCAATCTCTCGCACAACAAAGAGCTTCCAGAGATAGCGAAGATGATGGAAGCGGTGGGCATTAATGTCAAGCTCTCTGTCCCAGAGCATCCAGTCAATAGCAAGCTGTGGGATCTTCCAACAATCTCCCACATCGCAGTCGTCAAGCATTCCAAATAGAGGGGAACTATTATCAGGAATACCGTCAATGAGTTGAGTATCGACCTTGTTGAAGTAGATGAGATCGTAAGCGAGGTTGACGTAGATTGTCGCAGGAGCTGTGCGGGTTGGAAGGACGAGTTGATAATGCATCAAACCAATTTGACGAGCCTTTCGATTGACGTGGAGAATGGCTGGAACTCCCTCGTTGCTAATGAATTCACTGCCCTCTGGAATCTGGGTAACCTCGCAGTAAGACTTGCGGTAGGTAACAGGAACAACCCGACTCTGGATAGCAACAGCGTGCCAAATCTTAATGCAGATTTCTGGAGGGAAATTGGCGAACAATGGGAACTCAGTCAGCTCAGCTTGGTGGTTGTTGGTGTCCGAGGGTTCGGAGGTTGGCAAGTCCTGGAAAGCCAGTTCGTAATTGAAGATGTTGTTGGGTCCTGGAAATGGCAAATCGATGTAACCGAGTTGGTAAAAGTACATGACTGCGGGTCCAGACATCAATTGAACCGGGTAACTGTTTCCGCCATTGGATGACGTTGAGGACTCAGGAGTTGCACGCACAATGGGACCAGCTTGGTCATTGGATGAAGTTGAAGAATCAGGAGTTGCAGGCTCACTGAGACCAGCTTGGTCATTGGATGAGGTTGAAGCCTCAGTAGTTGCAGGCTCAATGGGACCAGCTTGGTCATGGGTTGCAGTTGAGAACTTGGGAATTGCAAGCTCAATGGGACCAGCTTGGCCATGGGTTGCAGTTGAGGATTTGGGAGCTGTAAGCTCAATGGGACCAGCGTGGTCATGGGTTGCAGTTGACGATCCGGGAGCTGTAAGCTCGATGGGACCAGCTCGGTCGTAGGTTGCAGATGAGGTTTGATGATCTCCGAGCTCAGTGAGATCAGCGCTGCCATTGCTTGAGTTTGTACGGTCAGTCATGGTGACTAGAGATCAGATGATTTCAGTAAGCGATAGATAACTTCGGCATCAGAGGCTAAGCTTACCGACGGAATTGTCTGGTGAGAGTTGATGAGGAGCGGAACAACACTGGAATTGTCTGGGAAGTCCGAACGAAAGAAACCCTTGATGAGGTCAACGGAACTCCTCACATCTGAAGCAAATCACACGCATACCTAGCTTTCTCTCGCGCAATAGCAGTGATGAACTGCAGATAGAGTTGAAAGAGATCTAAGGTAACAAGCTTTAGTATCTCGATGAAATCAGTAAGAGCTCGCTTAGATCGAAGTATTGCAACAACATACCTGACTTGCGTTCGCGCGTTACGATTACCTTGAGAGACTCAAGGCAAGTGAAGATGTAATTGATTGTTTGAAGAGGAATTGAAAGTTGTCTGAAAGAAGAAGGAGGTAGAAGGTAAGAAGTGACGTTTGTGGTGTTGTGTGTGAAAAGGTGTGCTTACTTTTGCACTTTTCAACTATTATCACGAAAGTTTTCCACAAACCCACAAACAATATTATTTTCCTAATTGGTAATAGGACTGTTAGTATTGTCCTTTCTTACTATTGTCATATTTACTCAATAGTACTAGTGCGCCGAGACAGTTCGACGAAACGTTCACAAGACCACCGTTCGACGAGGCAAGACCATCGTTCTAAAAGACAAGACCGCCGTTGACAAGATAAGGCCACCGTTGATAAGACAAGGCCGCCGTTGTCGAAACCGTTCCCTATTAATGAGGATCCCTCGGGATCGTTTCTGACAAGGAGCCGCTCTTCAACGAGCAGTATATACTTGCCGTCAACTCTACGTGCCCCAATATAATGTCTATCTCTGTCGATCAATGTAGATAATCTAAGTTCCAAAAAATACTCAATTTGTTCCTATCTAATGAGAGCTTAGTGTTGCGACTTTTTCTCCAACTACATGTATTCACTCTTAGCCGGCCGTCTTCTGGTTGACTAGATCACTTGTTAGACTTATTTTCTTTAGCTGTGGCCTTGTTTTAAATTCTTCTAACTGTACTAGCTATCCTAAACGATCTCATATTTCCAAGCTATCGTGTATGTACACTGTAAAGTCGTTCTGTGAATCACCGGTAGTTCATCTTATCTTCTCCTTAGGGTAATATACGTCTTATATTTGAAGATATACTAAGTTGTCACGTGTGACGGAAGTACGGCCCTGAGGTTATCATATAACCAGCTCTACTTTCAAAGAATTATAGCCGATGGAAAATTGGCATAACCTTTATACTTATATACGATTGCCTAAGCGAATTAGAAGCCTTATGATATCGTGACTCTGACAAGCGAATTACAGGCAGGCCTTATAGGCAGAACTTACAGGTTACTGAACTCCTTAGCTAATCATATTATAGAGGCAATTCTTTCAGATAGTAGTATAGATAGATCGATACTTGCAGTACTTATCTGACCTATACCTAGTTATATAACATGAGTATCAAAAGTTATGTCAAGCTTTTCAAGGTTTCAAAACTAGTTACTTATAGATACTGTACAAATGAGAACTGAAGTCCTCACCTAGAGTAGAGATTTGATGTGCTTTAAGCAGATTTGCGCTGTTTGTGATCAGGCTAATGGGGATCTGTGTCTGATCCGACAGACCTCTAAACTAATCGAACTGGTTTAGATGATTACCAACTTACTAAATCTATCCTACAGACACATGGAAACCTCTGGACATGTATTTGGTTTATGAGACAATTAAGCGAATATCCCTTGAAGCGAGCAACTCTTTAGTCCGTTCTAGGCTGCTCCCTTCGCCGGCCAACCTGGCCAAATCAGGACTCTGCTTGTAGAAGGCTCTATGCATCGCCTCCCTTCCCAGCATACCCAGCGGGATACAACAAGGAGACAGACCATTGCATTCGAGGCGTTGGCCTTGATGAAACTGATAACAACCTTCAACGGATAACACGGGATCATCTAGGCAGCAAAGCTGTTAGTATAGTATTGCTTGACGGACGGCTAATTAAATTCAGACATGCCGTCTTATCTTAATTGATAGGCATCTTGCGGTGATGTATTCCGGGAGAGGTCCGTACTCAGCCAATTGATGCGCAGAGAATAGAATAACAGGGACAGATACCTTTGTTTAGTTGGCATCATACATAGGGCATATATCTTGCAATACAAGCATTGCGAGGTCTGTGGAAGATATTCTGGATTAGTATTTTCTTTGCTTGGGGTTTCGTGCTACCTATGTCAATCTTACAAATCAACGCTTTGAAAGCGTCTGCTGAAAGCACGGTCGTCTCAAGATATTCACTTGTCTTCGGCTATGTTGACGCGAACTTGGGTATTTGACAATGCTCAAAAAAGTAGCCAAGAGGGAAGTCAGCTGTGCTGTGCCAGCATCGTGACGACTGCTGTGCATGTAAATCTTCTTACTCGTGTGGCTTCGTGGAAGGACACATCTGCAATAAAGACATGCACCGTCACGAGCATATCGCATCCCAGGCTAATGCCGGACCAGATTTATCTACAGCTCGTCTGGCGAACGATTGCAATATGTCGGTTTCAAAGGGTTCTGATGGAATGCTCGACTTTTGCTCGTAAAAGAGCTACAACGAGTGGACCGAGTTACACTGCTACCCTCCCGGTGGCAGATTACCACATCACGGCACATATCTCCACATATTTTCTCATAATGCGAGCTCCTGAAGCTAATGGTAACGTATATCAGCAACCGTTTGAAGGTAGACGGCTTTTCGCTTGTTGATTTGCTTCAACAGATGGAAATAAGATCAAGCGAGCGGCGAGCTAATCTACCATCGAATACGTAGCTGAAAAATGCGACCCAAAGCAGGGAGGTAAACACGAGCGTATAGCACTGCATGAAGACCACTTGTTTGGAAATGCTTTCTCTCTATACCTACCTACGAATAAGACAAAGAACTACCCAATGCTTTCTTCTCAGCTTCATCCAGCGTATCATTTCCATCTGTCCATTCCATCCATCCATACCAGAATCCTATCACATCACTCATCGAACTCAGTTCGAGACTGCGAATCGATGGCATAAGGAGCGTCTATTTAAAGTCTGGAAGACCCCCACCCCATTATTCCTCTCCCATCCTCTCCAGAACGCCAATCCACCCATGCCTATAAAATGAAACCCGATCCTTCCTGAATCCAACGCAAGTAAAATGTTTATGTCCTCAAAACGCCAAGAAAGGAAGCTTATTCCCATATATAAGCACACTGAATGTAAAAAGCCCTTCCTCGCGCGCTACCTACATCCTTGGATGGAAGGGTTCTCAATTTCCCATCTTTCGTTACAATGTCGTGAATTATTGCGCCATGAAATCTTATTGCATGATCTCGGTAGCTCCGTGAGACCAGCCTGCTCCCAGTTGTTTTGCATTTTCGTGCTCTTTGCTCATAGCTGCTGGTGTCTCGGGTGTAATCATCACTTCAGGTGTACCCAATTGAGGCTCCAGTACTGTAGCCTGCCTCTTTTGCTCCTCAGACTCACACAAGTTCCCGATATCCATTCCTGGTGAAATGAGTGTTGTGTCGGACTTGATTGTAGACGTGCTGGCATCCAATGCTCCAGGAGCTCCTGCGCTTAGATCCAGCCCAACAAGATCTTCCACATGAGATGAGCTCCTGGATCGATTGCCATTTCTGGTAGCCGGAGTCACCTTTGAGCTTTCACCTTCCTCATCTCCCAGATGCTCGATGTGTCTAGCGACGTCTTTATCATCTGGGTCTTCCTCACCAAGCATACCCGCCAGACTGCGGAAATTGAACAAAGGTTCTGTGCCTTCATCATCCTCTGTTTTTCTTCCGGCGCCTCCTGCGACATCCAGACTCGAGGAGGAACCCTGCACTTCGTTTCGCAGGCTATTAGGCACCGATTCACTGAAAGAAGAAGACGGACTAGATGCATTGCTCATCTGTCTAAGATGAGAAGGCTTCTCTGGTGCCGTAGCAGCAGGCAATGATGATTGTTCAGGCGTCAGACCAGGTGTATCGACACGTTTACCGCCAGAAGCCGCACTAGATCCGGGCCGGGGCGCAACATCAATGGGAGCTGAGGAGCCACCCCGATCAACAGCCTTGCCTTTCGCATCCGAAGAATCCATGGCCTCAGGAGTGATCTCTCTTGCTAGATGGCTTGCACCACTATTCCCTCGTCTTCTACCAATTCCAGGTAACGATAGACTTAGGGTACTTCCACTGGCTGAACTAGCACCACTTCCGTAAATTTTCTTCTCTTTCTTCTCCTTCTTCTTGTCTTCCTTTGCCTTCTTTTTGGCATCTTTTAGTGCTTCTTTTTCACTCTTCCTCTTTCGATCGTCTTCCGCAGCAAGACTCAACCTTATAGCTTCCATCATCATCATGTCTTCCAGATCTTCAATCCGGCTGCGCCTTCTTGAGGAGCCATCTTCTCTGAGACCAGGTCTGAGATGCGACAATGGGTCTGCAGGACGGCCACCAGATTCACCTGCTTGAGACGGAGTTGCGGAACCACTCGCAGGAGATCCGCTGTCAGCGCGCATTCTGCCAAACCTGCTTCGGCCGCTAAAGCCGAAACTCCTGCTATCAGTAGCGTTGTTTCCCATGAGGTACGCTGCTGAGTGCAAAGCAGTCGCAGCTGCTGATCTTCGAGCTAGGTGAGACCTCGCAGCTGCAAGTTTTGTAGCCCAGTCAGGACGGACTCGATCAGTGGTGATAACTGTCGAAGCATTGGCGGATAGTGAAGTAGTCCGTCTTTTATTTCTCTCTATCGGCGCAAGAGTTGGGCTGGCAGCGGAATTGATCGAGGATGAGGAAGACATCGCCGAGGAGAAATTAGCAATATTCTGGCCCTGCAGTGCGTATGCAAGACCTCTGCGAAATGGTGGGGGATCGTATGTGACACCAAATTCAGGCTGTTGGCAATATGGACAGCATGCAGGTTCAGAAACCAATGCTTCAGGTTCTTCTGTGGCAGGTGTTGTACTTGGCGAGTCACCATGCTCGGGAGGGTGTGGATCGGGTCTCTTAATTTGCACGAAGCACTCGGAGCAGATCAACTGATCGCAACACCGAGTTTTATTAAGATAGGGCGGGTAATAAATGAAGCAAATGGGGCATTCAATAGAATCTTTGTAGAGGAACACCTCGAGCGCTTGACCATTGACATGTGGATCTTTGGGAAGTTGCACCTCCTTAGGTGCCATATCAGTCTGCGAGGGGTTTTTGGAAGTCGTGAGAGATGCAAGCGTTTTCGACCGCGCTCGGAACGGGGAATGAGAGGAAGCTGGAGGGTAGATCGGAGAGGTCGGCGAAGGAAGAGAGAATGCCGGGTGGGAGGGAGAGAGGTTGCCGGAGGTATCGGAAGCAGCAGAGAGGGATCTTGAGTTGATTGGGACGGTGAGGCTGTTGATATTCTGATTCGAGGCGCGCGGAGAATCTGTCAACAAAGTCGTTGGAATCTCATCTGCGGCGGGAATTGGAAGTCCTCGCCCGGCTGCAACCAGCTGATGTTCGGTCCAATTCTCACTGAAGTCATTCAAACCCCGCCAGAACGGAGCAATTCGTCGCTCGATCTAATCTCGTCAGCATTTAAAGCAATAACATCAAGTAGTCGTGCATACCATTAGCTGACGAACAGTCGGCTTGCTGAAATCTTCCGTTCCGGTATAGACTCCCATTGTCACCAGAAAGCCACCATCAACGTGCTCTTCCTTGATACTCCGTTCTCTCTCCTTTTCCCGAGCTACCCTCTCCTTCTCCAGCTTGCGAGCCTCCCTTTCTTGTTTCGTTTCCCGTCGCTCAGGTTGGTCCGGAGTCGAGCTGGAGCCAATGCCCAAGAAGGACAAATCCGGCCTGCTACCTCGACCCGCTCGAGCGCCATATACAACAGCATTTTGGGAGGCAGGACTACCCCCGGAGTGTGATCGACCCAGGTGTGTTGCCGGGTCGGGACCCCGCGATTCCTTGGTGCTGTTGTTACCCATACTGAGATGGAGACTTGTCGAAGTCCGCAACGACCGGAAGAGGGGAACCTTTTAATCAGGAATGGCAAGTATCGACCGCGACAACGACGAGGCGCAAAGAAAGGAGAGGGATTCGTGTCCGGTCGTGCGTTTATGCGGTTTCGGCAAGCGTGGGGAAGATACAGGATGGGTGTTGCCAGCCACAGACTTGAACGACGTCGGATCACACGAGCTGATTCAGAGATAAAGCTAAGACAGGGAAGATGCTCGTGAGTGGATATGGCATCAAGACTTTTTCACTCAACGGTCGGGTGCATGATCTCTGATGTCATCTGCAATGAACGTGCTGTTCCTTTGCGGTGATTGCGTGTGAGAAGGAGCGTAGAGTGAAGGGGGGTTTCAAGAAGAGGTGGTGGTGAGGAGAGGGAGGTGAGGAGGTGAGGTTGTTCGGTCGACTCGGGATGTTGTTGGTAGAAATGAAAATGCGCAATAATGATGACACCGCTTGAGGTTGTGTGTTGGCCGGTGGTTTGGTTGCTTGCTTGCTTGATTGCCTGATCCGAGGTCCGTGGCAGCTTATCACCTGCGGGTTCTCACCTATTCGCTACAGCTCTGCTCTGCTCAACTGTGCCCAACGTTAGACAACCCGCTTTGAGGTAGTTGGCAGAGTCACCGAGTAGTTGCTGTCTACTCCGATCCTGCTGTTGGCAGCCAACGAGCTGCCGTTAGCTCAGCTACGCTATTCTGCCCGGTGGCTACCCAGCGCATACTACCCGTCCCGTCGCATGTCCCCTTTCCTTGCTTTGGAATTCGAGTCTCAGTTACCTGTTTTCAGTCCACCATCATACCAGATCAAACAAGCCAGTGCAGAAATCGGCCAATACCAGGCCGAATGTCATCATGCACCAGGAAATGGAGAGCACAAAGCCAAAGTGACATGCCGACCAAGATTCGCGAGAGGAATCTGCTGGACGATGCGATACACCAGGGTCGAAGAGTACCGCCGTCCAGAGCTTCCTTCTGGAACCCTGGGGATGCTGCAGTCTCCGTGTGTGCGGGCCTTCCTTGCCCGACCGTCCAGTCGGCAAGGCTTTGTCACGTTGAATTAGTACCTTATTTCATGCAAGCAGCGAGTAGTGTCCAGCCAAAGGGAGGCGTGAAACTAGGAGTTGAGCCTTGACATAGACATGGACCTAAAAAGCTGGTTGAGCGGGTGCCGGAAGAGGAATAATTAGAAAGGTAAGCGGCAGGATCCTGGCCCCGGTACTGTAGAAGTGTAAGGCTGTCGAGGATCCTCTGCGTTTTCTCCTTTCCTCACCGCGGCAGGCATCTTTTTCTTCGTCTCTCTCCCTTAGCATGAAGCGGTACAGGCGCGTTCATCTGATTTTGCTGCGAGTACACATGTGAAGACCCATCCAGATGCAGATTCCAAGACACAGGCTTAGCTCGGGAGTTCTCAAGTACTTCGAGGGGCACCGGACCGGGAGCGCAAAGGCGCTAGTCCAAATAAGGAAAGGAGTGCTTGGGAAGAAAGAAAAGTCGAGGTACCCTCTATCCTATCTACTACTATACCTTCATACTACTCTCCTCGCCTTGCAGTCAGATTATGTACCTGGACAGTCCGAACTGCTTCTGTTTTGTAGTCCATCACGTGATTGACATCCCCACTAAACCAGGTCCGACACGTGCTGGATACGGGTACCTTTACTGTACGATCGGTATTTAGATAAGAATCACGTGGCAAGAGATAAGCAGGTACGGCGGTAGACATCCCACGGGATCTGCATCTAGAGCGAAACATGAGCTGCGCAAGCAGGAGCCGGGCTTGAAACCAGAGAACCACAGCTGCTAGAGTCCGGATAGAATGCAATGCAGTGTCATGAATCCACGATGGTGCGCTGCAAGCCAAAGGCCTCTGAGGCATATTTCTCTGAATGAGTGATGTCTTGATGCCTTCGATTGCCAGTACAAAAAGTATTGGTCCATGATTGGAAAAAGCCACCATTACCTGCATGTCGCAACTTCGGATGGCTTCCCGTTTTTCCAGAACACAACTCCTCCTTCTTTTTCACCAAACGCATGGCAGAAACCAATCCGGAGCGTCCAAACTTTGCACCTGGGCTCTAGAAGCAGCAAATAGATCAGATACAGCTCCACTCCCGACGGAAATCAAACAGTCGCCAAGCCGCTTGCGTGCCACATCCAACCCACCTGCTTCTTACTACCACCAAACCCTTCAGCAATTGCCCTCCTCCCCACTACAATTCAGAATTACGAATCCCAAACACCCGTGCCACCATGTTATAGCCCGGCTCAAAAACCACATATCTATCAATTCCGTCCGCAACCCTCTACGGTCTCGTAAATCTCATTTTCGCGCGCGCAATCCCCCTTCCACTTCTTCCTACCCGTCAGACGAACGCCGCCCAGCATGCCGAAGACTCAACCTCCTCTCTCTACCGTTCTGCCACCACTCATCTGTGGCACAGCGACATTCAACAATCTTTACAACGACGATGCTTTTGCGCTTCCAACCACTACGATCGTTGAGAAGTCCTTGTCGATGGGCGTGAACGCATTCGATACATCCCCTTACTACGGCCCTTCTGAGGAACTTTTGGGTACGTCTTCAAAGCCAGGATTCCTTGCCAACCACTAACATATCCAACAGGCAAAGCCTTGCAGAGTCCTTATGTTCTTGCAAACCACCCTCGAGAGTCCTATTTTCTTGTCACCAAGGTTGGGCGCATCGCGGGCAGTGAATTCGATTATTCCGCGGAGTGGGTGCGCTACTCGATTCAGCGATCACTCGAACGCCTCCACACGAAGTACCTTGACGTTGTCTATTGCCACGATGTTGAGTTCGTTACCCCTGACGAAGTCCTTACTGCCATCAATGAGCTGCGGAGGATACGCGACACAGAGGGAACCATCAAGTACATTGGTATTAGCGGTTATCCCGTTCCATTATTGTGTGAGTTGGCAGAATTAGTGCTGAAGGAGACCGGGGAGCCGCTCGATTGTGTGATGAGCTATGCGAACTACACTCTGCAAAACACGACTCTTCTGACGCTGGGCGTGGAGAGATTATTGAAGGCAGGTGTGCAGGTCGTGCCAAATGCTAGCCCACTTGGAATGGGACTCTTGAGGAGTGTTGGCGTACCTGTTGGTGGTAAGGGCGATTTCCATCCTGCTCCTCAGCCTCTCCGAGACGCCGTTCAGAAAGCCGCTCGATTTGTGGAGAGCAAAGATGAGCGACTAGAGGTGGTCGCCATCCGCTGGGGATTGGAACACTGGGCCAAAGAGGGGGCTAAAGTGGGGGGAAAGGGTGGTATTGGTATTTCCGTAATGGGCGTCTCAAATATCGGTGAACTTGAGGAAACTATGCGAGTCTGGCACAGTGTTCTCGATGGGCTGGATATCTCGGCTGTCAAGGCTGACGCGGAAAAGAAGGCATGGAGTTTGAAGCGAAGATCTGATATCCAAGAGCTGGCTACCGGAATTTTGGAATGTTTGGGCACTTGGAAAGATTATACATGGGCAAGTCCAGATGAGGGATATGTCAATGTTAGGACGGTCATGGGTGTCATTGATCAGGTTGACCAGGCTGCACTGGCTCTGCCAGCCGCCGAGCCTAAAAGTAGCAGGCTTTGAGAGTCTCACCATATAATTTTAAATAGTACAGCCTTCAAGAAGCATGACGAACTAGCATTGGATATATGTTTAGATTTCAACTGGGTATGAGAGTGGTCGCATATAGGTAAAAGATAAGCTTCGACAGGGCTCCCCTCCATTGCTAGCACATAAATGCATTCAGGGGCTGATTAATCAATGGCCCGTGACTATCAAGAATCCCACTCTTCATACTTCATCATGACTATGTGGACTCTAGTCCGCTTACGGGAAGCAAGCAAGCAAAATCCACTCGTCTATCACCACCCTCGCTCATCTCGGAATAACGACATCACCCCAAATCGTACGTGAACGGGGCGGCTACCACCTATCATCTCACGTGTTTGGGGCGATGAATGACCACCAGAATACGGGCACAGGAACTGGCAGCTCCTTCACCAGACCGTACCGATCCAAGCGCAATCGACCCTGCGACGTCTGCCGTTCCCGAAAAGTATATTGCCGGATCGAAGAAACTCCTCCATGTCAGCTATGCAGGAAACTGGACGTCCCATGTACTTTCGTCGAGGGTCCGGCAAAGCGTCAACAGACTACCGGTGCCTTCCAAGAATCCTCGGCTATCGCTGCTCCTTTGGATACCAACACGGCCATAACCACCGAGCAATTTGTTGCTGATCAAGTAAGCAATCTGAATTCTGGTGCTTATGCTTCGAATGTTTTTCAGCATAACCAGGTAACTGGATATCAAGATGTTGGATTGAGTAGAGACGATGGTTTGCGGCAGTCCCCCGGAGCCCATTTTGGCACGGATCGGGTCGGTTCTGATACTTCCTTCAATTTTGACATGATGGATTTTGGGAACCCGTCCTTTGGTGAGATCGATGCTGCTGCCCCAGAGGGTGCTACTAATTCGGATGTGGCTGCTGTATTGCAAGGCCAAGAAGTGCTGGGAGATGATCAAGACCTAGTGAATGGAAATCATCAAGGCCGTCATGCAATGGTCTCAGAGACAGGGGTACCACCAGCGGAATACCCCATCGATGGGAAAGAATCTGTACATGGACTCTACTTTGGGCTTTCTGGAGAGACGGATCCATATTTGCTTAGACATTATCGTTATGATGAGCATGGAGAGTTTCGAATGTGGAAACTCATCTTTCGTCAAGCGGCCAACGATCTGTACAATGATCTTCCAAGGGAACAATCAGTCCAGTCTCCTAACGAGATGGGTGGAACTGAAGGATCGGCTACTGGCTCTCAGATCACGCTTCCACCTGTACCTGTTCATTTCATGATGGCCGCAGATGAACTTGCAGATGAAGCAAAGTATGACACCACTGTACGCCAACACATGTCTGCTCAGGGTGTCAGGATGGAGCTAGATCAACTCATCCGACCTGAAGATGGAAGTCGGCTTGTAGGACTGTAATTCGTCACCTACAATTTAGCAGAACATTGGCTAATTCAGGCAGGTTCTTCAACTACGTCTTTCCAGCTCTTCCTGTGGTATCTCGCTCACAAATGGGCGTAACCACAACCTCACCCTTTCCCACCTTGGAAACTCTGGCAAAGGTTCCCACACATCTATTAGCAGCCATGTATGCTTCATCGCTCGCATTCTGTCCGTTTGATGACCACCTTTGCGTATCCAACGCGTATAAAAAGCCACCAACAAGAGAACTGTGGCGGTTGGTGTTCGAAGAGATCTTCCGAGATATCCATACTCCCCGGCTTTCTTGCTTACAAGCTTCCCTTCTTTATCTGCAAAGACCCCGAGAAGCACACAATAGTGCAGCTGCAGATACGCCATTTAGGTGGTCGTTCATGGCCTCAACGTTAGGTTTAGCGACTTCACTTGGTATGCACATCGAATGCCAGGATTGGTGTATTCCAGCATGGGAAAAACGACTCAGAAGAAGGCTTTGGTGGGTTACTTATTCGGAGGAGAAATGGAGGAGTTTGTTGCAGGGTCAACCAGCCCTTATCACCAAAGATCAATGGGATGTCAGCGAGTTGACAGATGAGGACTTCATGATTGAGGGTGCTTCTAAGGAGATGAATGGCTTTGCCAAAGTCATGATCACGGAGGATAAAGCGAGTGCTTTGCATTTCAGGTGGCTTGCGAGCCTAGCCCAGATCGTCGACGATGTTTATCAGTCATTCTAGTAAGTGTAGGCCCTCCCAAGAAAAAAGGGTTACTAATTATCCAGCACCCTCCGAGCATCAAGAATCATGTCCCAAGATTTCTCGCTGTCGCTTAATACAGCCCAACCCCTCCGCCATCGCTTAAGAGCCTGGTATTCCTCTCTTCCCGATCCATTACGTATGCGCAACCGCTCAGGAACCGGCGCATCAACGGTCCTGGATTCCAATGCATCTTTACATCTGGCCTACCTTACTCTAGAGGTCCTTTTATATCGTGCTCTACTTCGACCCCTTGGCCGCTCGAACGGCTGGTCAAACCACCACGATTCATCCATCCTGCATGGCCATCTTTCGAATCCCCAACCGGCCACAAATGGGAAAGAAACCGATACTGATTTTGAGACCTTATTCGGCGGCTTGCAGGTAGCTGCCGAAGCTACCATCTCTGCTGCAGAGCACTGTGCGAGACTCGCTACCACATTCACGGCAGATCTTAGCTCGCGCGACTTTTCCGGGTTTTGGTATTCTTGTATGTGTCTCTTTACCCTCCTCCATATCAAGAACTTCAAAGCTGACAGGATCCAAGGGTCAAGAATAGGCTTTGCAACGATTTCCAATTTCGTCCTCCTCTTACTCATTCAAGCACCAACCGCAGAGCACGCGGCTGAATGCAAGACGATCGCAGATGCTTGGCGCCAGACTCTGAGATTTCAGTCTAAGAGCTGTGAGCAGATGAACATGGGCATGTTAAGGTTGGATGCTATCTACTGGTCGAAGATGGAAAACGTGTTTATCGCTGAAGAGCATGTTAGGAAGGTTTTGTGATGAATCAGATTCTGCAAGAGTGATGGAGAGGCATATGCACGGGAAGATAGTTCCTATCTTGACCTCGCATTTACCTTCGCTGGTTTCTTTACCATGGGCGGAAGGAAGGAAAAGGCCTGCCAGGAGCGTTGGGAGGAATACAAAACAACATGATTCGAGGATGTGTATATACACCTAGAAGCCTCGGGCGTCAAAACTACATAATAACGATAAGGAATTCCCAGAATCGCTTTCTCTCTGTCTTCTCTCCCAATTTATTCCATGGCGCTACCACAACCAAATCACTCTTTACTCAGCACGCCCGGTTCAAGACCTTCCTTCTTCCTCTCCATCTCCCATCTGAAATTATCCCGTCGAGCGCTTACTTTACCAGTCCTCACGTTGGACTTTCGAAAGCACTCGGTCCCATCAGCATTATAATGCTGTGTGAGACATCGTTTCAGAACTCTCAATCCAACCGGTTGAGTCGAGAGATGGCAATTATTTCGTTGCGGTGTAGAACTCCTTAAGTACCCATTCAGCAACTGCCCGAGTTTATCTTCTCCACAGATGATACCGAACTTGGCTAATCCAGATTCGCTACATCGTTCCGATAACCTTTCTCGGCCACGTTCTACGACCGGCTCCCTGGGCCACGGACGGGCAGGCACCCCGGCTAACTCCATAGTTCACCGAAGCGAATGAACAGCACAACCAAGCTATTGCAGCTGGACGATCCTTGCCTTATCTTAGGCTGACCCATGCTTTCGTACACTCAACCGCCGACACGCCGTGGGATCTGAACTTTCTGTAGGTGAGAAAGTAGATAAGTAGTTTGTGAAGTCGCAGTGAGAAGAAGTAAGCTGTGCGCGCGCCCCAGAAGTCAGTTCCTTGAGAGTGTGCCCAAGACTTTAGACAGTGGTTAAAGTTGAAGTAGTGCTCTCAACCTTCCTTGGATAAAGATTCTTCATATCATGCCTGAATTTCCCCCCGATAGGTACGTCGAAACTCCTATCGTTAGTTGCGCAGTCTCTGATTAACATCCGTAGCGTTGCGTTCGTGACAGGTGATTCACTCCGCCAAAGCCGCACCAGTCTTACTCTGCTAACCAGTTTATCACCACAACAGGTGCAGGATCTGGTCTCGGTCTGCACGTCGCCAAGCAATATCTGACCGACGGGATCCTGAAAATCGCCATCATTGACATTTCCAACGAGCGATTATTGGAGACCGAGAAGCTACTGCTAAACTTGTCAGCATACGCCAAGGTCCTGGTCATCCCGACTGATTGCAGCAAAGAAGCCGAGATTGAAGCAGCTGTGGCAAAGACCGTCGAGGAATTTGGGAGGATCGATGTTTGCTTCAACGCGGCTGGAATCGGGGGTGCGCCTGGGCCGTCGACGGAGCAGAAAACGGAGGATATGTTGTACTTGATGCAGCTCAATGTCATGGGGACTTGGTGGTGTAATCGAGCACAGATAAGACAGATGTTGAAGCAGGAATGGCGAGATTTGACGTTAGTGTGCTTTCCTCCTTTGCATCCTATATCTCTGCTGCAACTTATCATGATACTAATTTTGTGGTTCACGTAGGACTGGTTTGCCATTCAAGACGAGAGGCAGTATCATTAATGTCGGCTCCTTGCTCAGCCATAGAGCCATCAAGTACGGCGGGACATACGCAATGTCAAAACACAGTATTTTACCTCCGATTCTTTGGATTTATTGAGTTCCTGACAGTCGTACTAGGTGTTATTGGTATTACTAGACAAGATGCCGTCGATTATGGTACAGAAGGCATTAGAGTTAACGCCGTGTGTCCTGGTGCAGTTCGCACCAATATTTTCACCCCAGATGTTTGGGAAAGTCCGCTTGTAGGTGTCCCCCATGCTTAATGCTCAAAGGGCTTTTCTGATATCTGCCAGGGCGTACAATTAAAGGAGAGGTCGGCACTCAACCGTCATGGCCTGCCCGAAGAGGTTGCTTATCTTGTTGGGTTCCTCTCGAGTGACAAGGCGTCTTTTATCACCGGTGCTGTTTACAACATTGATGGTGGTTATACTACATCTTGAGGAAGATATAAGCCATATGCTCTCCTTTTGGCAGCTTTGAGTAGGACGTTCGGTGATAGCTGAGCGGATGAATCCAAGTTGCTAATGCACCTGGAAAACAACATAGTGCAGACACTAAGCAGCACTTCAGCTTCGTAGCACTTGCCACATCTCCGTATAAAATGCCACCAATCTATAGAGCTTCACTGTCCATGAGCAGTCTGTCGTCAAATCTTTCTTGATTCCATCCCCAGTATCGTACATATAAAAATTACACCCGGTCCAGGTCCCTTCGAATGCGAATGCAGAACCTATTTACAATCCTCCGAATAATACATTTATGTAGCCCCATGAACGCCTGGCTATGTCGATATAAAAAGAGAGAAGATTTTGAGACTCGTGCTCGGGTTCAAAGGACTGTTGTGTAGATGGTGCGAAGGTCATCTTCGTCGCATCCGTCCGTCCTCAAAAGCACACCCCATCAGATATCGTCATCGCTTTGTATCACCGCTACCGGTCGTTGTACACCTTTGGCTTCCATCCTTCCTGTGCCTCCGCTTTACTCGCAAGCTTCTCTTCCGCCTGGCGTACCTCACTTTCGATTCGTTCCCTTGCCCTAAGCACTTTGCTCTGTAGATAAAAACTACCACCCTTCTTCGGATCATTGACATCGAATAGCTTCTTAAATCGCTCCATCACATCCTCCATATTCGCCTTTCCGGCTTGTGGCGGCTTGACATTTAGGATCTTGCATGCTTCTTCCAGCGTCAGGCCATTTGATGAGAAGGCCCCGGCACCACCCGATTTGCCTTGTGCTTTTTGGTATTGTGAGGATGCCGAT
Source organism: Coleophoma crateriformis (assembly GCA_003369635.1). Taxonomy (NCBI): domain Eukaryota; kingdom Fungi; phylum Ascomycota; class Leotiomycetes; order Helotiales; family Dermateaceae; genus Coleophoma; species Coleophoma crateriformis. The sequence continues at coordinate 347,149 of PDLN01000011.1, forward strand.
GCTTGCTTGTATGCTTCTTTGAAAGCTCGCCCAAGGACCCGGGAGCCTGTGAGGACAACTTGCGTTATAATGCGATGCGCCTGTTTACTAGTTAGAGGGCGCTGATGTGGTGCACTGGAATTGGGTCGTCATGGGACTTGAGCTTGGCTATTAGACTAGCAACGTACCATCTTCTAATCTCACGCCAAATAGTCTATCACGATAGCAAGACGATGTCGTGGAGCGTCGAAGCGGAAGAGGCGATATGAGGAAGTGCTGGACTTTTGAACTTTTTGTCGGCAGCCGCATCGGAGATTTCTACAACCTCCTGCCATCGACCGTAGCCTTGTCGCCTGAGGCACCAATCTCTGGAATTCAAGAACACATATCCAGGCCAGGGCACCTGCCTTGCAGACCACTTTTGCAATCCACGAATAAAGCTCGAAAAATAGCGCGTTAAGAGCTGTAACTGAAGCATCAAGCACCCGTGCTACAGCTTCTCGAAATGTATCAGCAACCACAACAGCAGCCTTATGGCGCATCGGCCCAAAACCTCCAATTCTACCCTTCCTCATATTCGCCAGCTGCCGTGTCGGGACATGCCACACCTGCGCAAGCTTCGTATGGCTACGGGGCTCCTGTAGGGGGCTCGCCAGCTTATGGAGGTGCTGGGGGTTTCAATTCGGGGTTTGGAGCTGGTCCTGCTGGTGTTAGTGGAAGGATGGGAGAACAAGGTGGTTTGAGGACGGGTTGGTTAGCTGCCTTTGGCACAGAGGGCTATGATGGAGAACCACCTTTATTAGAAGAATTGGGCGTCAATTTTGGACATATCCAAGCAAAGGTATACTTGATTCGTGGCATGGTGCATATTCGGAATGCTAATGACTGATCAGACTCTTGCGGTCCTAAACCCTCTGGCTCGAATGGACCAGCATATCATGGACGACTCCGACTTAGCAGGACCAATCCTCTTCTTTTTACTTTTTGGCTTCTTCCTACTTTTCAGTGGAAAGGTACATTTCGGCTATATTTACGGTCTTGCACTATTAGGCAGTACATCACTGCATCTTATCCTCTCCCTTATGTCACCACCACTTACCACGAACCCATCCGACCCTTCATCGGCAGTACAAGACCATGGACCAAGTCACCTATCCTCGACACTTACTTTTCCACGATCAGCATCTGTGCTCGGCTACTGTCTTCTCCCCTTGGTGATGACAAGTCTTGTAGGAATTGTCGTGCCTATGGATGGATTGCTCGGATACGCTCTTACAACAATGGCAATCGTTTGGTGCACGTACAGTTCAAGTGGCATGTTTTGTGCCGTAGGTAGAATGCGTGGCATGAGAGGCCTGGTTGCATATCCTCTGGCACTTTTCTATGTCGGCTTTGGAATCATGGGCATCTTTTCGAGTAGGGGAACAGGCACTTTGCAAGGGAAGGTATCTACGGGAGCTTAAAAAAAGTGTGGGCTGGAGTTGGTGGTTACAGGCTGAGTTGCTTTATCTTGCCTGTCGTCGAGGTTAGAGATTGTGTACTTTACATAGGGCGCATGATCTGTGCAAATCTTAGATGATAATGAGTGAGCGGTAAATGGAAAACGGGCACCGTAATTCGTTGCCACTATGCGTGAGTCACCGATGCTTCAATTGTGCTTGGGGCTCGATAGACAACTTCTACGTTTCTAGCCATGGCCAAAATAACCAAGATCTCCAAATTGTTGAAGTCTCAAATTGACTGGAGTTAGCTATGAGCCGTATGTATTAACACAATTTATTATGACATACGTACCTCCTTCATCCACAAATGATGACACAGGTAGCTATAGAGAATGACGAGCATCAGAGAAGGGGAAGTACCTCCTCTAGGATCAACGCCCAGTGAATAAGGCGAGACGCATTGGCGACATTGCACACATGTCATCTTGACAAGAGAGTTCTGGGACTTGCAGCACCCTACTTGGTGTCGGGCTTGTGAATCATGGACAACTTTTGATTAGCGTAATATACATTATGCTGCAGCGCTCATCCGATGCAGAATAACTAGTATGCACAGTGCAGTACGACAACCGGAACTCCATTTTCAGGCCATGCACCATGCTCATCATCATTCATTCTAATCCCATCCTTGCATCGTCACCGATTCCCCAGTCAGCCTGCCTTGAAGTAGGCGGACGATCATCGTCGCTTTGAAACCCAGTGCTCATACTACTTCTACGGCTTCCGTCCTTAGCTCGTCTCCTCATCGATCCAGACCGGAAGCCAGAGCCTCTCGAGCTGCCAACGCTATCTGCGTACTCGGGTGGAGGAGTTTCGAAGTTTTCGTTTGTTTGGACGGAGGCCTTAGTCCGTCTGGTGGCGGGATTTCTGTTGTGGGTTGGGGTTGGTAGAGGTGTGGCCTCTGTACTAAGTGAGACCTCGACAAGCTCAGCATCTCGATACCACTTCCTCCTTCGTGTGTATCGACCCCACCCATCGACCCCTCGACGGCCACCCTCCCACTGCGCAAAGAATCAGTAGGCATCACAGACGTTAAGACCAAAGTTGAATTTACCTTGTTATCATAGTAGATCCATCCAGGGCCACTTTCTGACTTGGCATCCCCATTTGCCTTTACACCTCCTTCATCAAACTCGCCAGCGCCCTCTACAAGCCAACGGCTGCCTTCTACCCACCTCCATCGAGCATTGCCATCTTCAACGTCGGGTAATTCGAAGTCCTCCTTTGCTGGCACTGGGTTGTTACGCTCATCGGTCCAAGCAGCCCGCTCATATGCAAATAATGATGTTGTCCATCCTAGTCCTACCCATCTTCGCTGATTCTCGTACAAAATGAAAGTAAATTTGACACCTGGAACATCCGGTCTTCGCTTTGCTGCTGACGATGCTGCTAAGGATGCCTCTTCGTGATAGGCCATCTGTTGGACTCGGGGTGGAAGCGACGGCTTCCCATTCTGGCCTTGTACTGCTAACTCTGGCTGTATATTATCTGTGAATTGCAGTCCAGTAATGGCTGCGCAGATTTGACGAATTAGGGCAGATCTCCACAGTATCGTCCTTGTGATCTGACTTGGCCGAGAATGCCATGTTAGGACGAGAGTTCCAGCGACAATGACTAAACGTTTAGTTGTAATGATATGAATCGGCGGCAATGTTAACAGCCACCATAGCGGTGTCACTAGCAGAATTCGAATAAAGAGTATGGTCAAGGCAGGTCTCGTTGTCGCCGAGGTTGCGGTTCGTTGAGTTGAAAGAAAGTCTGTGAGCTGCAAGAGTGGTCCAAGCAATACATTACACCTCGAGGTGAACACTCTCAAGGTCTCCACAATCTCGTCCAGAGTTTTCTGATGCTTTGTGTTTGTGACCTCCAACTCCGTTTTCTTGTGCCCTTTCTGCTTCTCTGCTTTAAATCCACTGGAAGACAAGGGAGAGTACCTTCGAGAGTACATCCCCAAAATCAACCCCATCACGATAACAATAGGCCCGGCATATCGTAGCACGGCATCTGCATACAAGGTGACGGCCCAGAAACTAGCCACAAGCAAGAAGCTCTCCCAAGGATCCCCGCTGGTCCATGTCAACAAACCCGCGAACTTATTCAGTGGCAAGAGGAACGGGTGCGAGTATGCCAAAGCTCGAGTGATCTGTGGTGGAGTGGCTATGAGCAAAGGCGACTTTTGGTGGACGAGGATTGTGGATCGTTGCTTTGATGTCGCGTGCGAAAGTGTCACCGGCGAGAAACTGGCTACGGTCGGAGGATTAGGATCATTGCCAGCTTGCGACCCAATATCGTCGTCTTTCCTAGAGGTCGGTGTGGAAGACATGAGATCTAACCATGGGGTTTCCTAGCAACAAAGTCAGTCTTTGGCAGCAGTGTGGGGAAGTTGTTGGCCGTGAAGAGCAGGGACCTACAAACGCAGCCATTTACAACGTCATTGACGAAGGACGACGGGGAAAACAGGCTCGGGTGTGGGCTGACCGTAGTCACGAATGTGGGCGTATAGATGCACTGCAATGCATGACCAACAACAGCGGAGTCTATGGAAAGCTAAGGATACGATTTCAGGAATGACAAGAACAAGATACTCAAGAATGTGTTAGGGATCTTTGCGGGGAGCATAAGCAGAAGCAGAGCAGGGCAATGCGGACCAGTGCGCCATGCATCTTGTCGGTCCACGGAATTTCACATGCCTGGAGATGGTGTCAGGTACCTCCAGAACGCAATCCAAAGGCGGGAAGAACGACCGTCAACGGAAAGAGAATCGAGGTAAACGCCGTCGGTTCAAGCCACTGCAAAGGAAAACATAATCATGGTCGATGGCAAACTGTCGGCTTGTCCTACCCTTGTATCCGTACCCTCGAAGCATCGTAGCTGTGTGCCCTCGATTGTGATGTGAGCAACAGCAGTCCTCCAGCCTTGCGCCCTGCGACGGCCAATGACGCGCCACCCCGCTAAACTTTTATCGCCTTCCAGAATTTTTAGCATTGGCGAGCTTGAGACAGGTCGCGACGTGCTCTTCTTTACAACTCACGGCCTTTTCATCCCCACAAGCAGCTCGAATTGCATCGATTTCATCATGCCGCGCCATCAGCCTCCTCTCCCACCAGGCCCTCCGCCTCGATCTTATAGAGATTCGAGGGATGCGCGAGATTCGCGGGACTATAGAGACTCCCGAGACAGCAGCAACAGAATGGACTTCCACGGCGATTCATATCGTCCTGGCGGAGGCTCCAGAGACAATCATTACTCCGAACCTCGTCGCGGTGATAGTCGCGGTGACATGTACCAGTTCTCTGGCAGCTCCTACGACTCTGGTTCCTACAACCAATCTGCTTCACACACATCAAGCCAATATACCCGTAACCCACCACCACCACCTGGTACCAACTCCTACCGTCCTGCTATCCCGCAGTCGGGTTTCGACTTTCGCTTTGATGCGCCTCCCGCGATCGATCCCCGACAGTACGACGATCGTCGCGACTATGAGCCGCGACCAGCGCGTCAACAATATCGCGACAGTGAGAATAGGAACAGACCGCGCCACGCTGGTGCCCAAGGGCGAGCTGGTGCTCGTGGTGGCTATCGCGGTCGAGCTGGCCCTAGACAGGCTTCGGATCGAGCTTTCCTGAAGACCAACCGCGAGCCCACACCCGAGCTAATGCCTGGCATGGATGCAGAAATTGGCCATAGCAAGTTTCAAGCTCTTGACGGCCTTTCTGATAGCGAGGAAGCTGATATGGATCTTTCTGATTCCGATGCCAGTAACGACGGGCAACCCAAGAAAAAGGTAGCTACCGACAGTAAGGCCGCTGATGGGGACACCGTCCCTCGCTGGTCGAATCCAGATCCTTATACTGCTCTGCCGCCACCGGACGAGTCACAACGAAAGAAGAAAGACGTGGTCAAGTTGATACGTAAAGCTCGTGTAGAGACTGGCGGTACTGTTAAGACAGAGGCTGCTGCTGAAGATTTCATATCGTTTGACTTCGGAGACAACGAGGAGAAAGAGGAAGAGCAGGACGAGGACGAGGACGAAGACAATATCGTAGAGCTTCCACAAATCCCAACCGGACCTCGATATAGCCACCGTGAGAACATACACAAGGTAAATGATACAACACAACCACAACCTGTAGAGTCCCTTGCTCCTGTTCCGGTTCCGATCAAGAACCAACCTCCACCAATCGATCTTGCGTCTGATCCAGCTCTCGGAAATCGCAAGCGTACTCGTGACGATGAAATTAAAGGCCCCCCCTTGATACACAAGCCAACCTTGGGAAAGAAGAACCCACCTGCAAGTGGTAAGATTTTGGCAGAGTGGAAAACCCCTGCCAATACTTCAGGTACGCCGTGGATCGACATTGATCATTCGAAATCTGCCAACATGGGAGTCTGGTAAGTCGTTCTTACTACTGTGCGCGGCGACCGTCTGACAGCGACTTAGGCTACACAAGGAAATTATGGACTTTTATTACCACGTCAAGCCTCGCCGGTTTGAACAAGTTATCCGAACCAAACTTGTTAACGAGCTTCGTTCCAGTGTCAAGAAACACTTTGGTAACGCTGATATACAGTGTTTCGGCTCCTTCATGGCTGGCCTGTATTTGCCAACTGCCGATATGGATCTGGTCTGTTTATCCAACGACTTCATGGATGGATACGGAGGCACTATGGCTACAAAGAGTGCTCTTTTCAGGTTCAGAGACTTTCTCAACAAGTACAATTTGGCCCTTAAGGGGTCTATTGAAGTCATCTCTGGGGCCAAGGTTCCAATCGTCAAATATGTTGATAGGGTCACTGGTCTCAAGGTGGACGTTTCCTTCGAGAATGATACTGGAGTGATTGCAAACAAAACATTCCAAAACTGGAAGGCTGAGTTTCCTGCTATGCCAATCCTTGTTACGCTCATCAAGCACTTTTTGGCCATGCGAGGACTGAACGAACCTGTCAATGGCGGGATTGGCGGCTTTTCTACAATATGTCTTGTTGTGAGCTTACTTCAGCACATGCCACAGGTTCAAAGCCGCAACATGCTTCCCGAGCATCACCTCGGAGAGATTCTCATGGAGTTCTTCGATCTTTACGGCAATCAATTCAACGTTCAGACAACTGCTATCCAGCTCAAGCCACCAGCGCTTGTTAGAAAGGTAAGCATTTGACTCTGTTTTTATGGCTTTGCTAAGAACCGCAGGATACTGTCGTGTACAGAAACGTCAACGCAGTAAAATTTTCGATTATTGACCCCAATCGAAGTGACAATGACATCGCTGGTGGTTCAAGTAATACTGCTACCATCATCAAAACATTCTCGCAAGCCTACGATCAACTTCAGGCTCGCATGGGTCAACTACAGTATGCGAAGGATCCTCACTGCCAGAGTATACTAGAGCCAATACTGGCTGGCAATTACCGCTCCTTCGAACTTCAGAGAGACCATCTAGCACATATCCACGACAAGTTGATCGGGCCTGTTGATGATCGAACAATCATATGAAGCAGTACTGAATGATAAGTATAAGAATTGGAAACTACAGTATTTTGCAGTTTTCTGTAGTTTGCATCGAATAGGCGTACGGAAAAGATGGAGATACCCAGTGGCGTTCAAGGTCTGCTGATTGTTGTGGTATTAGTTGTGTACAATAGCTACCGAGATTTGCTCATTTATTCTTCCTTCTTTCTTCATCAAAGTGCAGTGACTGACATTTATACAGTGGTCGATTCGAGTTTCAACCACAACTTTCGATCACTCCCCTCGGGCTCTAGCCTATTATTCTTTGGTCAACAGCATTACCAATTTGCACGCGCCAGATTGGCATCTTCGATTTACTGACAACATCATATTTTCATAATAGGCAGACCATCAGGATAGACCTGACTTTTCGTTGCTTTTCCCTTTGTTCAGATCGTGGCAATGGCAGACACTTCGGTGGATGCTGTGCTTGTTCGTTTTTGCAACCCAACTGATGGGCTTCATGCTCGCAGCTGGATAATTGCACTTTACACCTCCCCGTCTCTTTCTCATTACAGCGATTGCTCACTTCGGGCATCGCTTTGAAGAGTTCAAGGATGGCGCAGAGGATGTTGCTCAATATTAGAGAGGAAAGCACCAGCATGCGCTTTAGCGGCAAAGCAGGGGCTAATGCTGCTGGAAAGATGTTCCTTTCGTTTACTTGGTCAAATCCTGCTCTTCCACAATATATCTCTACAGCTTCCATAGGAGCCACCGAAACATGCCTCCCTTCCAAATCCTCCCCTGCACTCTCGCTGACGGGCCGGCACTCGCCCGGAACAACATCGCCGCCTTCTGGACCGACCCGACCTGGATCCTAATGTGGCCTGGCAAGACATGCGAGTACGTGATTTCACAAGCGACACTGCGAGTTGCGCACAACCTTCTCTCCAACCGCGAGAGATGGAGGCACTTAAAAGCCGTAGACACCGCCACAGGAGATCTCGTCGGTTACGTGAGGTGGGTTTTACCAGAGGATGGCCCTGAGGGCAAGATGTGGTCGGCTGCGTTGGGTCCCGTGGGCAGCGCAGAGGAGAGGGAGAAGGCGAGACGAGAGAGCGAAAATGCGGATTGGGAATTTGATCATAGTCTGGATAAGCAGGATGAAGTTATGGTTGGCTTGAAAGAGGACTTGATGGGCGGTAAGAGATATCTTCGTGAGTGCATTCCAAATTACCGTCCTACATTGCTTCTGGAGGCTTCTCAGACATGTTAACTTTCTTGGGCGTTTTATATTCCTAAGACTTTGTTATGTCCATTTATCAACAAACTAACTTCAAAACGCATTCCTCCCCAAAGTCCTCGACTACTTGGCAGTGCACCCCTCAAACAGAAACCAAGGCATTGCAACTCTTCTGGTTGAAAGCGGAGTGAAGGAGGCTGACAGGATGGGGATGGATGTCTTTGTCCTGGCTATGCAGGCTGGCTTGAATGTGTACGAAAAATCCGGCTTTGTACTCTTAAAAGAGCTGCATCAGGATGTCCCCGAATCCGGTGAGAATGGGCAACGTGCGGCTTATTATTTAGAGAGGAAGTGCAGAGTCATGGAAGGAGTATGAAGAGCCTGATGGCGTTCTACTAAGATCCAAAAAGCGATATCCAGATCCTCAGGTAATCGTCTTTAAGACGTTCCCTTATACCAACAAGTATATCCTCGAAAACCAAGCCTCGGCCAGACTCACCCCGTATTATGCTATAAAAGCGGAAGTATGAATTTCCGCAGGCTCCACGCCAATCATGCTTGGTGGTCTCGTGATCACTATGACGTATTTTGGTACAGTGGTTGCGTCGTCAACTCCCCTCTTCTCCCTCTCTTTCCCTTATCTCATAAACAAACCCACTTCCTGATCCATTTCTAAATTCACTATTTACAAACCCATTACAATATCCGCAATTTCAAAGCAAACATGTTCTCCCATTCCTTCCTCACCCTTCTGGTCCAGTTTTGGCTCTTCGCAGTGGCCATGGCCCAGCCCATCACTGCCACCGTCCACGACAATGCCTGGAAATACGGCAGCGGTGGAGGAGTGGTTGGTTTTATTATCTTGATTCTGGACATCATCGTCTTCAGTACGTCTTCATCCGCCCCTAGTTCACTATCTTGGCTCCTTGGTCTTGTCGTTTGCTAATGTTGTTGTGCGCTATAGTCGAGGTTCTCAACTCCAATCGCCCCGTCCTGCACAAGGTTCTCTGGTGTCTTGTGGTCTTCCTCTTCCCCATCGGAGGCATGCTCATCTACTGGTTGTTCTCGAACCGCACGGCACACATGTCCGGTGGTTACGAACCAATTGCGTAGATCAAACAGCCGGGACAGCACACAGCAGGCAAAGGCTGCGACGCGGAGATGGGACATCCCCTGAGATACGTCCTCGGAGTCCAACCTCTTAGATGGCTCTGTGGCAATTTTATGGTTGGTGATATGGCGCATAGGTGTTGTAGCTCGTGATGATCTTGGAAACTCTGATAGAGAGACGTGCGCGTGCATGGGGGTTTGGTGTATATGAGCTGCGAAATACAAATACATTTTCCACCAACAAACTGTTCCTCTCTACGATTTGAAATGGACGCTTTAGAGGCTAGTAAATCTTCTCGAGAAGTTGTATGGGTTGCTACTTCTTGCAATTGGAGGTTTCTTTACGTGATTGGCATCAAGAGATTCGCTTGTGTTCATAAGTAAAATGTCGCCCCGTTCATAACTTGATTCTGAATTCTGTCAGACAGACAACGCCTACTATACCCTAGCTATTCTGTGATATATACACGACAAAGCTTGTTGGAGACAAAGAACCCAAGCGCGCTCATACAGTGGCGCGCAATGGCCAAATAATTGTGATGAATGCGGTGCAGATAGATCGAAGCCTTACAATCTTGTCAGCAAAGAAAAACTGAAAGACAAGTCGTTGCCAGATCACGGTGCAAAGAGTGTACAAGTTCAAGACCTAAGCAGAGCATTGGCAAACCCAGACAAAAAGCAATACCCAATGTGTAGTCCACCGCGAAAGTATTCTATATATACACAGTATTACAAGCGCTTACTTTGCAACCTGCAAAGCCCAAGCGCATCCGCTCAAGTTCAACAGCAACGCCAGACCATCATTAATTCGTAAAAGAAATACAACAGTCGTCTCTCAAACTGCGTAACTATCTACCAGAAACTGCACCAGCCAATGTAGTGCTGACAAAGATTCTCTAGCTTTGTGGCCTCTATCAATAGCTTGTCAACTTGTGCATTAGTTGCCAGTTCCTCGTCAGGTCTGAAGTCATGACCGGTCAGTTTCTCCTTGACCCTGTTCAATACTTGAACAGCCTTCTCGTTCTGCATCTCAGCAGCATCCGGAGCAACGTCGGCTCCAGCAGCAGTTGAGTTGGTGCGGGCCCGAGGGCGAGAAGCTGGCGGGCCACCTGGTGCAGCGGTAGGATCTTGTGCCATTAATTCCGTAGGGGGGATATCAGCATCCATTATAGATGGTCGTCGTGTAGCCATAATAGAATCCCGACGTTCAGAACGGAAATGTGGTCCTTCAGGAGAATTGGCGCCAGTAAGGCGCCAGTTAAGAAGAGGATCATGAATGAACTGATGGTTTTGTCAGCGTTTCACAAATATGAATCAGGATAATTATGACTTACAGCTTCAAGTACTGCCATTAGCGATTCTTTGTTATCCCGAAGAACTCTCATTACATTCTCGCACGTAATCCTGAAGCTTCCTTCAATATTACTGACCTCCATTGCGTACGTTAACATTCTTGTCAACCGGAAGGGCACTCGCTCTGGATACTTTTCACGATGCATTGCAACCTCGAAGCAGTCACCGAAGTCGATATGTATAATCTTGCCGGTGATTCTGTCAAGCATCAAGTTGGAAGGATGTCTGTCACCGAGACCAAGGATATATCCAACCATGGACATAACACCAAGAGATCTTGTATAGTTTGTACGGCGCTCCAACCAGGACTCGGAGCTCTTGCTCTTGAGCCACAGAACACGATATAGGTCTTGTCCAGTGGTATTGTCCAGTGCGTAACCGAAGACCTCTACCTTCTGCATAAGAGTCAGATTATCATAATCTGGGGCCATTTGCAACATAATACGGTGCTCGATGTTGAGTAGAATCTTGCGGCTTTCTCTGTATTCACGAATAAGAACGTGCAGGGTATCACTGTTTGGCACCCAGCCTAGTAGACCAGAGTTCTGTGATAATGGAATTGCTGGATACTTCTGGATGTTCAGATGTCGCTTGTAAGACTCCGAGTCGCTTGTCATCAATGTGTTGCAAAGACCGAAAAGTTGCATGACACGTTCATCTTGTCGAATATCTTCGTGGCCCTTGAGTAGGAAGGCGTATGCTGAACCGTCACTTCCGTTCAAGCTGAGCTTACGAGGCCTTTGCTTGGAAGAAATTACACTGAAGCTAGTGTCAAAGTTCACAATTCTAATGACTGGTCGGCCACTCTGGTATGTACCAGGCACAGCTAGGTCTAAATCTCGTGCATGGAGCAGCTTTGGTGAGACATATGCCAATTCCAAGTTGTTGAGTTGTGGGAGTTGCCGTGCAATGCGGCGGAAGACCTGGTAATACAAATCCCATGCTTGGTTAAGGTCGCCTACATCACCAGAGGCTCTATAGGTGAAACACCATTCTCGCGCCTCTTGAAGATCACGCCCGAAGGTTTGAGCAAAAGATATCTCGCGAAGAGTCTCGGGACCTTGGTCTAACAGATCGTGTAGCGGTGCTAAGACATTGAACATTCCATCGATGTTGTGGTCACCAAAGTACAGCCTAGATGCTTCCTCGAGACCCTCATGCCATTGTTCATGCCAGAGGACCGCAACCCGAATAAGCTCGTGACTGACAACGTCAGCCTGTTCCACAAGACGTGCGCTATGTTGCCGCATGCTATCCATGATCTGTGCCGCTGACTTCTGTCGTCGACTGTTTGGGCTTGACTTCATTGCAACAGTCAATGGATAGACCAAGGCCTGGGGATGGGCTCGGCCGACATCTGCAAGCAAGTTGTGGATAGACTGCCGCACACGAGAATTTGGTTGGTTAATCCGCGCAATGAGCTGAGGGATTACCTCAAGCCAGGTATCAACACTGACAGAAGCAAACCCTTCGGTGACAGCAGCGTTAACCTCAGCATTACCACCATGAGCGAACCATAATGTCAGTAGACGAAGCGTGTCCTGGAGGGAGCTACCAGCAGAAAGTGAAATTGATCGGAAAAAGCCTTGGATAGCGGGAACGACGTGCTTTTTGACAATGTGCTCCGGAACAATGGCTTGGTCACGTTCTGGCCGCTGTGAGATGGCTTGAACAATCTCGAAGTTGGCAAGCGCCCAAGCGTGCCAAGCTTTATACCAGTTAGAATTGTAGTGCGTAGCATAGCGATACGACGCGAGGATGTCATCGACGTGATCATGTTGCCAGTCTCCTTTCTTTTGTGCGATCTGCCACTCTCCTTGCTTCAGACAACATCTTGCAAGAAGGACCGTATGCTCAGCCATGGCTTTGGGTGGTAGTACGTATTGGGCAGCATGACCATTGACTCCGTTGACACCATTTTGATAGCCACCGTTGACATGGGCATCGCCATTCATTGACTGAACCGCAATCTGAGATGCTTCCAGTCGATCTGCCAAATCAGTCGTGAACATTTTGAGGCCCTCCAACGCCTGGCCTTGTCGGCCTGAAGCCCAATGAAACTTGAGAACTGCGTAGGTAACATGAGGTGGGATGTTGTTGGCAAGTGGTCTCTGGCGAGCCAACACGCCGTCTCCATCCATAGGTGGTAGGATCATGTCCAAATTCTCGTCATTTCCAATGAGCTTGTTCAAAGAATGCTCTGCAAGACCCATGCGACCAGATTTCCTGCACAAATTGGAGAATTTAATCCACATTTGCATGTTCTCCTTGGGTGAAATGACTAAATTTCGGAGTTTCAACATTCTCTGCCAGACCTCCACGTTGCGCTGACAGCCAAGGAGACGCTTTTCCCAAGTATGGCGCATTGTTGCTTGTTTCTCGGGATTGTTTGTGCTCTGCTTATATGTGATAAGTTCTTCAAGCTCAGCTAACATTTGAACTCGGACCACAACAGTGTAGGCTCTATTGTAAGATTCTGTCATAAGGGCACTCAGCTCAGTATCCAATCCTTCTCGTGCTTTGTTGATGAAGAGAGCAGACTCTCTGAATTGATTGCGGTGCAAGGCCAGAATAGCACCAAAGAAGGATCGATCTGGAGTGTTGGTTTTCATGACTCCAATGTAGTCATCCATGACATCCCAGTTGCGAAGACCCCAGGCGGCTGCAGTAGCCAGCGGTGCGATGGCACGTTTGATTTCTAATGTCGACGTATGCCACTTCTCTTGGGCCAAGGCAGAAAGCTGATCCCATTCTCCCAACGCGTGCAGACATCTCATCTTGCCCATAATCACGTCGAAAGTCTCAGCTTGGTCTGGGTGCTCTTGTTCTCTTTTCTTGTAGAACTCGAGGGCCTCTTCCCATCTTTCAAGCTTCTCAAACCATGTCTCCCGCAGTGTAATGTTTGCACTATCTTTGTACAGCTGAGCTCGGCGAAGTATACCAATAGCGGCATCGTATTGTTGCAGTTGATTGTTGATCTGGATCAGAGCTTCCACGGCACTACCATTCTGCTCTTGGCAGAATTCTAGCTCCTTGTAATGCAAAGCTTTTGCCCAGGCGTGACATCTGCCAGCTTCGCGGCCTAGAACTCTAATATCGATCGGTAGAGCTTTGTCATCATGCTCCATGAACTCAGCAAGATTCAGGAGAATGCCTAGAAGATCAGGAGTAACATGTGGTGATTTGATGGCCATTTCAATGTTTTGAATGAGGTCGTCCTGTCGCTCCTGTTAGTGATAGCTTGGAAACCTGCTGAACCATAGCGACTTACTTGGTATGGCTCGAAAAGGTCCCCCCAACAAGATACAAATGCAGAGTTAAAAAGCTCTCTTGCTAGTGGCGGATAGCTGTTGGCCAATGCTGCACAAGCTCTGAGAGCATGATTTGGCGATTCTTGGAGGACAGAAACGCTGAACTTTCGCATCCACTCTTGCCAATCTTCTTTCGTAGATTTACCTGAAGCATCCCAGGACGCCTTGAGATGAACCGGATTCGAATCCAGCTTCTTATTGCTTACATCAAAGAAAGTCGATTCGTCCGGAGGATTATGATAACGGTCTTCTGCGGAAAGGTCTTGCGGTAGTACCTCGCCCTTCTCTAATTTACTTACCAAGAGCTCGTAATTCTGATGCGAAATATTATGCGCAGCCATGACTTTATTGATTGTACCAGCAAAATGGAGATAGTCTCGTCCAAGCTGTAAAATCAAAGCGCAAATAGTATCCAGTGCTGCTAACCTTAGAGATGCATCATGTCCAGCAAGTATTCTAGCCAAAGGGTGAATGATTTTGGATGCAAAATCGCTTAGATTCACCTGGCGCGAGATTCTGCCAATGGTTTCAATGGCAGCCTTACGAATGAACGATGGTTGTTGAGCTTTTTCGAAGACGCCAACAATAACTGGTATAATGAGGTGCATATACTCCTCACTGCTAGATCCAAAGACTAAGAAGGCTCTGAGGACGCGCTCTGATGGTAATCTCTTCGTGGACGTATCCTTCTCAAGGACACCGAGCATCAGTGGTAAGAGACCTGCTAGGTAAATCTTGAACTCGCCCTCTAAGGATCGTGAGATGGCTTCTACAAGTCCCAAGATGGTTGACTGCAGATTGGATGAAACATTCCAGAATTCCTTAAGTACTACTACCATTTCCGGCAAGTAGTTTCGAATGTGCTGCCGAACAATCATAACTAATATACTCAATTGATTGAAATACAGCTCGAGGCGGTTCTGTGGCGCACTTCGAATAACAGACAGGAAGGCAGGAATAATCTTATCAAGGAAGGATACACATTCCAACCCTAGTGTCTTGAATATATTCATAATTGCGTCAATGACTGCTGAGTGATGAATATGAAGTGACGGGTCCTTCAAAATCTGGAGGAGGGCGTTGATGACAACTGTTGGGAAATACTCCTTGCTCGAAGGCGTAAGGCCAGTCATCATTAGTGATATGTCAGTCAACTGATTTGACTCAAGCCGCAAGCGCATTTCCGGTGATTGTTCTTCTACTTGTTGATGTCGGTAGGGGTCAAGGGCACCCAGAATTCCCATTAGCTTGATTGTCTCCTGGCGTATTGGTGCCCGTTGTGGTTCTCCTCGAATGATACTCTGTAGTATTTCAAGTAATTGAGGATAATCGAGGTAAGGCTTGATTACGTATCCAGAGTTGCTTGCCAATTGCCCTAGCGTCTTCAGAGCAGCTTCTCTTTTAACAGAAGAGCTTTGGTCTTGAAGAGCTTCAATGATTATAGGCATAAGTTCGTCAATGTATGGAAGCATATCTTCACCGCCAACTGCTGCTAATTCGCCAATCGCGACCAGAATCGTCGAAGCCACCGCAGGACTTGGATCTTGAGCTTTGGGTAGTAGCACGGAAATCATAGGGTCCACGTAGGACTTAATCAACCTCTGTGAGTTTTGTACCAGAAGGCTAAGTAGTTTTGCGCTCTCCTCCTTATTTCTAGCAACGTCTGAAAACTCAAGCTCAGTGAGCATCTGGACCAAGGTCTTTCGAAGAGCAGGGACGACATATGCTGGGTTGACATGTGTGAGTCTGCCAATGATTGTAATTGCTACCTCTCGGATGCTGAATACTTCATCGTTCAGAGCAAGGAACAATGTCCGGATATTTTCGGCTTTTGCAAGATGGCGATCAAATCGTTCGTCCAGTGCTGCCAACACAGTTCTCCGAATTGAAGCATCCGGATCCCCAATACCGACAGTGAGCAGCTTCTCAATAACCTCACTGACGACTTGGATTGCATGATAGCTAGTTTGGTTGACGATCGGGTCTCGAACATACAGCTGACAGCAAGTCAGGGCAGCAGCCTCTCTGATTTCTGGATTTTCATCCTCGACATATTTGATAGCGACATCACGAACAAATTCATTGAGCACGTGCCCAGAGAAATCAAAGCTTCCCAACGTGTTCAGAGCAAGCTTGATCTCAGCCTGACGATGCTCATATGCGAGAGGATCTTTCGAATCCTTTGGTACCACGGGTGCTGCTGAAATACTGTTGGGTGTCGGTGCACCAAGTGGCTTGAAAGGCTCACCGCAAAGTACTTGACTAAGCATATCTAGAAGACGGCCTTGAATGACAGGCTTGACAGGCGGTATATAGAACGCCATATCTACCAATGCTTGCGTCAACTTTGGAGTGAGCTCACAGGCAAAGATTGGGTCAAGCAATGCCTCCATATATTTGCTCAAGGTCTGCCCGACAGCAACAGCTAAACGACTGATGCAGTCAAAAACAGGATCAACTGTACCACTTCGTCGCCTAAAAAGGGTCAGCGTCATTTCGTATTCATGATGGATAATACTAACGATTTAAGACTCAACCCATCTCTTACGTAGATCAATACGGCATCTAGGTATGGTGCAATAGCACTCTTGACAGCATTGGCAATCTTACCAATGGCTACAAAGGCATCATTGCGGTCTTTGTCTTTCTTCAGCATACCTGAGAGAAAAACCATAAATTTGTGGAGATAGGATACTGCGAACTCTGAGGGAGAGTAGTCTGCAAGTTCCGGGATCAAGATAACCACTGTCTTCCGGATTGTTGCATCTCTATGGTCTTTATGTCGAAAGACAATCTCGCAAACTTCTTGGTAGTGTTCGTGCATAAACATCCCTCCCTGCTGAAGCAGCTCTTTGATCACAAGAAGTGAACCATGGACATACTCCACAGTACCTTGTTTGACGCCCTGAACCGCCTCATCATATATTTTAGTTTGCCATGATTGCCGGAGTCCCTGGTCACGCTCGCGGATAATCTGGAAACATGCGCTTATAGCCTCTGCTGCTGTAGATCTGATGAGAAGGCGCTGGTCTCGTAGTCCTACCCAGATCAGGTCAAAAATAAGACCAACAAACGTGTACATGAGAGTCGGCGCATTTCTGCCAAGCTCCCTCAAGATGAGCACTGCCGCATATCTCTTTTCCTCAACTCGATCCGATTGTAGCCATTCAAGAGCAGTCTTCACCTCACTCTCCACGAGCTCCGCAATAAGCGATCCTCCTGGTCTGCAGAGTTTTCCAAGCGCAACTGCAGCAGGTTGCATCGCAACTAAATCCTTTGTTAAGAAGACCTTCCGAAGTGACTGCGTAAACCTTGTCGTTTTTTGCGCCGCATCAACACCATCGAAGTCAATGAGCGCGTCCAGGGCATGGATACCACCCAATCTCTCTGAAGGATCGCTCGCATTTTGAATCAAATGTGCGACTTTATTATTTACAGTGGCGTAGAACTCTCCGAATCGTTCTTGTGGGTAGTCTACATTCGCGCATGTCAGTGGGATCCTCGAGACATCTCGCCAATAGCCAGCTTGAAACAGGTTGCAGAGTCCTACCTCTTGCTGCCACTATCACAAGCTCTCTGAGCTGCTCTGCTGCTCTCTTTCGAATCTCATCGCTGCTTCTGTTGCCTCGTGTCAGCTATATCAGTGCAATAGCACACAACTTGACTGTACCGGTTGCGCAAGTCTTTGTCAATCCGCGCAAGAATGTCTTGGTGAGACATCTTGTCGGAACACTTCTACCAGCTCCAGAATCAATGTGCGCAGCACATAGCGGTCCATATGCTGTAAGAACTGTCTCAATCTCGATGTACGAAGTGGAAATGTGGGTATTGACTGGACGAAAGTGATCTTCTGACAAGCTCTCTCGGCGTGACTATGCCACCCTTGTCTTGTTTAGGTGCTAGCCTCGGGAGAACATTAATCCGATGAGCCTCATCGCTATCAGTCTTTGCGCAACTTCTACTTTCTACGGGAAACCATACTGCTTGCTGAAGCGCGGTCATGTAAATGGCCAAATTGCGATGTGATTTGCTTAGGAACGAATTTGCATTATCCCTACAGGGCCAAGTCATATTCTGTAATTTTCGAGATCGGCACATAAATCGACATCTTTCAGCCACACTTTGATAAAGGACTCTGATTAGCACTTTGCGGGGTAGCTTAATCACGACCTGCATCTTTATCGCACGCCTCAGCTGGAATCTTTCTCTTCTATCCCCAAACTTCCAACCAAACCAAATCCACAACTCCAGTGTCGCGACGCATTCCTCAACATGGGTAATGATGGTGGTAGTATCCCTACTCGGCGAGAACTCGTCAAAAATGCCGCGCGCAACCCAAATACCTCCGAACTGAAGGCTACCCAGCTCGAGGCGCAGACTCATCACTGGACCTACTGCCCCCTTTCTAACCGGCCGCTTGCAGAGCCGATAGTCTCAGATAGCGGTGGGAACTTATACAACAAAGACGCTGTAATCGAATACCTGATCCCGAACGACGAAGCGCCTCAGAAGGATAAGGAGGAGGTACTTCAGGGACGAATCAAGAGCCTGAAGGATGTTGTGGAGGTGAAGTTCAAGGTGGAGAAGAGCGGAAGAGAGGAAAAGAGGCTGTGCCCTATTACAAGCAAGGAATTGGGTCCTCTTACCAAATCCGTGTACCTGGTGCCCTGTGGGCATGCCTTCGCCGAGGCCGCAATCAAGGAAGTCCAAGGAGACGTTTGTGTGGAGTGTAATGAGCAGTACGCGACTACGGATGTGATCTCCATCTTGCCTCTCGCGAAAGAGGACATTGAAAGGTTGACTACAAGAGCGGCGAAGTTGAAAGAAGCTGGATTGACACATTCGTTGAAGAAGGCACCTGGAAGCAAGAAGAGGAAGAAGAATGCTGAAGCCGCAACAAATGGTACTGTAAAAGAAGATAAAATGAGCACCATCATTTCTGGGCCCGAGAAAGCAAGATCAAAGGAGGCCTTGGATGGTGGAGAGAAGAAGGTATCAAATGCAACATCCAAGAGTGGTACCCCCACAGTGTCAGGGGGCATCAAGAATTCTGCGACAGCCTCCTTAACTACAAAAGTATTGGAAGAACAACTGGAGAGCAACAAGAGGCGAAAGCTGGGTATGAATGATAACCTGAAGAGCTTGTTCTCCAGTTCAGGGTACGATTCTGCTTCGAGGACTGGCGGAGACTTTATGACCAGAGGGTTTTCGTTGCCAAAAAAGGCTTAGATACGGGTGGTACTTTTGAGATGGGTTGGTAAAGGCGTTGGAGGGTCATTGGGAGGCGTTGAAGAGATGTCATGGTTGATATTGATAGCTATATGGCTTCATAGCGAATGAACATGGATTAAGCTTCTATTTTACACGTAGACTATGATACTGCATACAATAAGTTGAGATTTACTGTGCTTGGGGGAGGAGGAAGTGTTTAGGTACAGCGCAGGTTTACAGTCGTTGACCAGTACTATATCTGATCGATCAAGTCTCAAATACTAGATCCTTACATGAATTATAGCAGTTATTTTCACTATCTACATCAATCTGATTTAATAACCTCCCCGAACATGGAATTATACTACCTAGCATCATATGTGGTAGCTTATATCTTGATACGATGATATATGTAAGACACAAATAATCAAATTGTTCTGAAAGAGGCTGCTGGCAAGAGAATAGCTAATTAGTGTTTTTTTGTTTAGGATAAAAGCGAAAGCCTTTGGTTAATCACATCTGTATCCAAGAGCATATCGGTATCTCCTGGTGAGCAGTATTATATCAAAGGTAACCCTGCTTTACTAGACGTCTAATACTAGGCAACTGCGTCCAAGGGAAACGAGGAAGGGGGTGAATTGGGTGAGAACTTGTCGTAACGAAGCGGAAGCAAAAGTACCAGCGTTGAGTCCGAATTTGGGCGCTTGAGATGACCTAAACTCCCCTGATTGAAGTTGTACTCATTTCTTCATTTCTAGTGGGCACTGAAGCTGTTAGTCGGGCTTGTGAACAAGATGCACGTCGCGTATAAGCGAGAAAAACAGAGTCAGCATCAAGTTCTTCAAGATCTTTCCTTCTTATCAAAGAAATAGTATACTTATATTCAAACACCAAGATCATGGAACTTTAACCAGCACATAGGATCGCTCTTGAACCTCAAGCTCAATATTGTGGGCCATTAGCGCGCCTACTGTCCTTCGCCCGAGTAATGTCATGTGCCACTTTTTACAAGGCTTTAGCCCCCAAGAACAGGCTCTAGACGCAGTAAATATCACTCGGAAACAGAACTACATGTGCATGGCCATCCAGCTGTAATCTTATACGGTTAGTTCTAGACAACACAATAGCTTAAGGTGGCCGTCAGAAATGCTATTCTGAACCACAACTTGCAGAATTTACAAATCCGTACACTCCAAACCAGTCTGAAAATTGTTCATTAAACCTCTTTCAACAATGGAGGGTCCAAATTCAGGCAGCGGTCGGTCTCTAATAAGTAGAATGCGAACTGCTGGGAATGTCAAGAAACCAACAACATCATCATCGTCACACTTCCACCCATGCAAAATGCTACGGTTCGGTGGGGCCAATAACTCTGGGGTAGTAGAAAATGAGAGGGCTACACAGCATAATCTCCATATTGTGCGATACTGGTATTCAATCCAAGCTGTTCTGCATTTGATGTCAACTAGCTCAATAATAGCCTGAATTAGATGTTCACCCTCAAGCTGGTCTTGGCGGTTCATTGAATTTCTTAGTAGCATCATCCGATGTAAAGGAGTGACTACAAGTCATTGAATTACGAGCGTGAAGACTCAATTTATGAAGGGCAAGAGCTGGTTTTGACATGTCAACCAAAGATTGAGGAGGGAAAAACGGACTGCCAGCTTCAACCCTCGACAGAGAGAAGGGAAGATCCTCTTAACAATTTGGTCAAGCTTCGGTAGACAGAATATAGGATATAAACCTGACCCCAGAGAATATAAAAGAGCGGATCACGTTGCTATGTCCACGGAAGAACGAAGGGTGCTGATGCCGTCGTCGCTAAAGCCCCAACTCTTCCTCCGGTTACCCCTGAGAATAGTTAGCGCCACTCGGCTACGGCAAGCTGTCATCTATTAACAGCGACTTCTCCAGATTCCCAGCAAGCTGTCCCCAGACCAGCTCAGCTCATTCTACGACCACACAACCACCAGCACATATCTCAAAATGAGACGAATTGATGCCCTAGTGCTCCTCGGCACTGCAGCAACTTCGGTACTCGCTTCAGAACCGGCAGGACCGCGAGGCGTAGGTCCGGAGTGTAAGTGTTACGGACCAGCTTTTCTCCGTCTACTTTTGTTCCAATCGGGGCCAATTGAAGCTAATACGTTATTATCCAGTTGTTAAATTCTACCAATCGAAAGACACGTTCACCTGTATCTCGAACCCATCAATTACGATTAGCAGCTCACAAATCAACGACGATTACTGCGACTGCCCCGATGGGTCTGACGAGCCAGGAACCTCTGCATGCACCTCGCTCTCCCATCTCTCACCACCACAACCTATAGTTGGAGCACCAAACACCACACTTGCCCTTCCAGGCTTCTACTGCCAGAACAAAGGCCACCTGCCGAGTTACATACCTTTCACATACGTCAATGATGGAGTTTGCGATTACGAGCGGTGCTGTGATGGTTCTGACGAGTGGAATGGCGTGGGAGGCACGAAATGCGAAGACAAGTGCAAAGAGATTGGCAAGGAATGGAGACGCCTAGACGACATTCGCCAGAAGGCTGCCAAGAAAGCGGAAAAGAAGAGAGATGAGCTTCTTACAACGGCTGCAGGGCTGAGGAAGGGTGTTGAGGATAGCATCGCCAAGCTGGAGAAGGAAATCAAAGAGAAGGAGATCAAGGCGGATGAGCTAAAGAAGAAGTATGAGGAGGTTGAGAAGAGAGAAAAGGGCAAGGTTGTCAAGAGCAGTGGCAAGGGGAGCAAAGTCACTATCTTGGCAGGTTTGGCCAAAGACAGAATTGAAGAACTTCGATCGGCTGTCATGGCCTTGATTGAGAAGAGGGATGATCTTAAGAAGCGAGTTACGGAGCTGGAGACTATCCTTGCAACATTCAAGGAGGAGCGCAACCCCAACTTCAACGACGAGGGTGTGAAGAGGGCTGTCAAAGCATGGGAGGATTATGCCGCCAAGAAAGCATCCGAGGGACAAGAGGACGACTCTGCTCAGGAGCGAGACATTGAAGCTATTTCACAACCAGATACCGCTGAGAACGGAGGAATCGTCTGGTCACAATACGAGACAGACGAGGATAGTGATG
The DNA here is from genome assembly GCA_003369635.1 of Coleophoma crateriformis. Classification (NCBI taxonomy): domain Eukaryota; kingdom Fungi; phylum Ascomycota; class Leotiomycetes; order Helotiales; family Dermateaceae; genus Coleophoma; species Coleophoma crateriformis. Next base: position 369,399 of record PDLN01000011.1, read on the forward strand.
TGGATGCTCGTAAGTCGACCTCCACCATCCCCGAAGCCGAATACTAACCACAACCACCAGTATACAAGTTTGAAGAATACCTCCCCGCGCCTGTCCGCGAATGGGTGCACGCCAAGATGCAAGCTCTACGGGTGGTACTAATCGAGAACGGCATCCTAGCTGATACCAGTGCAAACAGCGGCAGCGAATCCCTTCTGGTTAAGAAAGCCCGCGAAGACTACCAAGAAGTAGCAGACGAGATTTCCACCAAGGCCCACGAAGTAGGGGAGAAACAGCGAGATCTCGAGAAAGACTACGGAACCGCAGACATCTTCAGGGCGCTCAAGGGAAGCTGTGTAAGCAAAGACACAGGAGAGTATATTTACGAACTATGCTGGCTGGAGAAGACCACCCAGAAACCCAAGAAGGGCGGCGGAAACACAGGCATGGGTAACTTCGCGCGCATAGATACCATGGAAGTCGACGAAGAAGTGGGTGCAGATGGCAAAGGGCTAGGCAAGGGAGAAAGGGTGGTATTGCGATATGAGAATGGCCAACATTGTTGGAATGGCCCGAACCGCCAAACAGCCGTTGTGCTAGCTTGCGCTGAGAAAGATGAGATCTGGAAGGTACAGGAGTTGGAGAAATGCAGTTACCGCATGGATGTTGGTACACCGGCAGCTTGCGGACCACTTGAGGCACGCAAGGAAGAAGTGAAGAAGGACGAGTTGTGATCATTGTGAGGGGTCTTTGCGTAGATGAGTATCTAGACGAGTCTGTATATTGCAAAATTACGTACCTACTTTACCTTGTTACTTTACAGCATCATTGTCCCCACATATACACCCCCTTCCCTTGTAAATATCTCCAAAGTGCAAAGTAAGTCTCAAGGATCCTTACAGCCAGAATGTGCTCAGTGGGGTGGATGATGTTGTAATTGTGATAATGCCGTGGCACGTGACAGTGTTCGATGGCAGAAAATGGTAGCAACGGTCTCGAAACTTCCAGACGTGTATGTTCCCTGTCAAGCTACGATTCGTACGATTTCTACGATTGCCAGGTCTTCCAGAACCATCGCCTCCACCGTCATAACTCCAGTTCCCAATCTCTATAAAAACAAAAGAGCGCGGCCCATCACCCAGCTTAATGCATCGTCTTCTCCGAGCACGAAACCCGCCCATCTCCAAATTCATAAGCCCACGTCGCCATCCCATCCACGCACACTTGAGAATGTCCAGTACCAACACCACCAGCAGCGCCGATGGCCCAGCAGGCACGCCCGCCAAAACACCCCTGCCACTCCCTCCCTCCGGCGGCGAAGAGGTGACCAAACTAGACGTCAGCGGCTCCGGCGCGAGCATCAAACTCGATCATCTCGGCCCCATGGTGATCAACACCGATGGGACGATGGGACGCATCTCCAACTGGCAGGCCATGACGGAGGCAGAGCAGACGAACACTCTGAGGGTGCTCGGCCGGAGGAACGAGGAGAGGATGAAGGTGCTTAGGGAGAAGGCGGGCCTGAACGCCGACGGGGATGCGCAGTGAATGTGATGGGGAGTCTGGATCAGGTTTTTTCTTGGAAGGGCGTTGGGTTTCGGCAGGTCTAATGTATAATAAGGAGGAGATGGCATGCATGGACTTGGATGCTGAGCAACGGAGTGGAAGGGAGGGTATTTATTGGGATTGAGCAAGTCCATGGTGATATTACCAAGCTCGTCGACACCGATTATTCACGTGCTGCTGGCATCAAAACACGCCTTGGCCATGAGGTAGATGAAACATACGTCGAGCAGCGGAAACCACAGCCACGGCAAATACTTGTTATTAAGACGACTTGTTCACAAACAGAACATTTGTAAAGATTTCTACCCAGGACGTGGAAGTAGACGGGTTCTTAAACGACATCGCTGCAAAGAAGAAACCAGATATGATAGTGCTGAGCCACATCTAGGTCTGCTCTGATAAACCGGCTTAGGTTTCACGCAAGTGACACTCCCTAAAGGAGGCCACGGACAGATTAGACCTAAGAAACCAGACATTCAAACCAGATCAGGTAGAAGAATATCTAAGCTTTGAGGCATTTATTTACCTGATTAACTTAAGACGGAATACAACATGCACCAAGCCTTCTGCCAAACTTAAACACCACATTCCCAAAATGACGCAATGGATAGAAATGTTGTGCTTCGTATATCCTTCTCATTCGTAAGTCAATCTACGGAAGTACACACATCCAGTCATCTCCCCCAAAATCCCCTCTTTTCCCACCACCCAACCTAGCTGTCTGCTAAAACCTAGCTTACATGCCTCCTGCACCATCGCATAACAAACAAACAAACAAGTAAACAAGTAAACAGAAAGAAAAGGAAACAATAAACAGTATGCAGCAGATCCACCATGAATGGTGGAATGATACTTGCTAGATCGAAAATCCAACTCAGAAAATAAATTGAGGGACAGGAACAAAGACGCATTCAGACCGGCTGGATACCCTTGTATTTACCGCCGCTTTATTAAGAAAGATAAAATATACAAAGCCGTGAGTGTGGCTTGGGCTGGTGGAGCGGAAGTCGATGAGGACGTGGATCTCGTGAAATCAAATAAAAGCAAACTTTCTGCGCCAGTAACCCCGAGCATTGATTCTCTCTTTTTATGTGCAGGGTACAGCCTGGATATCGTATATCAAGGAAGAAAGTCCAAAATCCTTATTTTCATGAAAGTAACAGACATTATGTCGCAAATGTGGTATCGTGAAGATGAAAATAGCAAAATATAAAATGCATCTAGATAGAAGTTTAGAACATGCCACCTTCGACCTTCGGAGGGCTTGGGCTTCGTCCTTCGGGTGGCGGGAATGTTGCAGCCGGCATAGCAGGACTGGGCATGGCCATTGCCTGCTGTCGAGCTATGGAGTTCAGGTTGCCACCTTCACTGCTGCTCTTTCGAAGCTTCTGTCTATGCCTTGGAACCTTGTCGGCCTCGTCTGCTGAGAATGTGCTCATTTCATCTGTGCTCTGGGTGGCTTGCTGAAGAGACAACGAGGGCATTGCGTCCTCCTTCTTGCTGGCAAAAGCACCAAACATAGTTTGAACACGGGTCTGTCGACGACGAGGGTTGATCGGCGGGATTGGAGGAGACGGTTCAGCTCCATTGGACAAAGACGATCCTGGGGGAAGGTTCACGGTTGTGATACGTGAAGTGGAGGAGATAAGTGTTGGCTCAGAAATGTCAGATTTATTGATGGACTTCTTTCGCGCTGCTGTAATTCGGCCATTAGATTGGAATCCTGCTCCTGTAGGAGTCGTAGATGACATTAGAGGAGAAGGATGCTCGATCGGTGGCGTCGGGTTAACGACAAAAGGTGCAACAGGAGAAGGTCTTGGTGACAGGCCAATTTCTTCTGAGCTCTGGCCTGGCGCAAGGCTCTGATCAAAATATCCCGCCTTGCTATTAGTTCTCGATCTTGCTCTGAAAGGTGCGTCTGGGCCAGGAGCTGGTGATGGCATCGCAGGCGAAACCGGGAAGGATGGTGATGGTAAGAAGGCAGGAGAGTGCGATGGTTGATAGTTCAGACCAGGCTGTGCCGGTGATTTGGGCATCGATCGTGCAGATACTGGAGCAGCCTCGTATCCATTATGAGCAGCTGAACTGCCCATGCCATCGCCCATCGCCTTCGCAATATCATCACGGTACCGTCCATTCCGGCTCTTAGATCTTCCGCCAGAGGCGTCCGAACCAGAGCGATCACGAGAGGGTGGTCGTGATCCAGTACGGCTACTCGACTCACTATCATGGCTGTCTCTGCTGCTGCCGTTCTGTCGACGTGGGTTCTGGCTAACAGGAGGAGGATGTCTATCACGACTTGGAGCTCTGACACGTGGTCCCATTTGCATCGGCCCCCTCTCTTGGCCTGGGGCACCCATTCTTGGTCCAGTGTGCATTGGTGCTGGCCCTCGTTCTCGGTTCGGGTCATTCTGCCTTGGTAGACCTCTGGTCTGAATCGCTAGGGGGGCTGTCCACTCTCGCTCCGCGGACGGTCGACGGCCTTGGGCCGGACCATACCTCATATTATCCTGTTCGCGAGTGCGTTGAGCGTCTCTTCTTGCTTGCCTGAATGCCTTCGTTTCAGATCCACCACGTGGTTTAGGAACTCCTCTTAGCATCTCTTCTTCTTCCTGCTTCCAAGGATCCTCTTCAAACACCTTGCTGTTCGGGGATGGGCTGCTGTTCATCGTGGCATTTCCAAGTCCAAGCATCTTCATGGTCTTGGTTGGCACAGGCTCCTTTTCTCTTTGTGTTTTCACACTGAGAGAGGTTCGACTTGTCTTTGCCTTAAGGATGCCCAGAGGATTGTTCTGTCTGGCCCAATCCATTCCAGGAAGGGGACTGTTCGATCGACTGTCAGTTTCCACAAAACTCTTCATCTTCTCCTGAACTTGCTTGCGACGAAATGCGAGGTCATCAGCAAGCTCCTGGCGCTCGATTTGAGTTTCAGTGCTTCCCATTCTCGCGTGGTGGTTAGCAAGTTCTTGCTCCCAGGCAGGCTTCTCTTCGACTGATGTTTCGGTCCTGGCAGATTTTACAGTGAGCGGTGCTGGAGCTGAAACTTGGCCATACAGATTGTTCTCTTTATTCTCGCCTTGATATTGCTGATCCCAATCGTCCAGGTCCCAGGGGTTGCTCTTTGTGCTGCTGTAATCATGTTGAGGTACAAGCTCTGTGTGATCTTGGGGGAAGCGAGAAGCAAAAGCAGCAGAGGGTGCCGCAGATTGTACTCCGTATATAGACGAATTGTTGCTATCTGAACGTAGATGCTGACGTACCATTCCACTGAGGCCAGTGGTGGGACCAAGAGTTGGCGAGTCTTCGGTGCGAGGAGACTTGGGTCTGATTTTTGACAAATCGCCGGTACTTAGTCGAATAGGATTGACATTTCCCATGATCATGTCAACTCTATCAACTAATGGGACTTCGATTGGAGACGATGCCGGCGCGAGCTCTCTGTTTGCTGGGTGCTGTGATTCTGGGGGGCACTCAAGAATCGGGGATTGACTTGGATCAGGACGGTATCCCTTGGGTATAGATGGAGATTGAGCTCCAGCGCGATCCCACGGCTTGCTTGGTGGCATGTCAAAGTCATCAGGCGACGAAGGCGCATCTGGGGAGGTGAGGAAGGTGCCCGCTGCAGTGATGGCATGATTCTCTGGAACTTTGATTTCGGATATTGGTTTCGTGGCGAAACGTTCGTGCATCGGACCAGTTCGCTGGGCCAGAGAATTCGGTCCTGGCCTGACAGATGCACCAGAATTAAGCGTGGCAGAGGAATCAGCCCTAGTTCTAGGTACGCTGGGTTGCTGGCGGGGAGCGAACGCTTCGGGAGGCGAGTGTTTTCTCAAGGGTTGATCTTCTCTTCCCTGCTGCATCTGAATTTGTCGCTGGGAATACTTGTTGTCGTCATATGGTTGGACGGGCTTGGAGAAAGCGAGGGACGCGGTGGCTTTACCAATGTCTGCTGGCTGGACTGGGAATTGACCATTATCGTCCTCGCTCATCGGCGGACTAAGAGGGGGGCTCAAGGCAGGGCTCGCGAACGAGGCTATTGACTTCGGCTCAAGTGCTGCAGGCTTGATACCAAAATCAAACTTGGCAGCAGCAGCAGGAATAGGAGGAGGGCTCGCAGCTCTGAGGTTTGGCATACTGGACTGGGTCGCAACGGGCTGTCGGTCAAATCTATCAAAGGCACCGGTACTTGTGGCAGAGGTCGGCGAAGCAAGTCCTGGCGGTGGCGTATGCGCCCCTAAAGTTCGTTGACGAGCCAGGGTATCAATTCTGCTCATGGCCGAGAACTGTTGCTCGTGAAGATCTTTATCGAGGCCAGTCTCGTACAACCGTCGTCCCTTGGTTCCTGACCGTTCAAGTCCAGAAGTATTCAGAGCAGGAGTTCCTGGCACACTTGTGTTATGTCCTTTTAATGAAGGAGTTCTTTGCGATGTTACTGACGTAGCAGCAGTGGACATCCGAGCATTTGGGCCAGAGGATGTCGTCGATGAGGTTTCTCTGTTACGGTTGTAACCAGTCAGAGGGGGTGAGCTTGGCCGTGAGTCCTCCACTCGTTGCTCGGCCTCTTCACACTCCTGCTCTTCATGCGCTTTCCGCATTCGTTCTTCCGCTCTTTCACGCTCACGAAGTTTCTGGAATGCAGACTGGGCAACATCATCGTCGTAGAGGATCTTCCCTCCCAAAGATCCTCCCTCCCCCATGCTCTTCGTGGAAGTTGCGCCTCCAGCTATCTTGTAGATCTTCTGTCTGCCTCCAAATAAGTTATTACCCTCGCCAGGCTTCGCCCGACTCATTATGCTTCCTCCATTATTCGAGTCGTCGTCGGTTCCGTATCCATCCAGTGTGTTATACGAATCTTTCCTGTTCATTGCAGCGAAAGGCGGTTTAATCGAACCTGAAATAGACGAAACCTCTGCAATATCCGAAAGCCCTCCCCTCCCAAAATAACCAAAATCATTTAGTCTCGACTGCCTGTTGGATGGAAATAGCACGCTGTCATCGCTCGCTTTCCCAAGCTTAGAATTCGGATCGTCTTGCTCTCGCAACATGGAAAATCGTGCCGATAGACCACTCATTAACAGACTAGTTCGAAAATCGTCCGAGGATGGTAGTGCAGTGGAGAGGTCTAACTCTGGTTTTGGTTCTGGTTCTTGAGTCTTCCTAGTTCGTCCCCACGTCTTGGACGTCTTAATAGGCAGTATTCCTGAGCCATCTGAGTCGGTCGATGGGCGTGCAGCTATGTCTCCAGTCTCCTTGGCCTTCTTCTTCGTCCTGAATCGATTCATCTTGTTGATCGCAGCACGCTAAGTCGGAGCTGTGGCCAAATCAGTCCCCAGTTCGCGAACGAGTATCCAAGATATGCAACCAACAAGGAAAATTATAACAGCACGCTCGCAAGGTGCTGAGTTCCTGCTCCGTAAGCGCTGCAGTGACTGTGAGCTGCAGTCTCGACAAAGTGGAACGAGAGGTTTTAATCCTTTTCGTTGGCGAGATGCAATCTCCTGGGCAGAAGTTACGAACGACTAGGTGAACAAGCATCAGCCCTGGGTTTTTCACCACGCAATCATATAGGAAATCGAGCTTTAACGCACAGGTTGCCGTGATTTAGGTGGGGAAATTATATCAAACGTTGAGCCAAAAGAAAGGACGGTGTTTCGAAAGTCGGGGCGAGAGTCTGTACAGCCCGGTACTCAAGGATTTAAGAGTTGCATTCATACAGGGATTTTCGAGTTTGAAATGATCGGATAAGGGTCGCGAGAGAAGATCCTGTTGCAGAGCGAGCCGCCGACACGATTTCGCGGCCGTAACCGTAACTTCCCAAGTATTCTCTGAGAGCTGCTGTCCAGCTCGTGTTTCTCTCACAGTCGAAGGCTTCGTCGGTCAATCAATGTTTTTCCTCATGGGGATTCTAGTTGTCCAGAGGTGGGTGACCAAGTGAGACGGTTGTCGGGTCGCTGCAGAAGCTGTACGAAGAATGAAGGTAAGCTTTCGTGGCCTTCTTGCGCGCAGCGGAGGATTGCGTGGAATGCACGGAAACAAGATGGTGTTGAGAGCATGTGGTTCTTCAACAAGAAGTAGCTCAGGAATGCAGATGATGGCGCGGCCATGCCAAGCCTCGAGTTATAGAAGATAGATAGAACAGTACATACCTGTGTGGATAGATGTATTAAAGCAAAGAACGAAAATCGTAAACGACAGACAGAGCAGGAGCAGATGGAGTGGTGCTGAAGCAAAGAGGCGGCAATGACAGGGCAAGAGAAGCAGCGGAGACTCGAAGGTCAGGAAAGGTCGAGGGATGAAGAACGAACGATCTGGGGTGAAGTTTATGCAAGAATTTCAACTGGCTGGCAGAGTTCCTGAGCCTGTGGTGCCGGTGCCTGGGTCTGAGCCTGTACCTATGTCTGACTAGCTGCTCGTGCGTGAGGCAAGGGTGACAGGAGACGGGGAGAGAGCCAGGGTCCCAGGAACAAGGCCCGAGATTGGACGAGATGCAATGCGGTGCAGTACCGTACGTCCCAGTGATGTGATGAGCAGCGGCTATGCTTCGGCGGGCACTGAAAAGCTGCGGACGAGTCCTCCTCGCGTTGACTTGCCACAGATGACCGATGCGACGCGCTCAAGGATGGTCACTGGATATACTACTTCCGTCCTCCGCGTGAGTGATGGACGATGGCAAGGCGGGCGATCGCGACGAGGCCGCGAGGGTGGCATGGCAAGAATGGGGACGAGGGAGAGGGAAATTGGAAATGGGTGCTTTTGCCAATAAGGTAATATTGCAATTAGAGTAGAAGCGTTCTGGCAGCTGCAGCTTGCAGGTTCAGGGTTGGTGGGGAAGGGACGCGAGAAGGCAATAGAGTTCGGGGCTTGGGAGAAGCTGCGCGCTTGTTGAAAGTCCAATAAGATTAGGTAGTGTGTACGGGAGTGAGTGAGTGAGTGGGCGAGCCTGCGTCGTGGAGTCCGGAGCCAGGGCTGGGGGGAGGGCAACGGTGGGTGTCGTTACAGCGTGCAAGGCCCTGTGAGACTCTGCTCTTGGGGCGGCCTGCAGGAGGGCAGCTCACTGTGGCCGCCGAGCAGCTCCCTAATCCACGTTGTTGCTCCCCCCCAATCTCGCCTGGGGCAGCCGTTCTAGCGCCACGGCTGCAGCACCACACGCGGCTTTCCGTCGGATGCAAGCACCACCCATTGCTTCGTCGGGCTCGACCAGACTAACTGCCTCCGCCACGCCGTCTGATCTTCAACTCTGGTACGCCTTCAATTCGCAATGCCTCCACGCACCAAAGCAGTTAAAGGTCAACATCCGTCGCATCATTCTTGTTGATTTTCATTCCAAACTCATTTCGAGGCTCATTTCTCTGCCCAAGGCTATTGGTAACCTAGAGTCGTCCACCTCCGCTTCCTCAACCAAGCTTCGTCCGACGCGCAACGTAAGGCACCGAGTCCTCCTGTCTTGTATGGCCCCTGAAGGCCCTTAGAACGCAGGCAAGGAAGTCGAAGGGGGAGGGGCCGGGATTGGATCCTCGAGCTCCACAGCTTCCGATACCTAGAAAAAAGCAAATCGGGTTTTGACATCAACGGCGTCTTGTCCACAGGCCTTGCTGATGCACGTCCAAAGGGATTGACTTCAACGCAAGTCTGTCATATCCGACAGGTTAGAGTGCGGCAATGGTGAAACCTGAGCAGCGCGGTGGAAGATATGAGGACCTGTAGCTACAATCCACGGAGTAGCTTGGCTCGATCTAGTATGCGGACCGCTCAGCTCTACGCGACCGGAGGCGAGATGAACAAGACGACGAACAAGAAGATGTCGCGATGTCAATGGACGGCGTGCCTCCCCCTTTCCCTTTCCCTTCCTTTCCCTTCTCCTCTTTCCCTTGCCCTTGTGCCTCGTCGCCTGCTGGTGTCCGAGTTCCAATACTCCGTGCTGGGTCTGCTGTTCTCTCCTCTGCCAGCAGCCGGACAGGGCAGAGAGGCCCAAGATTCAGCCAGCATCCGTGCCCACCCGCCAGAACGGAAACGGGATGCCTCCGCGGCCAATCGCAAGTTGATCGTGCCTGGCACCAGTCTCCTTGCCGGTTAGTGCTTCATCTCACTGACCAGCCCATGGGTACCTACCGATCGATAACACCAGTCAGGCCCGTCAAGCCCTTTCAGAAAAGAGGTGCGAGTGATGAAGTGCGACGAACAACAGGACACTACTACGGCCTCGACGACTTCTCACCGAAGACTCCAAGGACTTCACTGGCCACCCGATCCTCGTGCGGGCTCAGTTGCAACGCCTCCTGAATCTTAGTCAATATCTGACTGATTTGATTGTGTGCAGATCCCGAATGGTCGAGAGCCAGCAGGGAGCGTTGGGGAAGACAATACTCGACACGACAACTCCACACTTCGACAGCCTTGCAGGCTCATCCACGCTGATTCTTGCCAGAGCCAGCGTGGTCGTGGTCACGCACGGCCAGTCCTTGCATTTGCAGACTCAAGATTGGAATAATCTGCCCAAGATTTTCAGCGCACTTGCCAGACACCTCAACGACGCTATATGGTGTGCTGAGGTAAGGTTGCCCGATGTACTCTAAGCTCGACAAAGCTCATTACGGCTGCGTCTCTGACTTGCTTCTGCGTGAACCTCATCCACTCAACCCCCTGAGCACACCATTTGAAAGTCAAGTATACTGTTGTGCGAGGGTGCTGCACCTGCCTGCATGGCATGTTCGCAGTGATCAGCGTAAGCTCGCGGTCATCGGCCTCTTAGCGTCAAGACCCGGCTTTCCAACAGTACCTTGGACGGGGTCCAACGCGCCTCTTATCCGTCATCCAGAAGTTTAAAGTGCGAGTTGGACACAACAATGCCATTGATTGTCAGATGTACATCCTGCCGGCGGCGTCCGCTTTCCGTGCCATCTCCAGACTGTGTGCGCATAAGAATGCAATCTCGCACCTCCACACCAATGGAGAAAGTATCTTCCAACCTTAATGGCACACGACACACACTCTTGACCGGATTGCAATCAAATCTCCTGCTGTGCCCGTCGCGGAATCATACGTCATTTCCAATATCCTATCCCGTCCCAATCTTTCAATCTTCACCCCAGCCTTCATCTATCTGCTACCAACCCAATATCTCGATGTTCGACTCCTCTCGCCCTCATTCATTCCCGCGCCCCATTTTTCCCAAGTACCGTGTAAGGCTGGTTGGTCATAGTCGGGTAATCGATTCGTCTGCAATCCAATTTCGAGAGAGAAAATATATTTTATCGCGTTGTTTTCTTCCAGGTACCGGAGCCGCGACAGCTCTTTGTCTCTTCGAATCCTCCACCAAGACGGGGAAGGACGACGGCCACACTTCCAAGATTCAGAACAACACACTCTGCCAATAAATTACAATCAACACGAGAGATGCGAAAGGAGTCGGATCCTCCGGGGAAGAGCTGAAAGGTGAGCAGGTGGAAACAACCACCCGCCCCTTACCGAACATCCCCCGCGTGGCCGAGTCCCAAAGCTGGTGATCTTCAATCGTGTCAAGATGTCTCAACCACCAAACCTCGGTTGCCTGTTGCCTGTTGTTTCATTCTTCTTCCCACGTTCTCACGTTTGAAGACCATGTAATCAAGAAAAATAGGCCGGTGATTTCAGAGTCAAGAGTTGCGACCTCTAAGAGAATGGATCAATTTCGACATGAACTTATTCTTGCAACATAGAATTTACTGACGTACCTTACGCGGGTACATACAGCAAATTTGTGACATTGTGACCGAACCCAAATAGTGCTCTCCAATTTTCTGACCTCGTCTCCGTCTTCTACTGTTTTTCGAGCTGTAGAAGGAAGGGCGAACCCGAAATCGAACCTACAAGGCTCCGATGATTATGCTGGAAATGCACGAGTCTTCTTATGAATTTGGCATTCGCAAACGTTTTGTGCCAGTACATTCCTTTCTTCAAGGTTGATATATTATTTGCATCCAAAGGACCTCTCCGTTGCTGTTTGTGTGCTCCATATATTATAGCTTAAACAGAGCGCAACATGAGTAGAGGAAAGGTAGAGGTGAAAAAAAAAAGCATAGGACAATTCTACTGACCCACTGGTTTGGTGGCTCATACCTTCATCGTACGAAGTCTCGAGGACTTCCTGACTTTGCTTTGCTTTGTTTGCTTCCAGCATCCAAGTGGTACACCGAGAACAGCTTTCTCGCTTCAAAATGTCCTTCGCACGACGTACAGGATGAAATATAGCCACGATCATTTAGAATGCAGCAATCGAATCTAACCCAGACATTAATTTAATGATCTTACTTTAAGCTAGTCAAGAGGCTCTAACTATAATAAATTGAACCGTTTTTTTCTTTGTCTTACTATACACGCGTTCGCGTACTAAAAACACATTTTCTAGCGACCCCCCCCCCCTCTCACCATCCCGTGGTCCACTTTGAGTCGCGGCAGGTTTATGAGCTTTCCAAGAATAGCAGCATTTTGTTGTATCCCGAGAACAAATAACTCACCTTCGACAAAGTAAAGAGGGCACTGCAGTTCTTCTCGGGCCCAGTTCTGCGATTCTTTTTTCGGGAAGTATGGCAGCGCTTAATTTGCGGGCCGTCAAAATAAAGGAACCCGCCGAGTGAAGATGTATCAGTGTTATTGCAGCTATGATTTCAGGCACCACCCAAGTCTTCAAGCTTCCCTCCGATAGGGCTGACCAAGGCACAGAAACTCGCCGGCTCAACTATTCTCATTCAGCATCGAGTACATCATGGCAACTCTCTTACCCTCAAGCCTGGAGCATGAATCAAGAACAACGACATATGTGTGTTGATGTATGAGGGTGGATACAAGTTGACTAGGAAAGAAATCTCGAATACGTAACCACGAACGGTCTTGATGTTAGATGGAGGCTACTGGCATACTCTGCAAAATCATATAGAAGTCATACATTTGCCTTCTTCTTCCAACTACGGTGAAGGTAGTCATATATGCCCCATTATTGCTATTTCATTCTGCGAATTGAGTAGCACAGACACAACAGAGGGGTTAAGACTTCTGGTAAAAGAAACACAGTAAGAATGCCAACAAAAAGCGAAGGAGCCGTCGCAGTCAGTCCCGAGGGGGGCATCTCTCACCAGCGAATGTAAAAGTTTCGATAATTCGAGAAGTACACTTACATGTGTTATCACAAGAAGAAAGCTGCTGATGAAGGAGTGAATTCGAGCTTGGGAATTCGGAATTTGTAGTATTCGCAATTTATTATTTGTGGTGTGGACAAGACATGACAATCTCAAGCCTTCAGAGCAGGAGTGAAAGTTTATAGTACTACATGGTTGCTGGCAGATAAACCTTTCAAAAATCTCTAAGAACCATTGATCGTAGCATCTCTTGGAGGTTGATGTTTTACTGAATAGAATAAACATCTACACATCGAATGCTAGAAGATCACAAACCACAAGCACAATGCATGTCTACAACTCTTTCATATCATTACTACTGTGCATTCGTCAATGGTGATAGAAGAATTAGATCTTGCTACCATACCATCCGATCTGATCCCGTTCGACCAGGAGCTACCAAAGCCCCGGGACCAAGGAGTTTCCTTCTTACTAAAAGATCCCACGACGGCGAGAAGATGAGACAAGAGCAATTGATTCGCACCTTGAAATGAAAACTCCCTCCCTCGAGGATCAAGATACGAGTCAAGGAAACATTCCAAGAGAAGTATAAAATCCCAATGTGAAATTTTCTCGTGACATATTCATTCCCCTGGTTTTTTGGTATGCCAAATGCTGGCTACAAGCAAGAATTCTCAACCCATATGCAACGCCGAATACACCAATTATCCCGCAAAACATATCCATATCCCAGTTTTCCCCAGGTGAGTCGTCAAGAATGAGGGGAAATGGTGAAAATCATGATGGCAAGGCAGGATCCATAAAATCAACCCATTGCCGTGTAATAACAGGAATCTCACTGCCACCGTACGGTGGAAGTAGACACTCCTGCCATCCGACAACCTCCCATTGCTTGCCATTTGCCTTGCGTTCAGAGCTGGACACATGGGGACTGCTATAAGCCTTCATACGACGCTTTTCACGTTCCTCGATAGCCGCATGCATGACTTTCTCCCTCAGAGCTATAGTAGCCCAAGCGTTGACATTGCCCAATCGTTGCGACTCAAGGACGTACTTCAGCAGCTGATGTGGCAAGTTGAGAAGGATCTTTGAAAGGATGACGTTGGTGGAGTTCGATGACTTTGATCGTGTTGGGTCCTCGCTAAGATGGTCACCGAACTTAATGTTGCTCAATCGTGGGTTTTGAACACCAGCACGCTCGGCTGGAACAAAGGGGAGTCGCCGAATATGGACTGGATCACTGACACTAGAGTCAAACTCGAAGTTGGGAGGAAACGAGGTAATGATGTAGGTCATAGCATGATGGATAAGCAAGTTGACAGCGGGGCCATAAGTGCTTGGGGATCTTGTACCTGGTGCTTGGCCACCTTCCAAAGTCCATTGCGAGTCTAGACCACCATCAAGTGCGAACTCAAGAGCCTTCTCAATGGTCAGCCAGTTAACAAAATGACTAGCAATTTCTACACCCCGGTTGATAACAGGTGGAACCTGAAGGATGTGGCCAGCAGCTGCATAGCCAAGTGCAAGATCGAAACGATCGGTAGGCGAGCCGGGCATGTTTGAAGTTGACTGCGCTGCAGAAGCAGAATTCATTGCACCCAAGGCACCGATATCGAGCAATGGTCCGCCATAGAGACGCTGAACAGCCATCCAGAAAGCATCTGAGCGGAGGTAACGGTCATCTGTCTCAATGAGTAATGTTCGAACAGAGAGACCGTCAGTGGTGCTATCGTGAGCTTGAGCAGTCATGATGTTTTTGAGCGTTGGGCTACGCGCAAACATCAGGTTGTGACCGGGGATGCGAACAGGCTCGGCACGATCATCTGAGTAGCGAAGCTCAAGAGTATAGTCCGCCATCGTAGGATCCGCAAATTGCGCTTGGATGTAAGAAATAAGTCCGTCTAGATTGTCCATACCTGGTGGTGGAAATTGTGGCTGGCTCATGACTGGGAACTGGCCTTGGGATGGTGCAATGGACTGAGACACAGGACGAGTCTTTGGTCGAGGTTGTTGGTATAGACGTACATCCTCAACATGACCATTGCTACCATTTGGCACTCCATCCGGAGAGTATTGGCTGTAGAATGAATGACCGTTGGCGATATGTTCGTTGGGCGCCGATGACTGGGACCCATGGAAACTATGCGGTGTTGAGGCATCAAACGGAGCAAAGCGCTGATTGTCTGAGATGACAGGAGTTCCAGATGGAGAGTAGCCATCAGGAGGCGCGAACGAGACCATTTGGCGACGAGCATAGCTGTCTGTGGTAGGATTTTGGGTCATGATGCTGTCTTGTCGGTAGTATCCTGGCGGAGGAGGGCCCATTTGAGAGAATCCATTTGACATGGTCTGCTGCTGACCGTTGGGGTGTGCCGCCTGAGATCTTCCAACTGGAAGAGCTTGCTGAGGAAAACCATAGGGTGGTGGCATGTTACCAGTTGAAGGCGGAGGCGCAGGGGATGAGTTGTTGGACTCTGCATAGCCACCAAAGACAAGGCTTCCAGCGCTAGGATGCGTATGATGTATGGGATGCTGGCCATTGAAGGGTGGCTGAACCGGGACTCTAGCATGGTCTTGTTGATGCGGATGGCTATAATTTCCTGGGTAGAAGGTCGGAGGCATCTGGTAAGTTGGCTTCGACATATTTGACTGAGCTTCTGCGTTTGTGGGTTGCGACTCCTCAGCGATTTCTGCAGCAAGAAGCAATCAGCTGATGGAATTATAGCAGTCAAAGAAACACGCGCTTACCTTGAGCTGGTTCACGCTGTGCAGCAGCTTCCAGGTCCTTGATAGCCTCCTTAATCTTTGCCGCATCAGAAGATGGAACATCCTCCTCACTGCCACCATCCTTGGGCTGCTCAATTTCCCCTTTCACCGAGACTAGCGCATCTGCAGAACCATCTCCAATGATTGTAGAGACCTCAGGCGCAGATGATATTGGCGTTGGGTCAATTTGCGCAGCTGGTGTTGGTTCAGGGTCTGCCTCGGCCTTTCTTGCGACAGTTTGCTTGCGCTTCTGCGTGTACTGAATTGGCAGCGCAGGCGTGACTGCCTTCGTAGCTGTTGGCCTAGCACGATTACCCTGCAGGTTCTTGGCCGCGTTCGTAGCTGGAGCCATGACTGAAGAGTGGGTGATTGTTGAATATTCAGATCGGTTCGAGAAGGATATTGGGGTTAATTGCAGATTACTCTTGCAACGGACGTCCCCAAGATTCAACAATGACCATGAAGTTGGTCATGTAGTATCTGGGGAGTCTTTTTTTCTGGCGGGACAAACTGGGAGGAGGTCGTGGAGACGACGAAGTTGAAGAAGAGGAGTTCAAGGTTGTCAGAGAGCTCCGATTACCTTCGAGATAGCCTGACCCCACACAAACGAGAAAAAGACTGACCGAACAACGCTAAACTTCATTAGGCGAGCTTGTTCAACGTCATGAGTACTTTATGCGTGAGCAAGCGCGTCTTGCGAGGAACATCTCCCTAAATTGGACCACGCCTTTAGAAATGCAGATGAAATGATAGGAGAATAATGTCAGAGCATGGTACCAAGTGGACAGTCAAAATTGAGACATGACAGACAGAACGACGTCCCTGCTGCGCATCAGACAACCGACAATGCAAGAGAATTGGTCAACCAATTCACTCTTCGACCGACGTTGAGGAATCTACAGTGATTGGACTGTCATTGATTACTTTCTGGCTCATAGGTAGTTTGCAGTGGTCGACATGAAGTCTTGTTATCAGTTGCAGCTTCGACTTCGGTCGCACTTGCAGATTGTCCACTGGTTCCTCTTAATGTACTGACTATCTTAGAACATCGCCCGCACGAAGTAATATAAGGAACAATATCCGTTGGGGTCATACCATTCATGGCATGGAGCCGGTGGCCATTATCAAACAGTTATTCATCTTTCTTCATTACTTTACACTGGGCATCAGCAGGCCTACAACAGCCCCTATAGCATCCAATGGCCCACGATCTTGGACCATCCTATTAAAAGTTTCCGGGATCTTGAGTAGACTTCCTCGGTCATCCCCTTCGTGCCCTATGGCCCTAATGTTAGTCTCTGGAGTTCCATGTAGGGGTATGTGAATTCAAGTAACAACTTACAACTTGCTAGGGTAGTAGCAGTAGCCGAGATCTTACTGTCAATCTCACCAGTCCAATCAAAATCCAAACGCCACTCAAATCGAAGTTCAACACCGCTGCTCTCATCAACAATCGCCAAAGCCGTGCGACCCATATATGGTAATAGTTTTCGCCTGGTCCACTTGTGCTGTACTTCCTCACCGGCCAGGTCTCCAGCTACCTCCTCATCTGTTGTTACTGCTCGCTTACGTTTTCGCTTGACTGCTGTCTTTTCCAAACTCTTCGCTCTAGCCTCCGTGGTGCCGAAGTTAAGGTCTATGGTGCACCAGAATCTTGCTCTCAGTATAGAGACATCTACCCATCGTCCCATAGCCCAACCTAGAACGCTGATATCATTTCCGATAAAATAACCTTCATAGTTTTCCTCAGTGCTCACCCGCCTTCTCATAAAAGATCCCAGCTCAGCTTCAGCATTCTGGTCCATTTTACCAATTTCGATTGACGCAATTTGAAACGCATTGGTGTCAACGGTCATGTTCAACTGTGCTGTGAAAAAGCCAGTCGGGGAACGAGCTGTTATGTAGTGTTTTTCCAAAGTCTCGCTTTCTAATGTTAACGACGAATCATTTCCATTGGTTGAGGGAGAAGGCAGTATCGTGATTTGAGATTTATATTCCAAAGGTGTAAAAAGACGCAGATAGGGCAAAGGATCATCGATACTCTCAGGAAAGTGAGAGGGTGGAGGGCTCTCGGGAGCAGCTATATTGAGTGTCTTGGGTTTGCGACGAGATGAAAAAGGAAGAAACGAGCCCAGGTCTGCGATTAAGGTTGGACTCGGATGTTTTAGTGGAGGTGCAGCTTCAGATACTGTAGAGCGTAACAGAATAGCCAGTAGTTCTTTCGAGTTGGGTGGTCCTGAAGGCACATACTTGCCAGATTCAAGCTCTGAGCGAGCACGTTCGCATTCTTGTTTGGCAAGATCCACATCAGATTGAAGTTTTTGAAGCTCTTTCTGTAGTTCGTCTCGCTCTCTCTTCTTGGATGCATTAGGATCCTCTGAGGCCAGAAACCTTGCAGATTTTCTTCTCTTAAAAGCTCTCTCCGGCGTGTTTTCATCCTTGCCTCCCTCTGCATCTTGCTTTGGCCGTTCAGCGGGGGGTTTTAGTGGCGACGACTTAAGCTTGGCTGCTAGAGCCTTGTTCCTCTTAGGTCGCCTACTTGGTGTATTGTGTATGCCGGACGGTGGTGTTGTCACTACTGGATCTGCAAGACCACGCTGCGTTGGTGTCAGTGGTAACTCTGGTTCCCCAATGTCATGTCGTTGCGCTGGTGGCATTCGGCGTCTGAGTTCGGGCCGTGGAATGTCATTTGATACTTCGGGCCTTGTAAAAAGGCCTCTAACGACATCCTCTTGATCCCCAGCGGCAGATTCTGTAGTCGAAGGTTGTTTTCCCTTAGAGATCTCCGGCGCTACATCTGGTACCTCTGGTATTGCTGTAGGTATCATGTACTGAGGTTCCTTTGGGGAGCCCATCAGAACTTCTTGTGTGGTCTCTACTGATGGAGATGCCTTCTCAAGTGTTTCTGCAGCTCTTGTATGCAACCCTGGAGTTTCTCGTATAGCTTCTACCGGAAAGGAGGTCTTCTCAACCGCTTCCCGTGCTTCTGACCTAACTATGGTTTGATCACTTCCCTTCTCAGTCTCCTGCATCCTGGTGACCAAACCCTCCTGTGCTTCCTCTTGTCTACTGCGCTCGATAGGCGTGTCAGGTCCCGCCAGTATAGGCTGTGCATGTTCGGCTGTTACGGGCGATCTCCTTAAGCCTGTCTTTTTAAATGGGTTCGATATATTGAAAATTTCCGGCTCGGCTGCTTCAGGTCCTTCACTTACGACAGCCTGCTCGGTAGGTCCTGGGGGAGATCTTCTCAAGCCTGTCTTACGAAACGGATCTATGTTCTCGTTGGCATACAGCTTGTCGTACCCAGTATTTGGCTCTCGAGTCTCTTTCATTGGTGATCTAGACATTCTTCTAGGCTTTGCAGACATGCTTCGTCCAATAGACCGAATCCCACCAGCTTCCAGCGGCTGCGACGTCGCGCGCATTCGAGCGATCGATGGCGTTCCATTACTATTCTCGATTGACAGCTGAAGTGTGTGAATATTCTCCTCAGCATCGGCCTCTCTCACGAGCACATTGCCACTGAAACTTGCGAGTGCATCTCCTTGACTTTCAGGCCTTCGAGCGCCAGTCCCAATACCGGAGGACGAAGGCCTAGCTAACAGCTGCGGGTGGTGTCTAGAAAGGCTGGCCTTTGTTGGCGAAGCAAACGATGGTCGGCCTGCGCTGCGGATATCTTGGCTGGGAGCAGGTATTCGACTTGGAGTCGTTGGAGCTGCAATTGGGACGGACGTGGTAGGTAAAAGCTTGCGTCGTTTCGAGGGAGAAGACGCCATTGCAAGTGTATAGACCTCAATCAAGCCTCATGTTAACATCGAATATTTGATACGCGTACAATCGCGCTTTTGCCGTTGTTATTTGCATGCAGATTTGCCCTGCTGCTGAGAAGGTGTCGTTGGTCGCGTAAGGAAGTGGAGGACGCGACTTGGAGGGGAATACTGACAACCTTAAACACAACAACTTCAACCGCACAACTTCCAATACCAACGCAACCAACACAAACTCAATAAGAGAAGTCAATTTGGTAACAAGGGAAAGATATGGACAAGTCACCTTTCAACAGTCAAGTTGATACACTAGAATGAGCTTTAATATTTCTGTGTTGCTGTTTTTATGAGGACAATTGTCTGTGGAGGTCGTACGTAGATGATACAATATGACTGCCTTTTCATGACATCCACTTGCATCAGAGGTTACTACACTTTCATTCCTTCCTCGTACGGTTCGACACGTAACTATCGCAATACGAATAGTCTTTCTAAGTCCATGGATCTGGGTCTTGTTCATTGCACCTCATGACAATTACTAGCATCACGTGTTGCGCTCCTCAAAATCGCGACGGGAGATGAACTTCAAAGCTGTCCTCAGCCCGAACCATAAAGCAGTAACTCCTTACGAACCACACTCCTTTACCAAGGCGTTATCAAACCAAACTTCGAAATCGGGAACTTTTTTACAAAGCCATCAGAATGACTCGGGCGCAACAGACCGTCTCCATCGGCCTCTTGGTCACTTCTGTATGCCTCTTTTCCTGCAAGACACAAACTATGGAAGCTGATCAAGTTCTTTAACAGCTCTACCTTGCGCTCTACCTCCACCTCATTCCTCTACCTGCACTGATCTCTGATGAGGTTGTGCCAGTCGTACGTAATCCTCGCGCGAAGATATAGGGCGAATTGCTGATAATTCTGTGCTTAGTTGCCCTTCTGGGCCCTTGTTTCATTTGGCGCATACCTACTGTTTAAGTTGGGGTTCGGGGTCTTCACTTTCAATGATGTGCCAAAGGCGCACGCAGAGTTGATGGAGGAAATTGAGTTGGCGAGAAAAGATCTCAGGAGCAAGGGCGTGGATGTTGACTGAAGGAACCTTGATGGGAGGCCACTGGGTTATAAACAGCCAATGCTGGCAAGGAGAACCTGTACCAGTAGCAGCTGGAATTCTGCTTTGATACAACAGAATCAAAGTTGAACGCCTTATATGGCCCGAAAGAGTATCCGCATGGGGAGTCACTTGGTTATCATACATTAGCTGTCTATCGAATTTATCCCACGGTGCCCTCTCTAGCATGTTTCTCCTTCAATTTCTTCTCCTGCTTCATAAACTCTCTAATACCAACGGGTACATTGGCAAACAAGTCTTCACTGTTAAGATCTGTATCCAAGCTAGTACTCCAGTTGCTATCACTGCCTCCGCCATCATCGTCCATACTGATCATAGTATGCTGCGCGTCCCTCTCTCCCTCTCCCAGCATCATTCCCGTTCCGCCTTCACTGCTTAGTTTCCTCTTCTTCTTAGAGATATCTGCGTTCTTCTCTTTCCGCAGCGCTACCTCCGCGGCTTTAATCGCGACGGCCCATTCTTCTAGCTCATCCCGAAAACGATCCCACACGCAGTTTACGCACCCACTCATACAACAATTATCCGGCTCTTCTGGTTTTGGCGGTACCATGATGCCAGCGACCATCTTGCTCTGTTTCTCAATTTCTGACCTGCGCTCCATGGGCGAGCTCAATCGCGAGGAGAATATGATGCTCGGTTCCGAATCTGTGCTCGTTATGGGAGGATTTGAAGGAGAAGGAGAGGCTGAAGTTGGAGGAGCAGTGGTTATCGCAGGAGAGGAAGAGTTTAATATAGAGGCATAGTAGTCGCCGATAGGTATTGCTTGTCGCGACAAGGCGGAAGGCAATTTCGTGGAGCTTGATATGCTGGCTGTTCGAATGAGAGAATGTATAGGCTCGACGTGAAAAGCTGGAAACTTGAGCCGTTGCGAAAGCCGCAAGAGCTGTCTTGATTCCATAGTTCGAGAGCGAAGGAGGAGATCGTGTTATCGTGGAATCATTGCTCGGGTGTCGCGGGATCTGGAGATGTAGGTCGGTGTCGCGATGGCAAAATTATTTCGGATTACACACCCATGAGCCAGGAACGTCATCGTCGGTAGGCGGATATCAAGATGCAGCTACTTGTCTCGTGATCGACACCGTCGATTGGGATCCGTTGTTTGGATGGATCAATGATTTAAGTACCATCTGCTTTTAGTAATATCACGATGTTCATATCCAGGCACCCAAAAGCTCCTATGACAAGTGCAGACAGCCTCAGTTCGAATAATCAATTTGGAATACATACATCTGCTCTTGCGGGCCTTGGAAGTGTTATCAAAGGTTGGTCGAACAGGCAGTAAGTAGTAAGAAATAGAGCACCAAATACTTGACGAGCACCGTTGAATGGAGCCAGAGTTTGAAAGGAAATCTATGATATTGTTCAGGGGCAGAGTTGCGGGCGTACCGTGGCAATAAACTCTGACCAGATAATCTACAGCGTGTCACACGGACAGGCCATTGGGATATTGTTTTTGGTAGGGGGGCGTGGACTGAATGTAAAACGTTTGGTATTTATCTTCACCCTCCGTCTTCTTCAAGACCTGGCACGAGGCACAGATACTCAATGAAAACAAATGTTTCCCGTAGGGATTGCAATCAAAAATTCCCCCAGTGAGAGCCCCGAAGGACGCTCAAAAGCTCTTAACGCCCCGATGTGCAATGGAGGTTTCGTGCTTCCGTGAAACCAATTCATGAGCTGGCACACGCTAAGAAGGTAAGTATGAAGAAGAAAAGAAGAAAGAGAGTGGAAAGGTCGACGAGGAGCGGAGGCTTTATACTTGCTAAGAATCGGAAAAGGCGCTAAAACATTGCAAGCGAAGTAGTAAGCCGAATAGGATCACATGACTATTCTCGTGATCTTGCCCTTGGTGCCTGGCTCGGAAAATTCAGGCCAACGCACAATCCGCTTCGCGAATTTCGAATTTTGGGCCTTTCTGAGATCTTGAATTTTGCGACAACCACTTCGACGACAACATCGACTCTTGATCGCATCTCGACACAATGGCGATCAAGCACAACCAGCAAATCCCCCACAACCGTATGTTCATTGTATTGAGTCCTCTGCAGACGCATGAATACTGATTGCAGGCAGATTTCCGAAAGGATTGGCAGCGAAGAGTCCGAGTTCACTTCGACCAGGTAAAAGCGCACAGAAAGGATGTCGAAGAAGAGTAGGATCTAACAATTTCTCACAGCCCGGCCGAAAACTCAGACGCCGTAATGCTCGTCTTTCAAAGGCTGCAGCTGTCGCCCCACGACCAGTCGACAAGTTGAGACCAATTGTCCGATGCCCAACAATCAAGTACAACCGCCGTGTACGAGCTGGACGTGGATTCACCATCACTGAGTTGAAGGTACGGGTTGAAGGGAATTGAGCAGAGTCATGGATTGAAGTACTAACAGTACACAGGAAGCTGGAATCCCCCGCAAGATGGCACCAACCATCGGTATCTCCGTTGACCCTCGCCGCCAAAACCTCTCCGTCGAGTCCCTCTCCGTCAACGTCCAACGCCTGAAGGAGTACAAGGCCCGCATGATCCTGTTCCCCCGCAAGCTTGGTCAACACAAGAAGGGTGATGCCACCAAGGAGGACGTCTCTGCTGTCAAGAACACTGTCACCAGCGTCAAGAGTGCTCTTCCAATTGCACCAGTCTCCTACGAGTTCTCCGAGATCAAGAAGAGCGATATGCCAAAGGCTGTCGAGGGAGGTGCCTACAGAAAGTTGCGTGATGCGAGAAGTGAGGCTAGATACCAGGGAGCGCGTGACAAGCGGGCGAAGGACAAGGCTGATGAGGCAGCTGCTGCTAAGAAGTAAACGGGCGGTGGTGTCTTCGGTCTTCTTCGGGTTTCTGGTCGTCTTGTGGGATGCGTGGGTTGACGGTTACATTAGCAATACATCAAAAATGCTCAGGTGTACCTCATGAATTCAACGGATTTGCAAAACCATTTCAGGAACTTCTGCATTTCGAGCAGGGGTGCAGAATCATGAGGAGCATAGGATTAAGGAGTTAATATATGATTTGCATGTCCATGCCGTACAAGAGATTGAATCCTTGGAGGGCCGAGTACACACATCGTTAACAAGAAGAATCCTGAAACCGTCTGCACAGAAGAAAACCTTGTGATCTTAAATGGCATCCATGGCAAGCTGAAGCTGAAAATTCACTGAAGGACATACATAAGCCACGACCCTAATTTCAGCAGCTATTTTACATATCTGTATGCAGCTGACAACGTTGCAATCTTTTCCCAACACATCCTTATCCCCAAGCAATTCACGAAGATCCTTGCAGACAGACACCTCTCCATGCGGCAGCAGTCAGACTAGGGACCTCCACAACAACTTTGAACTCGCTGATGCAAGAAATGTCTCTCTCAATTACAGAGACCTGTGCAGCCAATTGATCTTATTGCTCAATGTTTGGCGGAGCCTTTACTTCCTAGTGCATATCAAATTCATATCCCATACACTCCTGCAAGGTAACCTTCCAGGGATAAGTTCCTGGAGTACCTCCAGCATGAGAAAGATTGCCTCTGGAGATCTTGTGTAATGGAGACCGCCTATGGCATGCTTCGGGTTTACTCTTAAGTCATTCGAGTAAAGGTCTCATCGCCAATTCGCACACCTTAGCATTTCTCACAAACGATTCCAAGAAAGCACTTTTTACCATTCTAACTACCAAGCTCAAAAGCACCTTGCTGCACAACCTCATGCAGAGTACTGCCGCTACTCGGTCTACGAGCATGAGAACTAGGAGGAGCCTCAGAGGCTTCCTTATAGGAAAGAACCAACTCACCACCGCCCTTGAGAAGGTCTTCGAACAGAGTTCGTCTCATGACCGCCATCTCGCTTCCTCGATTTTTGAGCAGCTCGCTAACCAGCACCAAAGCATTTTCTCGGTCGACGCGGGATATCTCTGCTGCTTGTGCCTGTGGCTGTACAGACTCAGGGGAAAGTCCTGAAAGTAGGTCTTGGATGCCCGGGTCTGGTGACGTTCCTGCTGCTGCTCCTGTCCCCGAGTCGGGCGACTGGCTAGTCTGCGTAGGTGAGGAGATGGGAGATCCATCAACGATGGAACGGCCTGTAAGTAGTTCAACCAGTGGTTGGAAAATATGAACATCTTGCATAATATCGGAAATGCACTCAGCGCCCTCAGGATACCTGGCCATTAATGCGAAGACAAACCAGCCTTCGCTGCGGACGATCGGCCACTTACTCTGGCTGACCATGAACGATAGCGGTCTGCCAATATCGGGATGCATGAGGAAAAACTTCTTGCGAATTTTCTCCATCTGTTCAGGAGTTCGGCCCTGGAACGTGTTGACAACTCGACAAATAGCGGCAAACATTCGTGTAATCTCCATTTTGATAGGTTCCACATCTGTCCGGTTGAATAGAGCAATCAGCAATGACATATGCGAGCGCATATTTGCCGGTGAGTCAGGATCATCCGAAAGCCGCTGTGCGACCCGACGAATATTATCGAAGCAGCCGGTAACCAGAACGCGTGCTAGGGAGATAGAGGAGTATTGTATCTGTTGCAAAGTATCCATTGCCCATAATCGTGGCAGTGCTTCCATGAGACCAGCTTCCCCAAGTGCCTCCTTGTTCTTTGCGGGGAGTGCAAGGTTTTTAAGGAATCCAAGTGTGGCGTGAAGCAGTTGCGAGTCACTCGTATTCTCGAGGACTGTAATAAGTGGCTTATGAACCTGACAAGTATGCACGAACTCCTCGCAAGCTGCATCGGAGCGTGCAATATTTCCAAGCATGATGCAAGCACAAACTTGAAGTTGAAGTTGTGGACTGGACAGCCATCGACGAAGGGAGCTAGCAAAGGGTGATATGACTGGCACTGCCGCTGCAAATTCCGGAAGTGCTGATACATCCGAAAGAACCTGGTTGAGACCACTACGCATTTCGGACAAGATTTTAGCATCGTCTTGGTCCGGTGCCGAAGGTCCGAAGGAGGGTGTAGAGTCAAATCTTGTATATGAATCTATCAGGATTGAGCGAGCAATATCGAGAGAGCCATAGACGAAGAAAGCTTTTTGAAACTTCTCGTGCTTGAGGTACGCCACAGCGGAATTGACTAATGCAACGAAGTCCTCCATATCAGCCGGACGTTCTCTGTCTGCGGCAATTCTCAATAAGACAATGGCTGTGTTGTCGGGTGCGAATTCTGGTTCAGTGGCTAAATAACTCATAAGCAATGGCTCGAAGACTCGAGAAGTCATACTCACATTGTGTGATCAGAAGATCCAATATTTTGCACACGTATCCAAGAAAAGCCGTACTATTACTGAACCGAGGACTTGAGATCAGCTCAACCAGGCTTTTAGTCAGGTACGAATTTGACGCCTGTAATTGTGCGGGTTCTGGTGGACTTAGCTCTGTATCAACCAAGAAAGGGGATTTTACTTACCATAGTCTATTATGATGTTGTATAAAACAGGAATCGCGAAAGGAAGTAGATTGGTATCTTGTAATTGTAAAATGATAGAGGGTAAGTAATTGGAGGACACAACTCGAGCTCTATTTTCATCTACATGGTGTCAATAGCTAGTTGGTTTCTTGTAATATCGGAGTTACCTGTATCTGCACACGAGTTGCCGATTAGACGCAACACATGTATTTTGAGCGTGTGGCGAAGAGTATGGGCGTATAGTATTTCAAGGAAGAAATTCAATATTCCGGAATCTCCCAAGGGAATCCGCCATTTTGCTATAGAAGAGATTAGTCTCCCAAACATCCTATTTTGAATTCAACTGATTTCTAATCCAACTTACGATCTCGACTACCATCGGCCAATTTTTCTGCCATTAAATCCATGTGCTCAGAGTCTGACCACCACATTTGTGCGAGGGTAGGAAGCGCGCCCTTCAATCTCGCTGTCCTCCTCTGTTGATCTTCAATATCCACCTGCTCTTCTGTATCATCATCGTCAGCCATCTCCTCATCAGCCTTCGGAGGTTCCTCTTCAAGCTCGAACATAGAAGCGATAGACTGTATCATGTGACCCTGCGTTTCGTTCAATGGCGGTGTGTTCAGTGCATTAGCACTGTCGAAGACATTGTATCCCAATGTAGAGTTGACCCCAGATGCGTCTCTTATTGGACCCGATTCTGGTAGTGATATCGACTGATTGTCTTGCGCGAACGCTGCCATCCCGGCAATAGAGTCAAGAGAATCCAGCGATTGAAATCCCTCCATAGAATGATCTCCAGACATGATTTGATTGGCAGTGAAAGCGTGCTCAAACCTGCCTTGTCAGATTCTGAAAATGCCACAATGTAGCTATGGCAAGGCAAATTTTGCAAAGTCACGAGCCCCCTTCCCGAGCCGTCTTCACTTTGTACGACTTCACTAGGGAGGCCTTGGCTAGAGTGAGTCCAGCGGAGTACAAATGTTCCCAGATGGGCTCGCTATCAGCTGAACGAGGACGTTGGCACTCGCTGGGCCGTTTAAGGACTTGCCTGACGACCGCGCCAAAATGCTGCCTTGATTCAGGTAAGACGCAGCAGGACACTGAATCCTTTTGCCAACGCCGAAAGAAGTTTTAGCAATGAAGAGTTCGTAGGGCCTGTGACCTCGTCCACTGTGCCTCATCGGCACCTTATAATGTTTCGACAGGCTGCAGAAGGCGGTGTATGGGGAAACGGCAGAACAGGCAACCGCACGCTAGCGCTAGCTGGCCAGTATGTGGTTGTGATGCAGTCTCATTTCGACCTACTTCACGAGCGTACGCGTGGAATAGCACAGGCTAGTTGTTGCGTAAGTATACGGTCAGCAGCAATAACAGTGTGATGAGTTATATTCCTCGGAGCACCGTTGTCTATCTAGTATCATTACAGGAAACGAAGTGCCTTGAGCCGCCAAGGTATCTTGAGAAGCTAGGCGCAATGTTGGCACACGAGGAAAGGCGTCGGGCTTGAAGCAAGCAACTAACTAGGCCGGCGCAATAGCCGTAAAATACAGAGAAATTGCCTGTGAAATAACAACGCTGTTTTAAGGCGTCAAATAGCAACCTGAACCTATGGGGAATCAGGTACGGGCAGAAAAGCCAATGCCCAAACCAATATCTGTCGCCATCCGAGCCTTTTTTGCCAACTGCTCGGCATTGTCGTCTATGTGCTTACGCTTGACCATCTGTGCCTTGGTCACAGTACTGAAGATTTTAGACTGAACGGGTGTGCCAGTCCGAGATGCAGCAACCTCGTAGGACTCTCGCGGATCAACCCGAAGCATCTCGGTAGCAGTCTGGCTTGCTTGGCTCTCATTTATCTCTTCGCTATCATCTCTGAAGCTAGACAAGGCAGCACGAGCAATCTCCTCCGCATCGGGGGCGGAGATGGTGCTATCGCGCGACTTGCGTCGCCGGCGAGGACTTGGCTGGAACTGAGCTGAAGGAAGAAGGGAAGCGTTCTGTGTAACATGGCCATGTACAGAAGCCGGCGTGGTTTGTAGGGAGGAAAGCGACTGTGCGCCACGATGATGCCGGACAGGAGTTCGAGGTTCTGGGCGACGAGCAAGAACAGGCGTTGATGGAGCACTATTACTGTTGTTTTCTTGACTGAGTACGCGGTCTGCAAGTAGCAAAGCCGCAAACGGCTCTTCTCTCCCAACGGAACGTCCGGCCATAGGCGTACGCTTTGGAGTACCACGATATTGCTGCGGGGTATTGGGGTTGCTTCCAGTGGGTGTCTTGAGATTTGAGGAGTGATAAGGCCCACCAGGACTTCGTAGTGCTTGGTATAAATCATGCTTTTCTTGGATCCTCTTCCGATACATTGCAATATCTTCCTTCAAATCGAGAATCTCATCATCCTTGGTCTCAATGACTTTCTTCGCTCGCTCTAGTCGACGATGGAGAGACTCAGTATGCTCAACAAGTGCTTGGTGTTTCTCGTCGAGCTTGATATAGTTGGTAAGTAAGCTGCTCCCAGGGGTGGTAATGTCAGAGCGTGCCATCGAGAGCATATCAACCTCTCTCTTAGTCATATTATGCTCCACCTCCATGCGCTGCAATTCGCTCTCCTTTTCGGCGCTCAACATATTCATTTGCAGGTTGAGGTGTGCTATAGTCATCCTAGACTCAGCTAGTGCTGCTTCAGTCTTGCTCGCATTGGCGGCCAATGCTCGAATGGTATCCCGCAACTGATCTGCTGAGACAGTATCGATGTATTGCTCGGATAAATGAGTTGGGCCACCTAGGCCGTCTCGTCCGGTACCGTTCGTGATTGTGGGAGGCGGAGAGGAAAGCATTGAGAGTGCATCTCCACGATTTGAGCGCCGCGACTCCGGAGGCTGAGTTGAAGGGGGCGGGGTTATTGAGCCTGCTGCTTCGCTCATTGCTTGATAATCGCGAGACCTTGCCGTCATGGTATTTGATGCTGACGCTTCGTTGGCAGACGTTGAGGTGGTGGAAACCTGTGCGACATCTGGCAGAACTGGTAACTCGGCGTTGGTAGTCAGAGGAGTAGCAGGAATATTGGTGGGTGTTGCAACTCCAGATGAGCTATCGGAAGCAACCATATCGAGGGGTGTACGATGGTAACGAAGTAAATAGACTGATCTGTCTGGTTTAAGTCAACATATGGTCCGTTCGCAGCTGCGATTGTCTCAGTAATACATACCTTTGCACGATGCGATTGCTTCTCCGGCCTGTAAAACTTGATCAAGTATGATAGCTGAACATGGGAATCGTGATGTAGAGCTAGTCGCAATACTCGTTGTGAGGAGGCTGGGTACGGCCAAATAATGAAAGACCAGAGGTTGGTTGCCAGGGAAGCATAATGAAAGGCGGTGAAGAGAATCCCGCGGAAATCCGCGGCCGCCACCACAGGTCGGATAAACTTGTCGAAGAGGTTATCTCAATCATATACTAGGTGGACAATAGAGGTGCTATCTGAAACGGTCGATTAACAAGACTTCTCAGTGTCAAACTAGAGATAAAATCCTGGTTCATTGAAAGACGTGGTTCTGGGCATGTAGGGATGGATACCATTGTGTCACCGCTAGAGCGGCTATCATAATATGAAGGCATGGTAGGAAACCAATGTTTCGCAAACTTGGGTAGGAACCTCGGTCATCCGCTCTAGAAAACCAGCCTGTAGCTTTTTATCTAACGCTGTGAACGAATAATTGAAGGTAGTACGCATTGGTTGTTGTATAAGAATACTCTGCGGCTGGAGGTATAGTGCTGAGAAAACCAAGTAGGATGCTGCATCTCTTAGAAAAGGGTAGATGAATTTACTTGGAAGGATGGCTGTGTCTTGTATGGAATCTCAAAGTGCTCTCGAATTGGTCCTGGCCTCAAGTATTGGTGCTGCTTCACACCTTATTAGCATCATTATCGTCAAGCTCAAGCGAGCAAGCTATAGACGACAAGGCTTGACAGTAGCCTCGCAGCGGCCCCAAAACAATTGACCAATGGCCAATCAAATTGCGGAAGGGCAATATCAGGCCCATTATACGACACTTTCAGGAAATGACTTGGAGATCATTGCTTCCAGAATTTTAGTCCACGCTATTATTAAGGAGCTTACCCTCGATCCGCCTCGTTATACCTTTGGTTGTGGGTAGGAATTACCTCGCAAATCATTCTTTCATGCGTTGTCCTTAGAGCCTCAACAAGGTCTGGCTAGCTATTCTTGACGCGACCATGGATCAAGAATACAGAGCTCCACCGCGAGTAAGTGGACTGCCGCGGCCGACTTCACGACTCCCAATCCCACAAGCTGTACGTCCTTCGCCTTCGCTGGAGAATCTCCAGTCACCATTACAGCAGTCCAGAATTGGGCAAGGCATTTCAAATCCACGGCTACGCAGCAGTCCCTCTCGCGATTCGTTGTCTGCGCCATCAACAAGACCTCGCCCTGTACCGGCACAATCCAAGCTCCGCGAACCTACCTCAGGCTCTGCACAGATACGAAATCCGTCTCCAGATACACGTAGTCCTTCAAGACAGCCTCTGCTGAGGAAATCCAGCAGCAGCTCGGTCCTCCGGCGACCATTGCAACCAACAACAGTCCAGCAGGCACAAGCTCGACAGCTTGCAAATGAGAATGATGGCGGAGAAGATTGTGTGCAAGGGGGACTTGGGACGGTGACGGAACAAAATGACAACCCGGAAGGCCCTCGCAAATTATCTCTTTCAGAGAGGACAATGGAAACACTTCAGACCATACCCTCGTCTCCAGCTGTCCAACGCAGGAAATCGAGCTTTTATAACACAGAACAGCCAGTCCGGTCGCCTTCCCGTTCCTCGCATTCGTCTTCTAGACCGAACTCAAGTCATACTGATGCTTCGATGAAACTACCATCTCGTTCGGCAAGCTCCCGACCAACTTCTAGTTCTGGATCAGCAGAGTTTAGTCTGTCAGATCTGCAACTCGCAAAGAACACAGTCAAGCAGCCACTGTTATCATCTGTGAGCACACCAGTGAAACGACCAACTGCTGCAAGGACTCTGAAGACTCCTTCCAGTGTCCGCAGTATTCGGGCTCCTGAAATAAGTAGCTCAAAACTTCCGGCTCCGAATACCAATTATGCTCTGCGTGATGCATCGCCAAGCGCTCCTCAACCATCTACAAGATCATCAATTTATAAGCCTGGCAATCAAACAGTGGCTCCAGGACGACAATTAAAACCTCGCGCGTCTGTAAGCGGTTTGTTCAGGAAGGCTTCGATGCCATCGTTGAACCAGGTCAAAGATGCAGAATTCCTCACTAGCTCGAAGAAGGTTTCACCCACTTTCTCCAGTTCGTCTTCGGACGATAGATTTCCAGATGCATTTTCAACCAGCTCTAGTAAAGGCACAGTGATCTCGGCATCAGACGACCAGGGCGCAACTGCGCCAAAAGCGTCCATTACTCTGCGGGAGCAGATTGCAAAAGCAAAAGCAGCAAAACGTGCGGCTGCAAGTGGACCATCATCGTCTTCGAATCCTGAAAATGAGGTTCCTGTCATTCCAACAGCTAGTTTCGATTTTGGTCTACCGCAAGATCCCTTTGATCAAAAGGTAGATCCTAAAAGCATAAAAAGTGTGCTTCGCAAACGAATAAATACTGCGAGAACTGATGGAAGACTAAATATTGCAGCCTTGGGTTTGAAAGAAATACCGGAAGATGTCATGAGCATGTATAACCTCGAAGCGATTTCCGCCCAGGACGGCTCGTGGGCTGAATCTGTCGACCTAACAAGATTTGTTGCTGCTGACAACGAATTTGAGGAGCTTGGTGAAGATGTGTTTCCTGATATCGATCCCCGCGCTGCCTTCGATGATGACGAAATGGCGAAGGGAAACCAATTTGGCGGGCTAGAAACCCTGGATCTTCATGGCAACCTCTTAAAGAGGGTTCCTAGAGGCCTTCGATGGCTGGAATTACTTACGACTTTGAATCTGGTGAGTCTCTATAATTAATTTGTTAGTTCTGAACTCACCAATATACAGTCAAATAATAAGCTCGGCAACGACTGTTTCACAGTCATTTCCCAAATTCCGTCCCTTCGCGATTTGAAAGTTGCTGGTAATGGCCTGTCAGGCGCTCTGGATGATAGCATCTCACGACTCGAACACCTAGAAGTGTTGGACCTACAGCGAAATTCCCTGAGTTCGTTGCCGGACTCTCTTGCGGAACTTGTTCACCTGCGAGTTCTCAATCTTGCCGAAAATCAACTTTCGTCGCTCCCATTTCAAGCTTTACGTGATCTACCGATCGTGGAATTGATTGCACGGAAAAATAAATTGTCAGGTGTGCTAGTCCCACAAGGAGTCGAGAAATTATCGCAGCTGCAAATTCTTGATGTCACAAACAATTCTCTGACAGCCTTGGCCCATTCGGAACTTGATCTACCAGCCCTTCATCAGTTAAGTTGTTCTTGCAACCGCATCACAAAATTGCCAGACATATCTTCATGGAGCTCGTTGCTCACTATTGCTGTGGAAGACAACAATATTTCTTCACTCCCAGAAGGATTTGTTACACTGCCCAAGATCAAGAACGCAGACTTCAGCGGTAACGATCTAAAAACATTGGACGACAGGATTGGGGCAATGGAAGCTCTTGTCGTCTTCCGGGTTAGTGGGAACCCTCTGAGAGAGAAGAAATTTACAGCCATGGCAACCGAAGACTTGAAGAGAGCTTTACAGGCACGCATCGCTCCCGAGGAGCCTGTAATAACAGACACCGGATCGGTAGACGACGAGTTTCTAACTCCACAAACTACACCTACCCGACCATCGTCCTCAGATTGGCCTATTACAGCTGGCACTACTCTCGATCGCTCAGGTACACGATCAACGTCCTTGAATCCCGTTATAGCTGCTCAGATTGCATCCTCACATACCATCAAGACACTAGAACTACATCACAATTGTCTCAAAGAGATTCCAAGCTCAATCGCATTCTTTGCTGCTACACTGACCACATTAAGTCTGGCGCATAATGAATTGACGAGCGATACTTTCTTGACTGAAGAGCTAGAGTTACCAGCCCTGAAGGAACTCAATCTCAGTGCCAACACCTTCAATTCTTTGCAGCCATTGATGCAACACTTGATTGCACCGCAGTTAGAAAAGCTAGACATCAGCTTTAACCGACTGACCTTCCTACCTGTGCTGAGATCACATTTTCCAAATTTGCGGACACTTCTAGCATCCAACAACACGGTTCGAGAACTTTCGCCAGAGGCGGTGAAAGGCTTATATGTACTGGATTGCAACAGCAATGAGCTGAACAGTCTTAATGCCCGGATAGGCCTTCTAGGTGGACCAAATGGCCTTCAAAGACTTGATGTAAGAGGTAATAGATTTAGAGTCCCCAAGTATACTATCTTGGAGAAGGGAACAGAAGCTACGTTGGCTTGGCTCAAGGACAGGATCCCAGTGGGAGAGGCCGATATGTCAGACTTGGACTAAATAATCTGTATAAGCGCGTGTTCTTTTATTCCTTGGCGTTGGGAGGCATGTATAGGTGGAGTTACGTTCAGTCGATGGTCCGGTGATAAGTAGTGTATCATACTTCTGGGACTGCTTCCTAATGATAATAATGTATGAAGCATTGTGCGTCAAACCGTTCTTGTGGATCCGTCTCAGGTAGACCAGATACCTTATCCGATGATTGCCCGACACCTTAGTCACATATAACCCGAACGAACCCTTCCGCTCGCCTGCGACCTCATCGGAGAAGAACCATTGTACTGCACTGCATGACGGAGCATAATTGCTTGGCTGATGCTCTGCCCCTTATGTGCCGAGGTTGATCTCGATCAACTCATTTCTCCCGAAGGCATCAACCACCACGCCAATGTCCAAGACCTCGCTCAATCAGCTGCCGCCGGGTGTGAGTTTTGTATCCTGATCCGAGAATGCCAGGAACATGCAAACAATTCCCAGCCCACATCAGCAAATTCGAAATGGGATTCCACCTCCCAGATCGTGTTGCGATGCCGTCGGCAGTTGGACGGGAAATTGGGACCTGTGATGTGGTTGAGCCAAGCTGCCAGGACGAAGGCTTCGCCGTATGTTTGGGGTGGCTGTCTGATGGCTGTGACCGAAGGTTCTTGCCTTGCTAGTACACAGCGAATGAGAACTCGAGCTAATGTTCAAAGATGACCCCTTAGCACCGTTTATACCGCATCGTCCTATTGATGGCAATCCAGGTTCTGAGGCATGTTTCAATCTAGCTCAGCAATGGCTACAAAATTGTCTACATGCTCACGGTGACTGCTCTTCAAATAAGAATGAGAAGCAAAGATTGCCTACTCGAGTAATTGACGTAGGGCTAATGGATGATTCAATCCCTCGTCTTTTTGTGACCAGCGGTGCAAAAGGGAATTGGTTCACGCTCAGCCATTGCTGGGGCAAGATCCAACCTCTAAGGACGACGTCCAGTACCCTGCGGGCACACCAAGAAGCTCTTCCTCTTGACCAGTTGCCAAAATTGTTCAAAGACGCCATAAAGATAACTCGTCATTTCAAGCAGCGGTTTCTCTGGATCGATTCGTTGTGCATCATCCAAGACGCGGCAGAAGACTGGCTAGTCGAGTCTGCAAACATGGGATACATCTACAAGAACTCTCTCTTGACTATTGCTTGCGATACTGCAGCTGATAGTACCCAGAGTATTCTAGATCCTGCGTTTACTGACAGACACCTGTTCTCTCCTAGAGTCCGTGTTCCTTGCTACAGCTCCCAAGGGACGAGAGGCCATCTACTTCTACGTAAGAACATCCGCATTGCGGATATGGCCCCAGGTCCCCTCGCGAGGCGGGCGTGGACATTACAAGAAGATGTACTATCACCCAGGGTTCTCCGATGGACAAAACAGCGTCTACGGTGGCAATGCCGCACGACAGACTGCACCGAAGACCTTCCTCACGGCGTGCCCAAGAACAATCGAGATCTCAACCACGGCCGCTTCATCTGCTTACCACCCGCACTTCTCAAGCGGCGCAATTCCGAGATAGAGAATGGCCTTCCAGAGGGTAGTCCTATGGTTATGGATGTGCCAACGCTTTGGTATCAGATGGTCAACAATTTTGCCTCGCGAAGTCTGACCTACGACACAGATCGCTTCCTAGCGATATCGGGCCTTGCGCGCGAGGTCGAAAAGCACACCGGTAATGACTATCGAGCTGGCCTGTGGTTGCAAGAGATGCACCGAGGTCTACTCTGGTATGTCTCTCCACCGGGGGTTCGATCAGAGACGTATATTGCACCGTCCTGGAGCTGGGCATCGGTCAACACGATGACCAACCCCGCTCGGAATGCCTGGTCCTTATTCCACCCGCATCTCAAGCCCTACAAAGGGCAGGGGAATCTGGTGCCCATCTCCACCGTTATTGATGTAGCGGTACAGAACGTAAACAACGACGTCTTCGCCCAAGTCACATCCGCGTCTCTAACACTCCTCGGCTCAGTCTTCAAGGCTGGTCCAGCAGATCAGCACCGCTTCGTCCAAGCCCGCCAGCCGCAGGTGACGGGGGACAAGATCTTTGAGCATCAAGATGTGAAAGCCGGCACGCTTCTCGTGGTCTTCGACCTCGTTTCCGCTTCCATTCAAGATCTCTTCCGCAATCAAACAGGAATTACCCTTGTGCAAATCGCCGAAATGGCTGGGAATGCCACCGAGAACTTTTGTGGTATGGTCTATGGGCTTTTGCTGTGTCGACGAGACGATATGGGTGAAGGGTATTCGAGGGTTGGGGTGGTGAGAATCGCGGAGGATTTCGCGAAGGGCGAAAGATGGGTAAAGGAGAGGACTACGATTTTCTAGGATTCTATACAAGCTAGTTTTAAAAAGATTCTCTTCATTCTATCTAAGACGCACTTTAGTATACACCACTTTTCCCCTGCTGCTCATTATCTCCTCCGTCTTCTCTCGATAGCAATAAAAACAAATAAATTGAGAACATGCGTAGATAGATGGGTATGTTATACAAATTCTGGACAAGGTGAATACGGCATAAAACCATATCACTGTTGACATCTATCCAAGGTATTGTATCGCAGCAGAAACAGAAAGACAAAGACATGAAAAGAAATGCCTCATTATCGCAGAGGGTGGATATCTTGTAGTGCAATATGCCGTTGCTTCCCCGCCTGCCTGCCTCATACCAAAAATACTTGAAATACGCAAAGGAAAATAAGTGATGTGGGACGGTCTCTCCCTCATGTCTCCTACTCGACTAATAAATTATTCCGCCTTCGTCTCCATCTCAAATCATCCTCGATGCCCTCAAATGATCATCCTTCTTGATCCACTGCTCCAGCTCCTCAATCTCATCCATTTTCAAGTCCCATACAGTAGGACTATCCAAATCATCTACAGACTCTGAGCTATCACCTTCAACATCCTCTACCATCTCCTGAGAATCTTCCGAATCCTCCTCCGACTCCTCGTCGAAACTCTCCTCTTCGAAACTTTCCTCTTCGAAACTCTCCTCTTCAATAGTCTCCGCGCCCTCGAGAACAAAGGGAACCATGTAAGAAGACATGTGAAGCCAGTTCACCTCCTTTTCTGATACAGCGGCAGGGACGAAGAGCTGCGTAGAATTCAAACGAGGTAGTGCAGCTGGTCGGAGGCTGGATGCGCGCTTGATCTGTGCTGAACTGCTGTTGAGATCGGCGAAGAGCTCTGTGGCTGCGAGGGTACCTGGAGCAGCCTTGCTTAATGGTGCTAGAGGGGCAATCCATGTCTGGATTCTGCTGCTAATTGGCTCAGAAGAGGCTGGCTCATTAGAGGCCGTTTGCTTAATCAAAAGAGATGATGTTGGTCGCATCGATGATCGCTTGAGCCAATCCACTTCAGCGCTAGCCCGTGGGGAGTTTTCGAAAAGCTTCATAGAGAATAGGTGGGGAAGTGCTGTGGGGCGCGGCTTAGGTGTTCTTGTAACTTGTGCTGAGCTGATATCGGTGAACATTTCAGTGTTGGCAAGAGTGCCTGGTGCAGCATTCTTGACCTGAGTAATTGGAGCGACCCAGGTCTGGGACTTTGCAACACTTGGGAGGCTCAATGCTGGCATACTAACAACCTCAGGCTCAGAGACAAGAGGTCGAAGAGGCTGTGGGATTGAAGAAGAGCGCTTAAGCCAGTTCACTTCAGTGCTGGCACGGGGAGAGGACTGGAAGAGTGCTTGCGATGAGAGGCGTGGAAGTGCTACAGAGCGTGATGTTGGTGCTCGTTTGATTTGTGCTGAACTGATGTTGGTGAACATTTCAGTGCTGGCGAGAGTTCCTGGTGCAGCACTCTTGACCTGAGTATTTGGAGCGACCCAGGTCTGGGACTTGGCAACACTTGGAAGGCTCAATGCTGGCATGCTGACAACTTCAGGTTCAGAGATAAGAGATCGAGCAGTCTGCGGAGAGGTAGACGATCTCTTGAGCCAGTTGACCTCCTCACTTAACTTGGAAACTGGTGTGAAGAGCTGGCTTGATAGTAGACGGGGAAGCGCAGCTGGTCGTGCAGCTGAAGCTCTCATAATTTGAATTCCAGCCTCGTGGGTGAAGAGGTCGCTAGTAGCAAGAGTTCCTGGGATTGTCTTCTTCGTTGCCTTAGGTGGTATTACCCAAGTCATGGAGCGAGTAAGACTGGAGTTTGCTGGTGCAATTGATGCTCTGAGCCAGTTGGTTTCGCCTTTAACAGTTGTTGCTGGCTGGAAAAGCTTGGTAGATTCAAGGCTGGGTATAGCTACTGGACGTGAGCTGGCTGGCTTTCGGACATGCTCCATATTTGTGTTAGCGAACATCTCCGCGGCTGCAACTGTTCCCAAGACAGTGACAGTTTTGGCAGGTGAAGGAGCAACCCATGTTGAGGCACGGTTGAGAGCTTTGGATGGAAGAGTAAAGACAGAAGCAAGGACTTGCTCTTCTGGGGCAGTGATCTCTGCTGGAACGACTACCTCTTCTAGAGCGA
This sequence comes from Coleophoma crateriformis, assembly GCA_003369635.1. NCBI lineage: Eukaryota > Fungi > Ascomycota > Leotiomycetes > Helotiales > Dermateaceae > Coleophoma > Coleophoma crateriformis. The sequence goes on from PDLN01000011.1 coordinate 407,119, forward strand.
CAGCGTTGTCTTGGACGATATTCACAGCAGAGGAAGCCAAAATCCAATTAATCTCAGTCTTGGATTGAACGGCTGGCTTGAAGAGCTCCGTAGATTGCAAGACTGGCAAAGACGTCTGGCGCGCTGTGGTGACTCGCTTTACAGATTCGACCTGGAGTTCGGTGAAGAGATCACGGGTAGCGAGAGCACCTGGGACAGCCTTCGACTCCAAGTTAGGACATGGAGCAACCCAGGTCATGTTATCAGTGGCCGATGATGCTGAGGAAGCCATGATCCAGTTCGCAATCGAGATAGATTTGCTTGTTGGTCTAAAGAGTTCGCTAGAGCTGAGGCGAGGAAGCTCTGCAGGTCGAGCAGTGCTTACTCGCTTGACTGAGTCACTTTTGAGGTTGGCAAAGATTTCGGTTTGAGCAAGTGTACCAGGTGCATTTGCTGGCGTGTTGTCAACTGGGGCGACCCAAGTTTGAGGAACAGTCGCACTTGAATGATATTGCTCCTTGAAAATCTCGTCTTTCTTCCATTCTGGAAGCTCTCCCGGAGCTAGGATTGGAGCAACCCAGACAGGAGCCAAAATCTCCTTAGATGGCTGTGCGGTAGCTTCTACAGAGTTTGGCAGCTTGTGCTCTTCCATAGGGGTGATTTCCCGAGGGATGGCGCTTATTTCGCCTACAGTCGCATGGCGGTGTAACTTGAACATCTCATCCGCCATCCACGCTGGTGCGTCTGCGGATAGAGTGGGGATGGCCACTTTTGATATGGCTAGATCTTCACTCTTGCTCAACGCAATCGCTTCTATGAGGGCAGCTTCCCAAGAGGCCGGGTTGGCTTGGGGGCGTTTCGGTTTGCTGGCAGAGATAGCTTGTGCTAACGCGCTTTCCCAATCTGCAATTCTGGCACTGCGATGCTTCATCCGCTTGATGATGTGTCCAGAAGCAGCGGGATGAACATCAGATGATCGCGAAGTCAAATTTCTCGTGAAGAATACAGGGTGAAGGACAGCCGGGTCATATTCAGGCTTGACAATCTTGGGGACACTGATGGTCAAAAAGTGACCTAAGGCAGCTGGGTGAATATCAGAAGATCGCGACGTCAGGTTCTTCGTGAAGAATACCGGGTGAAGGACGGCCGGATCATATTCGGGTTTGATGCTGGCAGCTGGATGCACATCTGAAGATGTTGACAACAGAGTCTCCGTGACGAAGACTGGATGAAGAACAGCTGGGTTATATTCCGGTCGAGATGTCTTAGGGGCGAGAGCTTCGGCAAGGGCTTGGTCCCACATCGCAACAGAAGCGCGAGGTCTTGCGATGCGAGGTTTGCTAAGGGAAATCGCTCTCGCTAATGCACTGTCCCACTCGCTTGGGGCCGTCACACGGCGAACAATGGTGACCTTGGGCGTGCCAGCTCGGATGGCTTCGTTGAGGGCTCTGTCCCAGTCGGCAGGGGTAGTCGCGATGCGCCGACGTCGCGGTCGCTCGGCCTTCGGCTCGGCCTTTACTGGAATCTTGGAGGCAGCAGCTGCGGCCGGCGTTGGTTTTTGCCAGAACTTGTTGACTGGTGGGAGAGGGATGGCGGAAGCTTTGGCTTCGAACATGCTACGAGCTGCCGCAAACACCTTGGACTGTGGACGGGCGGGTTCTTGCGGCTCTTCTTGGTGTACAGGAAGCTTGGCTTGGAATCGGGCAGCATGCTTCTCCTCTGCTGGTGATGGGAGACGAGACCGGGGGATATCATCCTTTGGCGACTGGGACTTTCGATCGAATGCAGGGCCCTTGTTGACCGACGTTCTGATCGACGGAGCAGAGCTCCAGATAGAGGAGGCCTTGGTACTTGTTGTTCGGAGCGATGCAGTCTCCGACGTTGGACTCGAGCGGCCAGATGACGGTAGCGAATCCATTGAAGGGCTTGTTGGGCGGACTGAGGATTCAGAGATCCAATCCCGCTCATAAACAAGATTATTCCTTCTGTTCCAAAGTCTTCTAGTAGTCAATTGCGGCGCTGGAGCAAGATTCTTGCGAGGTTTGGACGTCATATTGACAGCGGCAGCCGTGAGTGTGCTGGAACGGAACTCGGTTCTCCCATTGTTTGCCGTGAAAAGCCCTTCGCTGATTATGGATTCTGCTTTGGTGGAAGGAGCCCAGACACTAGGCTTTGGTGCAGCAGCCTCTGGCTTGCCCCCCCACATAATGTCTGAGGCAGTCGGGACAGCAAGGGTTGCTGGATGCCACAACTCATGAGACTTGAGCTCAGGAACATCATTGGAAACCCGAGGTATTGAGCGAAGTAGGTTGTCCGTTGGTAAGTATGCCCGCCAAAGATTGAGTTCCGGCTGAGGTAGGCCGACAAGCTTTATTGGTGACGATGGAGCAGAGATGTCATCCCAAAGCAAACTTCTGGGAGCTGATTGTGTAGAGCTCCGAGAAAGTGGTTGAATGGGGAATTTGGTCATGAAACTTTGAGTTACAGGCATCTCATCCTCAGACTCGGAGTCAAAATCCGTCACGTCGTCATCATACTGTTCGATGCTTTCCAGAGGAGGTGGCAAGAGGCTGTTCTTGGAAGGAACATTCTCGGTCTTCAAAAGGCTTGCAATATGCCACAAGGTTGTCTCGTCGAAATCATCGTCGCTCTCAGCCTCCACTTCCTCCTCCAAGTCACTGTCGTCTTCATCTTCGAAATCATCAAAGAAAGAAGCAGAGTATTCATCAAGCTCGGGCTCCAGTTCACGGGAACGGGCCTCAAGCCTGCTGTTGATTGCTGGAGCAGCAAACTGATCCGGGTTAAAAGCTGGTTTATAGACTGCGTTGTCGGAACGCTCTCCCCAAGGGAACTGGAAAATGCCCAGAGTTTCTCTCTGATTGGGCAGAGGCTGGGGACTCTCGACTGTATGGGGTTAGCTAGGTTTTCTGTAAAGTTTTAGAAATACGTACTGATATCTGGAAGGAAAGTGGTACGACGTGATCTGCGTGCTGGCTTCTGTGTCAAAGGCCGGGTGTTGATGCTAACAGGACGGACGAGCTTGGAGCCCCATAGTGCAACAACTGGACGACTGTGCAGCGCAGAAGCTGGTTTCTCCCACATTGCTTTGCTTGTGAGTTCCATCGAGCTGGTAATCTGTCGTTGTCTGGGCCGGACATCCTTCGCTGGAGGTTCAGGAGACATAGGCTGGCTCTTGGGCTCAAAAGATGCATTCCAGAGACGACCCATAGCAGCTGTTGGCGATGGCAACGCAACCTGCCACAGTGAGGGTGCCTCCTGAGTGAGAGATCTATGTGCTAGTTGACGTTCGGTTTCTACTGCTTTGACTTCCTCGACCTCAGAGTCTGTAGAAACACTGCCGTTGCGCGCTTTACTAGCATCCAAAAAGTTCAAACTCTTCTTACGCAACAGAGCTGGTGCATTTTCCATATATTCAAGTTGAGCCTCTGCGAGACGTTGCTGCCAGACACTCGCTCTCGAGTCATCAGAGCTGCTGGTCGAAGAACTTCGCTCGCTTTGGACTCCAGAGGCCATAGTACCTCTAATTCGAGCACGCCTTGACACACCTCTCGACGGTGGCCGAGATGAGCCTATGGATGAGTTTCTAGACAAGTCTGTCGAGACATCGAAAGGAGCTACAGGTGTCATCATAGAGTCTCGATCGAAGTTCTTTTCATGTAATTGCTGCCACTGGTTCTCTTGCTGGCTCATTTCTGCCTCTAGATTCTCAAGAAGTCTCAAGCGATCATTAGAATCATCCATCATTCCATCGTTCGCGGCTCCACTGTCAGGAATACGTCGTAAAAGGGACCCAACTGAATCACGCGTTGGCTCCTCCTCAAAGCGCTGCAACTGGTCTCGAATTTCCTTCAAAGCCTGCGCTTCGGCGTCATCCTCCGGGGATGGTTCAGCTTGGCGTACGATGACTGATGCCTGTTTTCTCGAGTTGAGAAGTAACGGCGTTGGTGGAGGCATTTTTCGCGTTGATCTGACACTATTCCTTCGCTCTGAGAATGTTGGTAAGTCGTCACCAATGCGTCGGTGCCATGTGGTTCCATTTTCAAGTATATAGGCTTGTTCTTGCGAAATCTTTGATAGAGGCCCATCTGACTCGAGGAAGACTGAAGGCGCACTGGCATCCGCAATGTTCACGAATGAGTATCGATTTTCCTCGGATTCTATTCCAATCGTCACATACTCACCATCCCTGTCGGATGTGACTGGTCCGTTATCAGCCGCAGGCATTAATGGCTTTGAAGAAAGACTGGCTTCTATTTGTACATCTTCGCCAATGACTGTTGGTCGAGCTCTGGCAGCCGAGATGTCAATTGCTGGAGCAGGAGAATGAACGGATCCCCAGAAAGTAGTGTCGCCACCATGTGAGTGCATGTCGGTTGTTGTTGCCTCGCTCAAGACGGACCGTCGCACATCCCGGAAGACTGCAGAGGATCTTCTTGGGTCACTACGCATCGAGTTACGTTCGCGATCCTCCATATTTGATTCTTCTTCATTGAGTTCTGGGAGCCAAGCCTCGGTGATATCGTCAGCCATGGTTTGGAAGGTGGTAGAACTGAAGCGAGAAGGTTCTGGTGCCAAAGCCTGAGAGGAGACACCCGTCGAGGAAGGCATTGGGGGCTGTTGGTATGAAGCTTGATTTACGAAATTGAAGGTGCTTCGTTTTGAGGCCCGGGAACTTTGACTGTCCATTTCATTTGGGCTCTGGACCACAGGCTCTTCGCTGAGAAACACGGATGGGACACGGGGAAGTGATGGTACAGACGATCGACGGCGATTAGCTAGACTGACACCTGGTGGGGCAGGAAACAAAAACTCGATCTTCTCGTCAAAGGTCATGCTATGGGTATCATTTGGTAAAAGTCGAGTCAATGCAGCGGCGGTCGTTGGTGGTTTGGGCAGCGGCGGCAGCTCCTCAGGGCTTCCAGAACTGTTGTACAAAGTTGACTTTCGAAAATTCATAGAACCATGAGACTTGCTCCGTCGATGATGGGGAGAAGGAACTCCGCCAAAGAAGACTGATACTCTGTTGGTATCGTCCTTTGAACTACCACGCTTGATTGGCCTAGGTCTATGCATGATCGAACCTGAGGTCTTGAGCCCTCCAACATCTGAATATACTGATGTGCTGCCTGCCGTCTTGGGTCTACTAGCAGGAGAGAAAAAGGTAGGCAGGTCGCCAGCTGTCTTTGGACGCCTATCGGTATACATATTTGGTGCAGAGTCAATGATCGTCTTTACAACACTTGGGTTATCATAGACTATATCCTTCATCAACATCACGGTCTGTGGTTGAGAACCAGCTGCCTCCCTCGTCAGATCCATTCTTGATCTTGGATTTCCCGGAAGTCCAATTGTCTGTTTCATTGCCAAGGTTGGTCTAGGCGCAACTTTCTCATCAAATGCCGCGGTCTGGCTTCGTGGTGATCTTCGACGAACTTCATCGCGGCCTGGCGAAATTGAAGCGGAAGTTGAAGTTCCATTTACCAGCATTGATGAGATGGCAGACGTGTTGGAGCTTGGGATAGGCGAAAGTGCTCCGCGAGATTTGCTTCCAGCCGTGTCCTTCCTCTTAACGCTAACACTTTTCCGAAGACCATCTTCCATTGTCTGAAATGGAGGCCTTGGAGCAGGCCCGTTAGCGAGTAGACGTGATCTCGCACTGGCAGCTTGTCGACGTTCGCGTTCGCTGGCCGCTGCTGTTGCAAGATCCACCGTCTGCATTCTTGGGCCAGAATAGCCATCTACATCTGTCATCACGGGCCGAGAAATTCCAAGTGCTCTAACATTAAGCTTTGGCTCTGGCTTTGATCGACTGAAAAGAGACTTCTTTTGTTGAGACGTCTGAGCAGCAGGAACCGGCTGTCCGTTTGTTGATGGTCGAACATCTGGAGAGTATGTTTGGCTAAGCTGCGAGAATCCGTTAGGCAGGGGCGCGTTGGCCAGTGATGGGAAAACACCATTGGATCCACCATAGCCTGGCGCATTTCTCGCTGTCGATAAGCTCGACTCGTTGATCTCAACCTCTCGTACCCGCATCTCGCCCCCGTTCTTAGAGTTCCCGAATTGTGGTCTTGCTGGGGATTCTTGAGGAGTCGCCGAGGGATTCACCACGAACAAACCATTCTTGGTGTAACCTCTTGGAGCGATGGGCGATCCCTCTACATTCACATCGTCCCGCAGAATTTCTCTTGTCGGTGGCATGGGATTCATAAATGGCGACTGAGCCTCTGGAGTGATCGCTTCATCGATTCGAGACGAAACCAGGCCATCTTGGAAGGCAAGGACAAGACCTAGTAAATTGTCAGTGGGGTAAGCATTACTTACGAGATGTCTATACTGACCAACAAGAAGAGTCAACGCAATGGCCGGAAGTGCCGTTCTGAGAAACAGTATAATATCGCGAAGTCCCAGCAGCATGGGAACACTCATGCCTGTCCAGAACGCAAATCCAAATATCATGAAAACCACAGCCTTGCTCTGAGCTTTTCTATCGCTTGATTGGCCACTCATGTCTCGGAATAAACCAAGAGACATGGCTTGAATGAGCAAGGTCCCAATGATGATTCCATCCAGAGCCAGAACAACGATTGACACCGGGAAGAGCGAGGTATGAGCAACGCATACTGGCGCAAATTGTGGTCGAGTAAACCCAGCCAATATTCCACCAGCAACCACTCTCACAACCAGAATAACCTGCAGCACCACCCGTGCAGCTGTCAACTTGGTCCCATGGCCCACTGACCACAACAGAAATTGCTCCAACACCACCCGCCCAAGCTGATCAAATGTCGTCGAGAAGATTAGGCCAATTTGGCAGACGGTCGACGCATTGGGAGATATTACGAGGTTTAAAAAATCGATCAGCGCCCACAAGGCTGCAAATATCAGGAATAGCACGAGGACCAGCCTCCGGCCGTCCTGAAAAACACTTGATCCATGGCCGTTCCAATACACAAGTAAAGCACCCAAAGCTGCCTGCAGTAGAATACCACTACACCAAGGGTTAGCACACAACTGACTGACAGCACTTGACCTGTCTTGAACTGACAATAAGAAGGCGGCGCTCAAGGCCTGGTTGGAACCAGAAAAGGCCATGCCGGCGCAGGATTAACGAGAGGGAAGGAAATAATTATGGATGATAAAGCCCAATCTATGGGAGTATAAGAACTAGACGGTATGGAGTCGGCCCATAGTGAGATCAAGCAACCAGCACAAATCGATTCGTCCGGGTGCAGTTGACAAGTTGAGATTGAAGTCTGCAAATCCGACGATGACCTTGCATACGACGACAAAATGAGAGAGCAAAGTAGACTGACGAGAAGGAATGCACGTTCGCCCGCCGTCACTCGAAGGGGGCCAGCGTAGGTTGGAGTGGCAGCAAGCACGAGAGCGATCAAACAGTAGGCAGGGACAGGAATTACCCAATTCGGTATCAAGTCCTTTGACGAGCAGCTGTTCCTGGGGCCCTGTAACCAAACCTCTGACGATGACAAGCCATAGCAGAGCGCGGACGAGCGCATTTGACGATGGGCGCGACGGAGGACGGTGGGCCAGAAGCTGTACGATTGGTGACGTCCACTCACGATGTACTTGGGTCGCAGGGGCACGCGGTGCAAAGCGTGGCCGGCGTAGGAAGCACCCTGCATCGAGGGTTTCCATCTGAAACTCGGCTGGTTTGGGGTATTGGCCACAACAACGGTCTTTGGTCGTCACACACAACATGACCCATTCTCGGCCCATGGAAGCTGGGTTGCCATTCGGCATTATGGAGGCGAGTGGACGAGGGTAAACAATCCTCTGATCCGGAGGTACATGTGCATGGAAAAGGGCTATTCTTGAAGTATATTTTCACGGCACTATAGGACACGGAGGGCGAAAGCACGGATGGTTGGCTGGCAGCTCGCGGATCGTGAAATGTAAATCATGGGAAGAAACGTGCGGCTGGTTGGTGCTGGTCCTCACCGTCCTCCGGATGGAAGCGTGAGATGACGGAAGAGAAAGCGGAACCGCCAGCGGAGGAGAAGCACAGGGTCGATGAAAAATGTTTCTAGTTGATGGCGCAAAACTGGCAGCCACAGTATGTCAGGGCCCATACGATTGCGAGCAGTGCGGAAAACGGAGCTTCACGGAGAAAGTCCCATGACGGGAGCTGGGGCCTTGCAATCTAGTCCAGTGCAGTAGTCCACGGCGATCGACCGAGCGTCCTATCGAGATATACTTAGACGACTCGATTGGGCCTTGCGGTTCCGAGATTAGCAGCCGTCGTGCGAGCCTCCAGACACTCTCTCGATCGACAACCATCTTCCGGGTCACGTGGTACGATTGTTGCTTGATGTTACTTGCTGGGTATTGAACTTTCCTCGGACGTTCTAGCTTTGGCGTATCTTGGGGATTTGAGCTGGTTCACGCTACATTAGTGGGAGGAGTTTGCGTCTTCAGATTTTGTGGGAGGGTGCAGCCTCTCTGTGCAGACTAGGTCCCTGCTTCAGCATGCTCTAGACTCTCGTTTCAGGAACACGCTTTCGCTGGAGTAGACAACCATCTTTCGCTCTGGCCAACGCAAATTTCTTGCAAAAGCTGCGAGGAGATTCCGGCATGGTGAATGTGAGGACTTGTGCACACTCCATCAAAGCATCAGAGCGAGGGTCTTTGCAGTAGCAACGGCATCGTCGTGCTCGTTGTATATGCTAGACACTGAAAACTCGGCCTTCTCAAAGCGACGGGTGTAGATCGTCAGCCCATGTATACGGACGATACCAAATGGCGGTGCCAGCAGGTTAATATACAGCTGCAAGCTGCAAACGATACCACTGGACATGAAGGGGCCTGCTCACACAGAAACAAAAGAACCCCTCCATTATTGACCTGGAACTAAATTGCGCGGCCTACGGTATCCAACCCCGCCAAATAAGAAGATCGGGCACGAAACAGGGGCTCTGGAAGATAGGCTACAAAGGTTGGAGAAGATAGGCAGACCACCCTCACGATGGAGAAAAGGTGGAATGTAATAATGACCGGGAACATTCATAGATTGGGTAAGTTCCTGGTGTCGATGCCCATCGCCCCGATCTGAATGCAAGGACACCAAACCTGCTGGAGGTACCACAAGTGCCTACCTACCTTATGCAGAGCCGTCAGCCTCGTATATTATGCAATTTAATTATGCCGTGCAGTTGTGCATCCCTCACGCGCTCGCATGGACTCATAATTCGCCCATTGCGACGGACGACCCAATCACAACGCCTCCGACAATCCTTTGCTTTTCTCGGCTCATTGCATCGTACGATTTTGTTGCCAGGCGCAGGACCTCGAACCACGAAATCGGACCACCATTCTGATCTTCCATAGACAATGAACATTTCTCCCAACCGTTTGCTATCTCGCACATCTCCCATGCCGTGTGATCGCACCATTATCCTTGCTTGCAACATCGCTCTACTCGGCATCCCTTAGCTGAGGGCATCGGCATTAGACAACTGTAGCACCTTGATATATCTGCTCACGTCGTCCAGAACATGCCCGAGATGGCTTCTACCATCAACCCGTCCACGCTGTCTGGCATCTCTGCCGGCTTCGACTCGGTGAACGCCTTCGACGACACTGCCTTCGGAAACCCACTGGGCCTCGAAGACGATCCGCTGTTCTCGCCGGACTGGGACCTGCAGGATACCCCTCCTTACAATGGTCTTTACTCTACACCTCTGAGTTGGGATCCTCCGGAAACAAAGCAGGCAGTCAAGGCTCAAGTGAATCAGCCGATGGCGTATCCAACCATGAACACACTTACCCAAGCGCAAGAGGAGAAGCTTCGAAGCATTGCAATGCCTCAGACGATGCAGTATTCCAAGGACAAGGGAGGCAGCCCGAATTCAACTACAAGCACGTACAAAAGCAATTCTATCTCATCTCCAGAACATGCCGAGCCGAGCAGGAAGCGCAAATCATCTGCGGAGGCTGATGATGACGAGGACGAAGACTCCAATGGCCAACATCCCCCAGTGAAGAAGACAGCCCATAATATGATCGAGAAGCGATATCGTACCAACCTCAACGACAAGATTGCTGCTCTGCGGGACAGTGTACCAAGTCTACGAATTATGTCAAAGAGTGCGCGTGGAGAGGATACCGCAGACGATCGAGAAGATTTGCAAGGCTTGACACCTGCGCACAAACTCAATAAGGCAACTGTACGTGTTCACGAGTTTTTGGAAAGAATACTGCATTTTGGTGTTTTTGATCGACGATCTCTATGTGATGGCGTGAGTTTCGTCTGGAGCAAGTGCTTATCAGGTCATATTCCCCGCTTCCTCAGCCCATATTCTCACATGGGCCTTTCTTGCTTCGAATCCTTTTTACCCATATGCCGCAAAGCGACTTCTAATTCTCTGTGTCATGCTGACCAAACCTTTTAGGTCTTGAGCAAAGCTACTGAATATATTCGTCATCTTGAGAAAAGAAACAATAGACTGAGCGATGAAAACGCTGCTATGAAGGCTCGGATAAATGCGTTTGAAAAGCTATTCATGGCAGGTTCAATGGGGTTCAGCCAAGTACCTCCCATCAGCAATACGTTCCAATTTTCTCAGGAATACAACACTCCAGGCCCGTCGCCACTCTCAGATCCCCAGGGAATGATCCAAGTTCCAGAAGACATTCGAAGGCTTCATGCATCTCAGCTGAACCAGCAAACATATGCTGTGCCCCAAGAATATCACCAGCAAGTTCGTCAACCCATGGGTTCTAACGGGTGGCAAGCAGGCGGCAGCTACTTTGGCAAACTTATGGTAGGCTCTCTGGCAGGTCTGATGATCATGGAGGGTTTCAGTGAAGCAGAACAGGATACCGACACACCCGGTGCTCGCGGTCTGTTTGCAATTCCTACAAAGCTTCTCAGCACCGTTAGCAAGACACTTCACTCGTCAGCCGACATCAGTGTTCTTGGATATCATGTTCCTGCTGCTCAGACACTTGGGTACATGAAGCTATTCCTGATTCTGGGTGCTTTGGTTTATGCCTTTCTACCGTCGATCTTCACGAGAAAGCCAAAGGAAAAGGCAGACAAAATACAGATCAAGTCTCTTGCTCCGGCTCCATCACTTGCGTCATCAATTCAGGTTCGTCGTCGAGCTTGGTTGACTTCCATTCAAACAGTTTGGGTCCCACGACACAATTTCTTCCTCGAGGCCGCGGCCTTGCTGTTGAAGATGGTGAAGCTTAGCATACGCAATGCAATTGGCTCTGGAGGTTATTCACTTCTGACCGGTATGACAGAGGAGCAAGAGGCAGCACGAAGAAATGCTTGGACCATTGCTCTGGATGCTCAACTTGCGGGCGGTGACGTCGAGGTCAGCAAGAGTCGATTGACATTGACTCTTCTTGCTTCAGGCACTTTGCCAGACACGCCAGCTCGCCTAATGCTCAAAGCCTTACATATTCGAGTTCTACTTTGGGAGGTCGGTAACTCTGGCTTCAATGGTCTCTATATGTTCCAAGAACTTGCTGCTAAGTTAGCTCGGTGGAAATGGAATGAGGCCAAGCAATTACATCGGGTTCTGGCGCATCAAAAACGTACACAAGAAGAAGAACTTCCTGAACATCTTGCAGCGCTACTGGAACAAGAATGCGATGATGTCTTAATAGACAGCATCGGGCAACGAGCATACAACCTGGCCTGGAATCTACCAACAACCCATAACACAGAAGGGTTCAGTGATGGCATGAATGGAGTCGTAGATGATTTTGCTATCAAAAGCCCGTTGGATGCCATTGCTGCATGGTGGTCCAGCCTAGTTCTACAGCGCGCCCTGTCAGCAAGTCTTGAGGTTGATTCTGACCCAGAGTCTGAGGAGTCCATCTGCAAAAACATCGCGCTTGCAACTAAGACAGCACCGATTGGATCCGGAGCACAGATCCGAGCCCTCGTAACGCGAGCGGTTTTGACCAAAGAGAAAAGAGGTGCGAACATTGCTGCTGCACTTCAAGCCCTAGGTCCTTGGGAATCACCGAAGCTCAAATCCGAAGGCGAAGTGCCTACGTTCATCAATACCAGAACCTCAACTACTACCCTCCCTGATATCCATATGTCCCTCCGCTGTGCCATGGCTATTGCACATCTAGAACGCTTCCCCGCACCTGCCAATCCCGTTGCTGCACATCGAATCATCAACAGTATCATGCCTATGAACATGAGTCTACTTGGGTTCACGGCGGCGTTCAGGTTGATGGAGGCCCTCAGTAACCATGAGCTCGCTGCTGGAAGCTGCAGCGTTGCGCTCGAGAGGTTGGCTGGCAATTTGAGAATATGGATCGGAGGCGATGAAGGTGTCAAATGTGGGCTTGGCCGAGAAGTAAAGCGTAGTGCTGTGGAGAGGTGTTTGGCAGTTACGAAGAGGGTGGTGGGAATGGAACCTGAGGGTGATGATGGATATGGGACAATGAGCGATGATGATGGAGAAGGCTGTTGAGGAATTCAATGGTTCTTGTCTCGATCAGCCATCATGTACTTGTCCCTTTTTTTTCATTTGTCTGTGTAGCACTTTTACAAACGGCGTAGATATAAGTATGGGACCAATTGGCTGGTTTGGGGTTGTACGGTTCGGACATAGCATTCAAATGTACGGAAAACGGTTCCTCTAGGGAACAATATCAACCATCTTTCAACATCTAGTTCCTCTGCTCAGTCCGTGAAAAGCTCGAGACGGGGAGTTCTCTGAATCTAATCTACGCGGCAGCCAGGATTAAAAAATGCCAGACAGAAACGTTGGGTAGATATGCCGATCATGTGCTTTCACAAAGGGCATATCAGATTGGCATGGTTAGGTCGAAATGCTCGTAGAATCACATAGAGCCATCAAAGCCCAGTCGTCAACAAGACCTCAGGCTGTACCCAGATCCTCTCCCTGCCGCTACCCACCTCCAAAGCCTTGTCCAGCTCTTGATCTTCCATCTCCGCTCACCTACTTCCGCATAGTCCCCGTTCCAAGTATCTCCACGGCATCTCCGCGCTTGTAGCCGTACCAACCCACCCTAAGCACCCGCACCCCCATGCCCACCAATCAAGTGCTTATCGCACGTTGACTTGCCTCTCTTATCGCAAGCGGCCCGAGGAATTAGAGCATCGCGTCCCTCCTCGTTATCGTACCTTTTTTTATTATCTCAATGTGTGTCTATGATGTCGTCTCTGCTTTCTCTCCCTGCGGTTATCGTGAGCGTAGCTTTCTCCGGCTGCGATGAGGCAATGCGTGCTTGGTGATTGGTTGGGTGGCCGCTCTGCTATGCTGTGTTTGGGTTGGTGATCGGGGGGTGCTGGAGCTTTTACTTTCTCCACGGATCTGGGCCCTTTTTTTTTCACTTGAGGGCAGCTTGGTTTGGTTGGCTGGCGATGTAAGATAGCGAGCTGTGTTGCATATGCTTTCTTGGGCTTCAGCCATCTATCTTCCCTTCCTTACTTCTATTTTTCTTGAGTGATTGCGCCCTCAGTTGTGCATACCTGCTCTGCTTCTCTCAACGTCCTGCCCTTCTACTTTCGCTGTTTTGATCTATTGTATGAGCTGCGGGACTTGGGGCTTGGGAACTCGCCCTGCCGTGGTGGTTTAGATACAATACCGAGCCGTACCAGCTAGAATTTCGCAGTCATGTCCAGCAACTGGCAACCACAGGTCCCCATTGAGGAGATCAAGGCCGGTCCTATCGAGGGTGGGCCAGATGGAGTGAAAGGGTCTGAGAACGATAGCCATGGCGGACCAAGGAAGAAGATTGTTGTTGTAGGGTTGGGCATGGTTGGCATAAGCTTTATGTGAGTTTGCTTTTGAACTGGTCTATTGTCATGAGAGATTGGAGATATCCTTTTATTCTCGGTTGGGTTTTCTGGTTGGGGGGGGGGTCCGGGGGTCATGATGACAATAATTTCTAACAATGGTGTTTCTGCTCAGTGAAAAAATAATGAAATTGGATGCGAAGAGAAGAGAATACGATATCATCGTCATCGGGGAGGAATCACATTTGGCTTACAACAGAGTCGGGTTGACGAGTTTCTTCCAACATCGAAAAGTGGAGAATTTATATCTCAACCCTAGAGAATGGGTATGTATCACAAATCCTAAATCAATTACCACCACTAAAGAATCCACCATCAGTATTCAAATGTACCAGAAGGTTCATTAAACTACCATCTAAACACACGCGTTATCGAAATCCACACCAAGCATAAACTTGTCTCTTGCTCATCGGGTGAAACCGTTCCTTACGATATTTTAGTCCTAGCAACAGGTTCCGACGCCTTGGTTCCAAAACATACCCCAGGTCACGATGCCAACGGCGTCTTCGTATACCGGACCATTGAGGATTTAGAAAATCTGATCAGCTGGTCTAAAGAACGAAAGGGAACCTGTGGAGCAGTCGTCGGGGGTGGACTCTTAGGGCTCGAAGCAGCCAAGGCAATGATGGACCTCGAAGCTTTTAAGAAGGTCAAACTGATCGAGAGAAATCGATGGGTTCTCAGTAGACAGCTGGATAGCGATGCAGGAGGCTTGGTTGTGGAGCAGGTTCAAGATCTGGGTCTCGACGTCCTACTCAGTAAGCGAGTCGGCAAGATTGAAGTTACCGAGGACAACGCAGTCAAAGGCGTGGTTTTCGAAGATGGCGAGCGTATGGATTGCTCGACTATTTGCTTTGCCATCGGCATCAAGGCGCGAGATGAACTGGCAAGGAAGGCTGGAATTCAGTGTGCTGATCGAGGGGGTGGTATCATTGTCAAAGACGATTTGAGCACAAGTGTCGAAGATGTCTACGCAATCGGTGAATGCGCCAGTTGGGAGAATCAGACATTTGGCCTGATCGCCCCGGGAGTCGAGATGGCGGACGTCCTCTCTTTCAACCTCACCCAGGCGAAGGTGCACTCGTACAGGAAATTCAAGCGACCAGATCTGAGTACGAAGCTCAAGTTGTTGGGCGTCGAAGTAGCCAGTTTCGGAGACTTCTTCGCCGATCGTGATGGTCCTAAGCATATGCCAGCCAGAGCAGCGAAGAAACGAGCGGAGAGCCAGAATGCGGTCAAGACACTCACTGATGGCCCTCCCCCCTCGCCAGTCAAAGCCTTAACATACAAGGATCCTTTCCAGAATATATACAAAAAGTATCTCTTCACACTCGACGGGAAGTACTTGCTGGGTGGTATGATGATCGGAGATACGAAGGATTATGTCAAGCTTGTCCCTATGGTCAAGAACCAGAAGATGCTCGACGTCCCACCAAGCCAATTCATTCTCGGAGCGAGTAAGGAAGGTGACGATGGTGGTGAGGATTTGGACGATGATACGCAGATCTGTTCATGCCACAATGTCACTAAAGGCGATGTGGTCCACACCGTCAAGAACGGAACTTGCAAGAGTATTGGCGACGTGAAGTCCTGTACCAAAGCCGGTACTGGCTGTGGAGGTTGCATGCCACTCGTCACCAGCATCTTCAATACCCAGATGAAGGCAATGGGCCAGGAAGTCAAGAACCACATCTGCCCGCACTTCAACTACTCACGAGCTGATCTGTATAATATAATTTCCGTCAAGAAGCTCAAAACATTGGCGGATGTGATGAAAGAAGCAGGCAACGATCCGGAGAGCTTGGGATGCGAGGCGTGCAAACCCAGTATCGGATCCATCTTTGCTAGTTTGTACAACCAGCATGTCATGGATAAACCGGTCCATGGTCTCCAAGAGACAAATGACCGGTATTTAGGAAATATCCAACGGAATGGTACATACTCTGTGGTCCCTCGGGTCAGCGCAGGAGAAATCACGCCCGACAAGCTCATAGTGATCGGGAACGTAGCGAAGAAGTACAGCCTCTATACCAAGATCACTGGCGGCCAGAGAATCGACATGTTCGGTGCTAAGAAACAAGATCTGATCCCGATCTGGAAGGAGTTAATCGCTGGAGGGATGGAAAGCGGACATGCTTACGCAAAGTCCTTGCGTACGGTCAAGAGCTGTGTGGGTACTACCTGGTGTCGATATGGCATTGGCGATAGTGTTGGTATGGCGGTGAGATTGGAGGAGAGATACAAGAGTATTCGAGGTCCACATAAGATGAAGGGAGGAGTGAGTGGTTGCGTACGAGAGTGTGCAGAAGCACAAAATAAAGAGTGTGTCCGAGATTCCCCAAGCCTTGATTCGAAGAATGCTAATCGACCAACCTTACAGTTTTGGACTCATCGCCACCGAAAAAGGGTTTAATCTCTTCGTCGGCGGCAATGGAGGAGCATCACCTAGGCACAGCGAACTCCTTGCCAAAGACGTCCCTCCCGATGATGTCGTCCCAATTCTGGATCGCTACCTCATGTTCTACATCCGCACAGCTGACAAGCTACAACGTACAGCACGTTGGCTCGAAGCCTTACCGGGCGGGATCAACTACCTACGCCAGGTAGTGCTCGAAGACAAACTGGGTATCTGCGCGTCACTTGAAGCACAGATGGAAGAACTTGTTGGCACATTTTTCGACGAGTGGGCGGAAGCGATCAAGGACCCGGAGCGAGCCAAAAAATTCCAACAGTTCGACAACACGACCGAGACTCTGCAGAACATGGACACGGAGGTCGATCGTGGTCAGGAGCGGCCGGTCTACTGGGCGAAGGAGAGCGTCAAGGAGGACTTCAAGAATACGAAATGGACGTCACTGACTTGGCAGCCGATCATAGAGGCCAGCCACTTCGCCGGGGCCGAACAATCCCCCAACGGCATCTCCGCCACGATCAAACGCAGCGATACCCAGCTGGCGATTTTCAAGGTCCGCGGGAAATACCTTGCGTCGCAGCAGATGTGTCCGCACAAACGGGCCTTCGTCCTCTCCGATGGCCTGATTGGTGATTCCGGCGATCAGCTCTGGGTGTCTTGTCCGAACCACAAGCGGAACTTCGAGCTGAATGGCGAACAAGCCGGGCGATGCCAGAATGACGAGGAAGTGTCGATCGCGACGTTCCCTGTCGAGGAGCGGGACGATGGTTGGGTCTACCTCAAGCTTCCGCCGGTGCATGAGCTCGATGGCGTTCTAGGGACGAGCAGGTGGATGGTGAAGAAGGGCGAGAGCGGTGCGAGTCCATTTGAGAAGCTGGATAAGAGAATCGGGCTGAACGGGACGAGGATGAAGGGCAGAAAGCCGATGGAAGCCAAGCGGACATTAGTGGCGGCCGGGAATGAGGGAGGGATTGACTGGTAGACCTGGTCTGTTTTGCGGCATTAGACTTTGGCCCCGATCTCAATAAGCTTATTTGGATGAATTACAAGTCGTACAAGTCCCCAACGCTCTGGCAGGGAATTCAGCTAGATAGCAGGCAGGGCGCTACGAGGATTGCCATTAAGCTTGGGAAAAGGCCGTTTCAAGAAATCAAGCGAGAGTGCCCAGAAAACTTCCTTGAGCCGTAGGTAAACAAGACGACGCCTCCCCCAAGGGCAAAGTGAAAACAAGTCGTGCCCATCTATATGCGCCTGCGAGACAACTTCCTGGAGTTGGTCGAGCAGACTGAATACCTAAACCCATAGCAGAATGAATATTACATACAAGGCAGAGAAACCCCTCTTGGGAGGAGTTGGGCGCAAGGGAAAACCAGCAAGTCAACACGCGTGAATACACCCACAGGATTTGAGAGGCAGCATATTTTGCCAAGCCAGCTATCAGATGAGTCTTGGCAAGATCGGCTTCAGATCTGGAATACTGCAGTGGTCCTCCCTCACGGCCAAACGCTATCCAGACGCCTTGAGAAGTTCAAACTCAAGTGTGAGATATTTAACTCTATATGATTGCATAATAAGATGTGAGGAGTGGTTCAAAGGCTTGTTAGGACAGGATCTAGACGCTGGGGCTAGAAAGTGAAAAGATATGTCCGCGGAAGTGCATTGTGTACAGTACCTGGAGCTCTTTGCTCTAAACCTTGTTGCATTGGGCATGGAGAACCCAGGCTTACTCCTCACGCCCCAGTATCTCTCTTTTCTCCGCATATCTCCTGCAGCCCCAAGAAACCAGCCACCCTTACGAATCTCATTCGATCCATCCAGAGTTTCACGAGGCCAGCTGACCGCTTCAAGTGATTTTCCAGCTGACAACCGCTTTCTCCAGCCTCCTCACGTCTCCAGATGCTTAAGTACCTCTCTCACTCAACCAACCATGTCCCATGTAGACCATCAAAAAGGGGTTCTGCTCATACACCCTCGAGAAGCTCTGGACGATGTGCAACCTTGGCGCTAGAAACTTATGTCACAGGTTCCATTGGCATTTCAGCCGCAAGAGACCTTACATCTCTCACACAGGACAGAGCATCAGCTTGTTACGTGATATGAGAACTTTCAAAAAAGATTTGGCCCGACACAACGCCTTGGGGTTCAACTGACTGCTTGCTCTTGCGGAGACAGGGAGACCTGTGCATGCATAGCTTGACAGCTATGCTGTCTGCTACGAAAGCTAACCCGGGTCCAAGAGTTGGGCAAGGGTATAAAAGGACTGCTTAGACCCCACGAGAGAAGAAGATATCTCAAGCAAGGCAGCTTAGTTCTCTGCAATTTCCTGCATAATTCAAAATATCAACACAGCACAATCATGTATCTCAAGAGTTCCTTAATCCTCGCCCTGACTTTCGCAGGTCGCTCGCTGGCCTTCAGCTGTTCCGACGACCAGACTGGATTGTGTTGCACGTCCTTTTTCAATCGACCGAATCCAAATGGAAACTGTGGAACAGTCAAGGTTGGATCGAACTGTAAGTTAATGTACTGCGAAATATGGCTTCTCACATTGCGCTAATATGAAGGCGTTGCAAAGGCAGAGCAGCTCAGTTCTCTCGGAGTGCGAATGGTGTTGGAATCTATTCTTGTCAACTTGGCGGAATAGGTGCTTGCTGTTCTTATGTGGGTCATTGGGCTTTGCCTTTGTGGAAGGGAATACTGATAATATCCACAGAAAGGGGCGCTAAATATCTGTACTTGAGGAAATCGGTGGAGTTGCACAACCATAGTGTCGAGCACCGGTCAAAGGGTTTCGCAGCCGCTTCTTGCTAGTCTACATAGTCAAATGGCAGCAGCATTATTTGGCTAACCTTGTTTTGAGTCCCTCAAGTCTATTATGTCGCTACAGTGATCATGGTAGCTCGTTCAGAAGTTGGCCATGCTCCTCAAACAAGTTTCGCAATTCTTGCTCGTACTGTTTCTTGTCTTCAAGTTTCCGAAGTACAGTCTCCTGTGCATCGGGTGCCCAATATGGTGAGACAACATCTGAAAAGCGATCTATATCAAAATTTGCCTTCTCGCCTTGAGCTTCAAACACTGGCTGGACGTGTTGCCGAAAGAGATTGAAAAGTCCTATCGGACTCTTTAGTGCATGGAAATACCAGAAGTTCCCTATTTTCCAGCCTCTCCTCATGATATCCGTGCGGCATGTGCTACTACCGAACATAGGAGGGCAGTTTTTCTCCTCTTCTTCAAAAATATTGGTGAAATCGTGATAAGCGGCCTCAAATATTGGAAGCTCCTCGCCTTCAAGCTCATCTACTGGTCGACTAGTAATCCAGTACGGCGGACTCAGCATCTCAACGGGGAGCGAGCAGGCCCACTCAAGATCGATGACATATCTGACATGCCAATCCTCATCCACGAAGATGTTACTTCCATGCAAGTCTGTGAGATTGAAAACAAATGGCCCATGCCGGAGGCTTCGGTCGGTAAAGTGAGAAAGTAGCCCGCGCATCATAAACAGGTTGGCCATTTGTGCTTGGCCGTCCTTCTCATTAGCTATCGAATTCGGTTGAACCCGTATGCGACTATCATGACAGTCAAACAGATCAGCGTAGAATACATCCGTATTTGTGTAGGTCAAGTCTCTGGGTATATTCGTGGGGATGCCTTCATTTTCCAAGAACTGAAGTTGATGTATGAATGGCCGGTTCGTAAGTGTGAGCCAGCCTGCATCATCCATCGTCCAGGAGCCAATACAAGGCAAAGGCCTTTGACTTAAGGATAATATAATTCGAGATAGATCTTTGAAGAGATTGGTCATCATTTTTTGACTTTGACAGAACTCAGACCAAGTCTCAGAGAGAGTTTTAGCATCTGACGGCTCAATATAATTCGTGATCAAGTATCCATGCTCCAAAATGCTAAGGCGCCTTTCTCTGACATATGAGCATGGGCAGGACTTCCCAAAGAAGGATAGTATAGCGCGTCGGGAATACCATAGAAATCTCGTGCCAAAGGAAACATTTTCGGGCCTCAAGAACTGTGTGTGCATTAGGTACTAAACATATGACTGATATGCAACAAAGAGAAGAGGTTTCATACGCTTTGACCACCGGAAAACCCAAATCCCAGTAACTGAGGCATCGGAACATCAGGAAAATTCTCTTGGATCCAGACGAAGGTAGCGGCTTCACTTCGTAGTTTCTCATCCGCATTGCCCGGGTGTAACAATTCTCCTGCTTTATAGGGCAGAGGGATTCTGAGGAGAACTCTCCTTCTACGAAGTGTTTTCCAATTTTCGATGTATACTGGTATACCGACATTGAAGCTGCCCTGTTTCCATTCTTCAATGTCTCCAAGTCTACAAATCTCTTCGGCGGCAAATGAAAGATGGAAAGCCACGACAGCCTCAAAATCCCTATGATGCTGCAAGATCCAGAGGAAGAATTCATCCCGTTGGCTTGGATAGCCCAGATGGACTAACATATTATCCTCCCCATCAAGGGCTTCGGTTAAGGTTGTCATCCCTTGGAGAAGAGGAAGGGACAATATATGAGGTGCCGACTTCCTGTATCTCGAGCTGGAGAATACAGAGCCGACATTTGGAAACATCGAACTGCTCATGCTGAGATACTTTTGAACAGCGTGACAAGGAATCAGGATGTATACATGTATACGTTAGATTAAACTGTGTTCCCCAAACCCCAATTTCTCTTTCCCCGCCCCTCTTAGCACTAGCTTAGCACTAACGCGTGCACTAATATCGGATCAAGGCAGGAAATAAACGACGCCTCACTGGCGAGATATATTACGAACACGAGAAAAAGATCAAGATTGGGGATAACTGTCAGAGTTGAGCTGTAGCATGGATGCCGGACTTCAGTAACAACTCTTCACTCGGAAGTCTGTTCTTGATCCTTAAGTGATCTCAGTCATTGTAGAAGCCCATTCGCTTTCGATCCTGCAGTGTGAATGGCCTTACGTATTCATATTGATGCCGTTCCTTCGCCATGGACGAGCGCCAAGTTTTCTTAACAGTGTCGCCTTCAGATATCAAAATGCAATTTGGTGCCTGAGTACAAGATCATCGAATAACTCCGAACAGAACGCTTTCACATTCAATCTTTATAGCATCAGAAGAACTTCACAAGCAACCCAATCGCTCGCCTAGATTAGAGGAAGAAATCTCTGAGAGCATTTTCTTAATACCCTTTCTTCCGATCCACTACATTCAATAACCGCTCGCCCCTCTCCAGGCGGGTAAGGTTCTGCTCCAAGACCCCAAAACACCTTTCAACATACGTTCCACCCACCCCACTAACATGCGGTGTGACAGCCACATTCTCCAGGTCCCATAACTCGCTGTCCTCAGGCAGGGGTTCTGGATCTGTGACATCAAGCGCCGCCCCTCTCAGGCCGCCATCTTCCCGACTCTTTCTCAGGGCCGCAATCAGATCATCTTGCTGCAAGACCTTGCCTCGGGCTATGTTGGCCACAAAGGCACCCTTCTTGCCGAGAAGGGCGAACTCGGGCGCGGCTAGGAAATGTGTTGTTTGTGGGGTTAGTGGCACTGAGACGAGAAGAACGTCGAGATCTTGTGTGAGGAAGTTGTGGAGGGATTCCTTGTCCAGGCCGCTGTACCATGCGCTGGGGAAAAGTCCATCTGGATCACCAGTTCCTGGCACAATATAGCCCCGGTCCTTCTTCTTTTCAGCGGTGTCCTTAGGCGTTGCGGTATAGGCGATGACATCGTAACCCATTGCTTTAGCGATACGAGCAGCTAAGGAAGTCAGCACCTGTCTTGAAAGTTTGGTCAGGCTTGGAAATTCGTGTACTTTGTCTTCCAATAGCACCGTATCCCAAAACACCAAGCCGTTGTCCAACTCCATCTTCAACTGTTCCCAGAGCATAATGTGATCCCCAATGATGTCTCTTCTGCCACTCCAACATGGTTTTCTCCTTATGCGCATTGGCTAGAATCTGCAAAATGACCCATTCTGCGATCTGCGGGCCGTGAATACCAGACGAATTGGTAATGGTGATGTTCGTCTCTTTCCAAATTGGGGTATCTGCAAGACGGTCTACTCCTGCAGAGATGACATGAATCAATTTCAGATTCGGGATGAGCTTTATATTGCGCGGTAGAGTAGAGAGTGTGACAAGGATCGTAGCATCGAAAAAGAGCTCTGTGAATTGTCTGTCAGTGTGGTGTTCCACAAAGGCGGGGTCAATGCTTCTACCATCTGGGATGTCTTGGAGATTGCGAATCTCTCCTTTCTCAAATGTTTGCTGAACGTATGTGATCTTGACGTGTGGGTGCTTCTTCTTGAGATCTGCAATGATCTCTTGGGGTTCTGGAACGGGGACTATAATCAAGATATGCTCGTACGGAGCTCTTGCGTCGCCCATGATGATAAAGGATGTAGCTGAAAGTCGCCTTGCTGCGATAGACCACAAACACGACGTGCAAGCAAAGCAATTGATTTGGGGGACACGCTATAGAAAGAGGATTTTCAAGAATGGAGTGAGGGGAGATATAACAACATAGGCAGTATGAATAATGCACCGGTAGCACGCAAGCCTATTATCTTTCTGCGCCATGAATGTCGACAGCTTCCGGATTAGTCAACCCCCACTAAAAGATAAGGCATAGCGATAGGCTTTTCGGGATAGCTTTTACGAATTCCCGCCGGCGGAGCATTCTTGAAGCTTTTGAGGCTGTAAAACCATTGTTTTTACTTCAGTTCCTGTAATATGACGCCGTTCCCATCCCATGTGCCCTCAGACCCAGCAACTATCACGCGCTGGCTGCGGCATTTTGCTTTGCTGCCATCGCGTCGTGCTCGTCAATGTCGACGGCTTCCCAAGGATAACAGATCCAGACATCGCCAACCGTTCGCGCTGCTAAGTACCTGTCTTCGGCCATCATATCGTCTGGCAAGGTTCCTTTCTTCTCCTTGTTCTTGTTCTGCCAACTTGTGAGTGCATGCCCTGGTTAATTACGATTATAGAAGACTTACATGCAAGACAAAGATCGAGAAAACGGTCTTCTCGCCTTCAACGCCGAGCTTTTGCCTGGCAGCCTCGACGTCCTTTTCCAACTCTCTGACCGCATATTCCAAGGTGGTCCTGGTATCATCAACCTCGTCAACGATGAGGATGCGCTTGCCGACCAAGTTCTTCATTTCGCCCAAACTTGTAAGATCCAACCACTGAGTACGAGTAACCTTGGTACCTGGTTGCTCAACCTCGCCGGGGGTGTTTGATCGCGAAGGGTGGGTGGAAGGGAGTTGTTCGTAGAGCGAAAGTCCGATAGCCTGAATGGAAATATTGGGCGAGCCGGACTTCTTCAGGAAAGATCGCAGAATACGCGCTGGAACATATCCTCCTCCACCGATAGCAATCATAAGCTGAGGTTGAAACTCTTCCAGAATCCGTGGTGCGGCCTCCTGGCAGAGTTTGTGCACCTATGTCGACATAGTCAGCGACATTTTGCCAAATACAAATGACTCGTCTCTGTCCCTCCACATTGGCGGGTTTGCGGCACAAGGCTCTTACATCGTTGTAGGTAACGTATTCCTTCTGAACCATGATGTCTATGTTGCTCTAGTCTGCTGGGTAGATTTGGCAGGCAAGTTGACGTTTCACAGGACGTCCTCCGGGGGAATATAAAGAGTGGCAGTAACCCAAAAGGAAGCAAAGCAAAATGATGGAAATCTGAACCCCTCATGAAAAATAAGAGAGAAAGCCTAGCGGACCTCGCCTGTTTTTTTCTCGAGTGGGATACGCGCACGTGTCGATCGTTTAAGTTGCAAGAGCAAGAGGAAGTTTGCCAGGGCAAGATGAGAGGTAAGAGGTCTTTCGCACACTGTATGAATGAAGCGAAGGTGAGTAGTTCACCAAGGCTCAAAAGCAGAGGTTCTGAGAGGCGTTCTCGACTTGGTACACTTAGAAAAATATGTGTAGGGTGTGTTAATATTGTGGATCCTGGAGGTTTTAGTAAGCTTACCCCTCATAACCCCTCCTCAGCCTTATGCTGAACGAGGAACAAGTGAATGTCGCCCAACGGAGGCTCCTTCATAATTGTGTGGATACTAGGCAAATTTCCACCTACTTTTGTTCTATTGGTCCTTTGCAGCGACGCCATTGTGTCTGTATTACCTACCAGACACCAATCGCCCTGTTCCACAAAGGAATTGTTGCCAAGGGAGACATTGAACGTCAACATTGACTAAGTAATCTGAGGCCGAAGCCTGTTTCTATTGCTCCTTCTCACAGTCAAGAATCAAGGGAAACTGTCTTTCAGCCGAATATGGCAAATGCAGTGCCAGATCTACGCAATCGGTAATCAACCAATACAGTCCACGTGCGCATTACTGATATACCTTTCATATTATAGGTATTTCCCTCGAATATCTGTCAAGCCATACTTCCGAGATCCGGCACCTGTCATGCCCAGTATTAATTATAGTTTGAATCAAAAAATTTGGCTCTAAAGTTTATGTTGTATTGCTTTGATATTATACAAAAGAATTCTGTCCAACAAACCACCATCCGTTCTCCGAATTCCGAGATCCAGGTACTCCATCATTTCTTAGGCTGCGTTCCCGAACTCGAGTCTCCCGGTTTAATCCTCTAAGCACGGAATCGGCGCAAGTGGCCAAGTGTTCCTACAGCAGCATTGTTGCCGCGATAAAGGGGAGTAGATACGCTGGAAGTGTCCAGGCCACTAGATTGTGTCGCTGCCCCGGTGCTGTTGGTACTGGCGGTGGCATTTGTAGCCGCCGTGGTAGCAGCGGCACCGACTGTCATGTCGACGCAAGACTCGTAGGTCTGAACAGCTGCAGTACCAAACCAGAACCATTGCAAGACCTTTTAGAGATTATCAGTAGTTGTTTTAACAAGGTAGCTGGAAAGTGAACTTACGCAGTCACCTGCGACACTGCAAGCGCTTCCAAGGGTTGTTGGGATGGTGACATTAAAGTTTGTATTATTGGCCGGGAGAGTGGTTAACTTCTCGTCAGCATAGGTGGTGAAGGTAATCAGCGGTTGTCCGATTGCCGTGTTAGTCTTGGTATCAATGATGCTGACGTTCATGGGTCCCTCGTGAGGGATGGTGATATCAGCAAGCATGTTGACGGTTTGTCCAGGGGTGAAGGCCTGGACGTTGGCTTGGTTGTCTGCGAACTGCAATCCCTTGCAGAGGAAAACGTTACAAGCAGCGGCACTAAAGGTAGTGTTTGCTGCTGCTGCCTCGGGAAGACCTTCAACGTGGGATGTTGGGTCGGCCACAACTTGACTTGAAACACTTGCACCGCAAGCAGCTGGCTCTTACTTAGCGCACGATAAGGAGGGCGGAAGTTGCGCAACTTACCTGTCATTGCTGCTCCAGCGGTACGAATTGGAGGTGAAGTAATGACTCCATGCCCTAGGACTGTGGTGGCAAGGCCTGCGAGGCTAAGGATTGACAATGAGTACTGCATCTTAGGAAGTCGGAGGGTTAAGAGATATTCGAAAAAGGCTAGATGGATAGAAAGTGACCGGCACAAGAAAAGAAAGATGCGAGAATTAATGACAGTATTGTTTTCGAAGGCAGTTCTCAAGAAGATGAAATGAGCGAATATGGGTCGAAAAGAAGAGAAGAAGATCTACTTAATGCGGGAGATGTGGTACTTATTAACAGGATGGGCTCAAACGATGCTGAAAGCTTAAACGGCCAACTACTCCGTACTGTACCTTTGTAGACGATTCATGGCATTACGAACGCCATTTCGTATGCCAACCTGCCATCCCTTGTCTGAGGATGCTAGCAAGACCAATAAATCGAGGCCGAGCAAGCTTGCTGTGAGCATAGAGTTGTTCTGCGGATTTCTCGCTTGAGAGCCGAAACCGAAGCGGTTTGCACCTGCAGGCGAAGCCAAGCTCCCCCTTGTCTGATAGCTGATTCAAAACGCGTCAACGGTCACAGATCACGAATAGGAAGATTCGTAAGGTCCGGTTGTGAAATAAAGGGCCGCCCAGAAGGAAAGAGGATGGAAGGAAGAGGAGCAAGGAGCGGAACATTAAGGCTGAAGGTTGATGTGCTTGATGGATTGGCAACGCTTCCAAGAGATTTGCGTCGGACCGTGTGCAGAACGCGAGATGGGACGAACGATAGCTCTTGGCGACTCGTACACTCGTACAGCTCGGAAGGGAACCTTTGGTAAAGCACAATGTTGATGGTGTGGGCTTCACCCGAGCGACAATGAGCTTCTTGTGTAGGTAGGTATTGCTGTCAGATAGGTTAGCAGTTGGAAAAGAACGAAGCAAGCAGTCAAAAGAGAGATCCACGTGACGACAGAAAGAGCGCCTTAGGGTTCTAAGGGCTCTTAAGATAGCTAATGCCAAGGACCAGGAATTGATTTAGTGCTTCGGATGCTAAATGCTGCTACAGTATGGTTGCTGATCAGGCCACAGATTGGCTCCTATATCAGATGTGCATGGGGGCTTTCCAGAGCCTGCAGACATGTGTGGAGCTACAATTCTTGGTGGTACCGTCCCTGCTATTACAAATATGCATAAAACGAAATTCATCTTCCTGAGTTGCAATTGAAAGCAAATTAGTCTGATTCACGCCCGCAGGCAAAACCATTTGCACTGGTAATCCAACGTTACTACAGTAGAGCTTCAAGACGCTTAACATGGAGACCTCTATGGGTTCACGTGGTGAGATCGGATTGATCTATGGTGTTGGCAGTGGTTGAAGAAGATGTTGGAGGGTAGATAATAAGGATAGCAAAAAGCTGCAATTCTGTAACTTCGCTTCACAATTTTGCAACGATTTACAACCCACGTGCCGAAGTCCCGAATCGGCATATATGATGTGGTCAGCATATGACCTATCACTTGTATGTAGTATGATCCACTCTGGAACCGTCTGAACTAAACTTACAGCCGTGCTAGTAAAAATCGCAATTACAGTGATTGCACAAACCTGAAAGAGACAACGCCGTGAATACGAAGGGCGCTGCCGCAAACCGAAGCTTAGCTCCCACGCTAGCTTAGCGACATTTGGGCAGCACAAAACTTCTCCAATCTTTTTCTTCCAGTGACCGCTCTGTTCGTCACTTTGTCCATCCGTTCTTTTACTTGAGCGGCGCAGCAGCTTGTTTCAACTTGAGCTACTCGTCACTCGCCAATATGCACGCCATCTGGCAGCCTGCAATGACATACCAATCAGTTGGGATAAAACCTTTCTCTTGAACATTATTCTTGCAACTTTCCAATCCTCATTCTCTCCAGTCTTGATCATTTCAAGCTACCATTCCATCCAGCCTTTGACAATGGCGACCAAATTTGTCAAGAAGGCCCTTGAGGAGGTCGGCATCGCATCCCTCTACTCATCCTGTCTGGATACGAAGCTGCTATGCATGCAACGTTTTGTGCGCTTGTTTGCGTACGGAGGCTCGACCTTGGTTCTGGTCATGTACCTTGCGGCTCTGGACATCTCGAAGACTCGCATCGGTCTTTTCATGACGCTGACCCTTGTTGGTGACACCATCATCAGCTTCATCCTGACCTTGTTCGCGGACGGACTTGGACGGAAAACGATTCTTGCGTGTGGATCTTTGATGATGATGGCAAGCGGTGTAATTTTCGCTACGTTCGGAAATTACTGGATTTTGCTCGCGGCAGCCATTTTTGGAGTGATCAGTCCCAGGTGTGTATATCTATCCGCAATTGAAACCGCGTGCTAATCGGTGCAGTGGCAATGAGATTGGACCTTTCCGCGCCATTGAAGAATCAACTCTGGCCCAGCTTACTCCAGCTGCAAAGCGAGGCGATATCTATGCTTGGTACTCCCTGATCGGAACCGCTGGCACAGCATGTGGTATGGTGACTTGCGGATGGGCTGTACGCTACATGCAGGCCACTCTAAATTGGGGCAACATTGAGTCATACAGGGCAGTCTTCTGGGCTTACGCTGTCTTTGGATTTCTCAAGTTCATATTTTCCATCGTGCTGAGTAATTCAGTTGAAGCGGAAAAAAAGCAGACCGCGCCTGTCCAAGATCCGGAGACTGCCCCTCTTTTGGGCAATGGTGCAGACGCAGAGGTGGCGAAGCCCAAGAAGTCATCCTTCAAGTCGCTCTTGCCCGAAATCAGCAAGGAGAGCAGGCTCATTGTTTTCAATTTGTGCCTGTTGTTTGCACTCGATTCTTTCGCATCCGGTTTGGCCCCGTTATCCTGGGTTACCTATTTCTTCCGTTATAAGTTTGGTCTTCAAGAAGGAAAGCTAGGCACATTGTTCTTTGTTACCAGTATCATCTCGGCTTCATCAATGCTGGTAGCTTCGTCTATTGCAAAGAGGATTGGAAATGTGAAGGTAAGCTTATTCCATTCTACGAATCTTCCGATTCACATCTAATTATCTTAGACAATGGTGTTTACACACTTGCCATCTGCCATCGCCCTGGCTCTTATCCCCATTCCTCCAACTCTCCCATTTGCGATGATGTTCCTCATCCTCCGATCTTGCACGCAGTCCATGGATAGCGCTCCTCGATCTGCATTCCTTGCCGCCATCGTTAAGCCAAACGAACGAACTGCAGTTATGGGCACGGTCAATATCGTCAAGACTTCTGCCCAAAGCTTAGGTCCATTGATCACCGGTATCTTGGCCAATTACAATTTGTTTTGGGTCGCTTTCGTCTGTGCAGGAACTTTGAAAGCCACATACGACTTGGGAATGTTGGCAGTGTTTGCTGGTCACAAGACCCAAGAGGACCGAGATGAAGAAGAGAGACGCGCAGCTCAGGACGAGCTGTTGAGAGAGACCGAGGATCCCAACGAAAGGTAAAGGAATAATATTTAAGTTTGACACTACATTTCAGGTGGTTCTCAGGGGATCTTCGACACTTGCTGCACTGCAGTCTGGACTGCCACTGCCTAACTTCTCTCCCTTGAAGTAGATATGTTGAATGCAAGTCATTTGATCTCAGCCGTGGACTCTACGTGCATAATTAGAGTCAACGTATACACAGGTATAAGTATATTTTCGTTTAACTACTCTTCTCCCAAACACGCCAGCTATCAAAAACATTACTTAACGGCAGCCGGCTTCGTACCTCCAGCCGGTCTGTTTTCGCGCTGTGCGAAGATAATTCTTCGAATACCCGTTGCTGGGCGCCTGACTTTGATTTGGGGTCGTTTCGACTTCTCTGAAAAGTTGGGAATCAGTAGAGGTTACATATCCAAATTCTCTTTGGTCCTCTAATCATTATTTTAAGCTACAAGACATTCCCAAAATGTCCTAGAAGGGCCTATCAACTCAAGTTTTCTTATATCGAGCCCTGCCTCGAAATGATTATATTATCCACCATTTCCCCAAAACATCTCCATGCACGATTTTAATCCTTACATACAATAAATTCAGTTCAAAAAATAATAGCTTAATTTTTACACGGTGTCTTGCATCTTGTCCTTCCGTGAATAAATACTTAACCTGGATAGTAATGCAACAGGGATCTGCCTTAATGCTTCCTCCCTCAATGACTGTTCAGACCAAGTCTCTTTGTCAACATTTTTTCGCCATCACACCTTACCAAAATCATCAAGTTGATTGCGGTGAGTATAACTGAAGAAAAGGACGCTTGCAATTCGCGCCAAGTTAGATCTGGGAGGAGTAGAGTTCAGCGGGCGTTCACAGTTGTTCATTAATCGTCGCCTGGCCTGGTGAGCAAGGCAAACATTTGTTCCCCGGCATGGTTTTGGAGACGTCGCAACTTATCTGAGCTTCCAATGCTTTGGGACAGGAAAGAAGGGGTCTTCATTCTGTAACACTCTCCATGTTCCACCACACCTTTAGAGCTGGTGAATACACCTATATGAATATAAGCCTCCAGACAACCATTTAAGTCAAGCGCATCAGTTCGCGAACTCTCACCGACCTTTCTCAGCCTCGACCCCACCATCCCACATTCCACATTTCTACCCTCACAATTGTTCGTCCTTCGTTGCACCGTTCACGCATCTGTCTTTCTTGGTCAAAACCTGCGGATCGATCACCCTCACTATATACTCCATCGTTTAAAAGGATGTCCGGCGCCAACTCCCCCGAGATCCTAGCAGCGTACGATGCTGTCCGATCCGATAAAGATGAGACCAACTGGCTCATAATCTCCTACGCCGCTGCGAGCGGCGACGCCCTCGCCCTCACATCCACCGGCACCGGCGGGCTCCCCGAGCTGGCCGAGAAGCTGGACGAGTCGCAGGCGCAGTATGCATACGTTCGGGTCGAATATGCCAACGACACCGAGAGCAAGCGAGTCAAGTTTGCGCTGGTGATCTGGATCGGCGAAGGAACCAAGGTGATGCGCAAGGCGAAGGTCAGCATACAGAGTGGCGAGGTCAAGAGGGTTTTGAACCATCATTCTATTCAGATTGATGCCCGGGAGAAGTCGGACCTGGACGAGGCGGAGATTGTCAAGAGGTTACGGAAGGCCGGTGGTGCTGATTATAATGGTGGGCGCGGATAGGTGATGGTTCTTGGCCAGGGGAACGGAGTTGGGATATAGCTGGATACCAGGCTGGGACTGACTCCGGCGGCTCATTGCATAGAAACCGCATTCAAGCTATTGTATATGTGTTCCAAAGAAGCGACTCAATCGGCGGTCTTGCTTCGACATGATACACTGCATTCAGTATATACTTTCATCTGCCGTGGAACCTTCGATATAAATTCACGACCATTAGGCTTTCCTGCACATAACTTGGCCATCTGTCAATTGGTTTTCTTGCGTCTAGAAGAAAAGGGTGGCAGTCTGGACGTTCCCTATCCGGGGAGAATCTGGGTTCCTCGAATATTTCAGGTACTAAGTGTACTATTTGAATCATTTCTTTTCAAAATGCAAAAGCGCAAGTCTTATTGGCAGAAAACGCAGATCTGAATGCAGAGGGAAGTTTCCGGCGAATCAGAATGCGAATGTTAGAACGGAAGCTGCATCCAATGCCAAGCAAGCACCTAGTGATGCATACTAGGTATGATTTCCCCGCGGTATATATGTACATATATACATACATTCAATTCCTTGTCCCACTTCTCCTTCAGTCTGGCCTTATTCTCTCTCTGCGATGACCATTATGTTTTCGAGACTGAAGTTGGTATGAATTCTACTGAGGTTGATCACAGTGGTCTCAACTGTTGCGATCCCCACAATTCGAGACTCCTTTTACGCTGGTGGAGAATATATCAATACTCCCGACGGATATCTCTTTGTAAATCAGATCTATATCGAGAAGCTGACTCCGTAATGGTCCCACACGTACATGCCCGATTATCTTCATCCATGAAGTAGGACAAAAAGGCACAGTTAGCAGGTTCAGGATCCCTCTTCAAACTAGATTTTATGGTGACATGAGGTATAGAACTGGCTCAATAAACCAGACGAAACGAAGGCTGGGCATCCTAGTTTCTATCGTGTGGCTATGATATATGTGTTGTCGATCAGACAGTACGAGGCCGTTTGGCGTGGTATCAAGGCAATAGTAAGCTTACGCGGGATACATCTCAATTGAATATGTGGAGCAGAACTTTACAGCCGTTGAAAACCATGATCTCTGGCCACAAGCACGGCTCCACTCAATGGCCTGGCGTAAGTTGTAATGATAAGAGTACCTCTATATTGGTTGGAATACTGGTTAACTAATACCTCAGTGTAGAACGGTGGTATCGGTGATCCAGTTTTCGACGCCTATACGCTTCACTATCCCGTCTGTATCCTCGACCATTGCACAAGATACAAACATGCAAGCCGCTGGCAGAGCATTACTTGACTTGTTACCAGGTCCCGTGATCCTCCTCTCCCATTCTGAGGTTACACCCCCGTGTATATGTTCACGTGAAGTGGCAGTTGGTTCTTATTTCCAAGCGCTCGCCTAGCAGAATCTCGCTTCTTGAACGTTCGAAAGAAGGAACCTGTCATCCGTCTCAATACCATGCAATCCCCGACGGCCCAATGATGGCCATTGCTGGCCCTGAAGATCAACGTCACTTAGAGCTACAGAGGGCGGGGTGATGCCGGATTCCGAAAAGGAGGATCGAAAGAAGATTCCGTGGAGGCTCACGAGAACACCTGGGGAATTGCATATCCAAGTGGTCGTAGAGGATTGTGTTAGGTCGACATCTTACATTTCTCTCCCAAGGTCTGGGGCTCGGCTGGATACAGTGTTCTTCTAGAAAAGAGACACTCTGAATGGTATAGACACTGCATCAGCCAAGGAGATTACCACCGTGCGTGATGGCAGGGAGCATAGGATATCTTCTCCTGCCATGGAATCGGAATCCGAGATGGTTGGCTTGGACAGGGGACGGGTTCTACGACCAGTTTAGCTCTCACGGGTCTACAAATCCACGGGAGCTGCTGACATTCATCACGTCAAGATATCAACCTATAGCACGCCTGGCGGGCCTTCCATCTTGAAGCGCTATCAAACGGCAAAGCGACCATGTCTGGGTCTGGATCTGGATCTGGCGCATCTGCCCGACTCGAGCGGAGGCAAACAAAGTCCCTTGGCATCGATGCTACGTCCAGTACTTGATCGTTCCCAGCTGCGGCGTGCAGGCCTGTCATGTATGTAGGCCACGCCCTTTGGGAGTCCCGGGTTCTGTCGGCCGGCACAAGATCACTTCCGGGCTCGACCTTAGCGGGCTTGGCCGGGGCGTTGCTTGCAAGCGCAAAGATAAGGATCCGGTTCCTGCTCCGCACAAGATGAACGCTCCCACCTGCGGGTGTCAGTCTGCGCGGCTTCTCAGGACTTGCCACTTCCTCCTTGCCTACGAAGGATTCTCCTTCGACCATGCCTCAGCAGAAGACATTGCAGGAGCTCGACTTGATGGGCTGGATGATCCCACCACCGCCGATCAAGAGCCTGCCATTTTCCGTTCTGCGTGGTGCCAAGCCTGGCGAATCAACGGCCTGCATGATAAGGATTGGTATCCTATCGCGCCCAGCCGTAGCGAGAAATTGGCCGTAACACCATCCTATCATGACACAAGGGTCTCTATCGTCCCCAGTCCTGCTCTTGGGATCCCAAGGGGCTGGAGTGCAGCGATGCTTCGTTCCTGCTTTGTCTAGTCAAAGAATGGATCCAGCACACAAGAAGCACCGTGGAGCCTAGAGAGCATCAAGACATTCGAGTCGAGCCATGCTTTCTTAGCGGCCCGCTGCAGGACCACGAGCTCTGTGGAAGGTTGGATATGGACCAATGGACAGCACCGGATCCCGAGATCAAGAATCTGATTTGATTTCCAAATGCTCAGACGTGATTACTGCTTGGCATATGGGACCCTACGCTCAAAGCGGCCATTCGAGCCCGAATGCAAGGAAACTAGCCCTCTCCCCACGCGGTGTCCCCGAGCCCGCGTAGCTACAGCCTTGATGCAGCAGTAGCCTTATCGCTGATATCGTCTCATTCCCATAGCAGAGTATAAAATTCTTCTGTTGCCCCTCGCTCTTCTCCCATTTCTGCCTTCACCCATTCTAAACTTGGCCGTCAGCCGAGGAGACTTCCCAACATGGTTCGCAACGTCGATGATGTCTCCGCTGGTGGGAAGATGGCAACTCCTACATACGAGAAGGACGGTGCTCATGCTACCTCAATGGATCCTGAATATGCATCCGGCGAGGTGGTAGAGGAGACCACCAAAAGAGGTCTCAAGGCTCGCCATGCTCAAATGATTGCGCTTGGTGGAACGATTGGTAGGTACCAGGGCTGGAACTCCCCCAGCCACCATTGCTAACCTGATATTAGGTACTGGACTGTTTGTTGGAAGTGGTGCCACACTTCATCGAGGAGGTCCTCTCTTCATTCTTCTCGGCTATTCGATCCTTGCTATTCTGGTGCTCTTCGTGGTCACGGCCATTACAGAGGTTGCAGCATATCTTCCGGTCAGTGGTGGCACGATGAGTTACTACGGTCACCGCAACGTCTCCAACAGCCTTGGCTTTGCTATGGGCTGGTTATACTTCTACTCCCTTGGAATCCTGGTACCGTACGAAATTACGGCTGCGGGTCTGGTTATCGACTACTGGCCGAGTAATATCAACATTGCTGTCTGGATCACCGTCTTTATTGTCGTCATTGTGGGCTTGAACATTTTACCAGTTCAATTCTATGGCGAAACCGAGTTTGTAAGCTAGCTTTCCCTTGCCAGAGGAATATCAACTGACGGATTCAAAGTGGTTTGCTTCCCTCAAGGTTTTCATGATGATTGGTCTGCTCATGCTGTCTTTCATCTTGTTCTGGGGTGGAGGTCCTCAGCAGCATGGAATCTTGGGTTTCCAGTAAGTGCTATATTCTATCCAGACAAATTGCTTGGGACTGATTATTATCAAAGCTATTGGAAAGACCCTGGTGCTACAAATACTTGGCTTGTCTCAGGTAACACAGGCCGTTTTGTTGCCTTTATTGAAGTCATCGTGCTCTCGGCATTTCCATTCACATTCGCACCGGAATTACTTGTTGTCACGGGTGGAGAGATGCAGTCCCCTCGACGAAACCTTCCCAAGGCCGCCAAGCGCTACTTCTACCGTCTGGTATTCTTCTATATCGGCTCTGTGCTTGCTATTGGGGTCATCTGTCCATTCAATGATGCCCGCCTTACAAGTGGAGGTGTTGGTGCTAAATCATCGGCCTTCGTCGTCGGCATTGCGAATGCAGGAATCAAGGGCCTTGGTAGCGTCATCAATGCGATCATCATTACGTCTGCCTGGTCATCTGGAAACTCTTTCTTATACATGTCTTCGCGGTCACTCTACTCTCTGGCAATAGCAGGCAATGCCCCCAAGATTTTCA
This sequence comes from Coleophoma crateriformis, assembly GCA_003369635.1. Lineage (NCBI taxonomy): Eukaryota > Fungi > Ascomycota > Leotiomycetes > Helotiales > Dermateaceae > Coleophoma > Coleophoma crateriformis. Next base: position 442,163 of record PDLN01000011.1, read on the forward strand.
CCAAATGCACCAAGCACGGTGTGCCATACATGGCCGTTGCAGCCTCCTCGCTATTCTGTGCGCTCGCCTACCTCAACTGCGCAAACAGTGGCTCTGTTGTCTTCGCCTGGTTCGTCAACCTCACCAATACATCCGGCTTCATCTCTTGGATCTGCTGTAGTATTGTGTATCTTCGCTTCCGCAAGGCTGCCAATGTACAAGGCCTTGCCCGCAGTGATATCCCCTATCGATCAATCTTCCAACCATGGGGAGCTTGGATCGCTATCGTCGCTTTCACGATTCTGACTCTTATCAACGGCTTCGATGTCTTCTTCCCCGGTCGATTCTCCGCTAGCACTTTCTTGACTGCCTATGTTGGCATTCCGCTGTTCTTGGTGATCTACTTTGGCCATCGTATTATGCACTGGAAAGATGCTTGGGCGCATGACCCAGCGCAGGTCGATCTCTATACTGGCATTGATGTTGTGCTCGCGAATGAACATCCAGATCCGCCAATGGGAGTGTGGAGAAAGAGGTTGACGGGCTGGTTCACGTAGATTGCGTGGAGAAAGCGATGTAAATGTAATGTTCATAGTAATAGGTGCATCTTGTATTATGAGCAGAACAGGGAAACAAATGTTGCAAATAAAAAAGTTCAATTTTCAAGGACCTTTGATATCTCTGGCCTAGCATATTCATGACTCCATAATCCAATCTCATGGGTTGAGAACTTCTCTCGCCCATCGATTATCTCCTTATTGAAACCTTCGTCTACATTTCGACTAAGGACCTACAAGTTAATCCATTCTCCTCATCCCCAGAGCCTAACTAACTACCTAGCCCAAGTAACCCTTTTCGTTCGGTATCGACTCTGAAAACTCAAACAAGACTGAGATGCACAATGAGAATCACCCCTCCAGATTTCACCCAGCGAGTGCAAGCCGGTGCTGCTTCATGGGGAACCTATCTCAGTAGTAGTTGAAAAAGATATTGCTGTGGAGGAAATCCGTATAGTGGCCGGTGGGGTTGACTCGTTCCGTGATAGTTTTCTTTCTTTTTTTCTGATTGAGGTGGGGCCTTAGTGATTACGAGAGACGTAAGGGATAGGTTGTGGAAGCTCTTCTTAAAAGTCCTTTATTTAGCGGAGGGAAGGGCAAGGGAGGGAGCTGGTTAACCTTTCTCTTTGTTCCTTTTCGATTGGGTTCATGCAGTAAGCTCATCTGGGAATCATTTGCGTTCAATGGTTTAGATGGTTGTCAGAGCACGTTCTTTTCATTCTTACAACTTGAGCTTTGCTGAGTTGTGAATTATGAGTGAGTGAGTCGGATGGTCTGAAGAGCATCCATACCTAGCCTCTGTCTATATAGCTATGTCAATCTAGTAGAAAATCCCCGCGGCAACAAAGTCATAGCACACATGGGTGGATTTTGTGGATGCTCTATCGCCTATGAACCCCTCGCTGTGATGCTGATGGAACCAGTCATGGGATCCTGTTCCCAGATGGAGACACCCAAGGATGATAAAATGCATTCAAAAGGGGGATGGAATGAGCCCTCCGTTCATTTCCATTTCTAAAGCATAGACCCAAAGTCATAATCCATTCCACGCTTCCGAGTGAGCATAGCCATTGAGCCGTAACCGCCACAAAGTCGACATCGGAGCAGAAGATTTGATTAACAAAGTTCTGCTTTCAAGACCGTTGCTATCCTCGTATGATGCTTGTAACTGTCGTTCTAAAGTGTCATGCTGTTGACGAAGCTCGCTTCTGTCCTGACTTGCCAGTTGGTTGCGGTTGAATCGATATTCGACATTGAAGAAGGTGCGCCTCTCTGCAGCTCTTCCACACTTGAGATTTGGCGGTATCCTGGCTGACCTCTGAAGTCCGGAAGCTGGAACTGTGATGTTGGCTGTCGTGAGAAAGGGAAAAGTGCTGGAGTCGGTGGGAATCATGGCTGTGGAACTGGCGGAACGAGCTCAGACGTGATGTTCGATATTGCGCTGACCCTTGGCCATTCATCTTGAGATATCTAATTTCCTTGTGCTCCGGGGTGGAATAAAGAAGGGTACCAGTTGTAGGCTTGCGCTGAGAGACGGAGTATTGGATTGATGTCACGTGAGACAACCCTCCAGTTCGATGGGAGATCCTGGTCCAGAGAAATGGGATATTTGAAGCTCAAATATCCTGTTCAATCAATGAATGCACCCAAATATTCCTCGAGCATCACCATATACCGTGGTCTTTAATATCCCACTCCAGAACTCTCAGGGATGAACCTTCGAGCTCTCGTCTCGGCAACGTCGAAATCGCTGTGGCATGGCAGTTGAAGAGTGAGTGACAGACAGATAAATGGTTCGATCATTCGATTCATGACGCATTGCACATGAGGATCCATCCCATAAGTACCAGGAACGCGCTCCATAGCGGCGTGGCTACCACCTTTCCGAGAGCGTTGGCACCGCTGGGGCAGGCGATGGGATGAAGCCAGCAGAAGTTTTGGGACGGAGTGGTGGCGTTTGTATCGGACGAGTTGTCTGACGAAGCGAGGACGGCGCTGAAGCAGGCCAGCAGCAGGGGAAGAAGATGAATGAGCTTCATCTTTCGTTCGTTTGTCCGGTCTCTTCTCGTTCAGCTCACCAGGGCCGAGATACCGTCGAGATATGCGCTTCGGATGGCTTTCCTCGGAGACTATCCACCTTTCAGTCGTGCTTCGGCGCAGCCCGGGTACTGAATAATGGCGTGAGGTGAGAGTGTTGCGATGTCGAAGATGAAGAGATGTCGCAGAGAAGGAAAAGCCAATGTCGGTGGCACTTGGATCGACATAAAAGAGGCTTTGCTACCCGCTCGGATCGTGCAAAGTCTTTATTAGAGGAGGGATCAAGGATGCGATGTGGAGCAGAAAACGGCTATGGAAGGAAGTTCGTGCAACAAGAACCGGCTCGTGCTTTAGCGAGGGGAGCAATCTCGGTCTGGCTTTTTCGGATCGCAGAGATGGGATGAGTGGGATTCACATTTATTGGAGCCTCTCGTGTTCGTTGAACTAAGGAGGAGGAGGGAAGATTTGGAGACTCCTGTGGGTAATCCTCTGGTGGTGGTAGTTGTTGTTATAGTTGTTGTAGTATATTGATCACGGTACAACTTGTATCTGATGTTTTGGCTTGTGGGGACCCCTCTGAATTGTCACTTAATTACATCACCAGGATGTGCACGAGATCCTTCCCTGCACAAATGGGTTCTTAAGAGCTCAAACAGGTACATAATTTCGATTAGGGAAGAGCAAGGTGTGCTGGCACCTGTGGTAGAGGTAAAAGAATTGATTGTTGACTGTAGGGAGATATAAGTTATGTCGCTGCTATACAACACCAAGATCATTGGGGTATAAATTAACAGATAAACTCGCGAACACAGTAGGAAGCGAAGGATGGCGTTGCTCAGCATTCAAAGACACAAGGCGAAGCGCTAGATAATCGAACTGGTGTTGGTATCCAATATCATTGATGTTACTCATGTAGCTAGCTAGCTGAAGAACCAAAGACGCCAAGGGGCCCATGCAAATAACAAGTATAGACTCAACTTTGCCAATGCAAGACCAATGCCTAGGTATCGCTTCAGATGGTGTTCAAATATGGTTTAAGTTACAGAATTAGAGGCGAAAGCGAAAGTACATTTTTCTGCCTGCGATAAAATTGGTAATTGGTTGCGGAATAGCTGATCTGCTCCCGCCGAGCAATGATCTAGATGTATGTTGATATTTTCAAGAAAACGAAATGATACATTTCTACTCCAACCTATTCAAACATCACAAGAATCTTTGTGCCCATGTCTGACTTCGATCCTCGCCAGAGCATGGTATTCGTATTCTTGCTTGCACAAACAAAGAAACTAGCAGGAGGCATATATCTAGAAGACATTGCAAATTCGAGCTAGATCCAACCTGTAGGTGATGAATATACCTACTAAGGCACCTGTAGATGACTATTCGTTGTAGGATCTGATTTCACAATAGTTCCAAACCAAGATGTGAAGCATATACTAATTTCTCCAAATAGACACTGCAGAAAGGCGTAGAGTTTGTCTTAGTCTGGTCTCCAGATATGTTTTCAAACGTAGGGAAGAAACAATAGAGGTAAGAGCTGAGTCTGCGTACGTTTGCAAAAAACGTGACTGCGCTCGACCTAGTGTATGAGCTGCGCTAGCACTTTCGTTGGTGTTTTTCCACAGGTTGCCTTGTATGATTCGTAGCCATGAGCAGCGATGTTTCCAAGTCTAACCACTCGCTGGAGAGCCCGTAGAGGGGGATAGATGAGCAATAGGCAGCTATCCATCATGGCTTTACGCCTTATCTGCTGTAATCAAGTCTCAATGTTTTAATGACTGTTCCCATCTGTTCTCGCCCCAATGTGTGGTTTGATTTCGTCCGCTCCAAGACGTTGTGCTTCGATGCGATGCTATTCGTGTCTTTCCTTGGAGCCTCCCCAGACAGCTCGTAACAGGCATCAGAATACCGTCACAGCTACCATCACATGCCATGCCTTGCTACCCAGCTTCCCAAGAATTCAGAGGCAATTCCTCATAGGAAGCACATAGCCTCTATACCAGATATAGCGACCAAAGTGGCAGAAAAAGTGTCCTTGATTCGACATTGTAAAGGCAACGATCGGAAGTTAGGGAGAATTGTGACTCATAGGAGTGAGATGAGGCTGCTGCTTATGGCCCATCTAGACTGAAGGCACTGTTGTCAAGCCATTATGTCTACACTCGAGCACTCGCTTGCCTCATGCTGTTTGATAATGATGACTGCTCCGTAGGCAATTGCCTCCAATTGAATGAGCCAGCTCTGCATCAACTCAGTAAGAACGAAGGCATGTGAATTTCACTACCGGGAGACCGCGACCATGAGGAGTATGCTCGAGACCAGATGGCAAGGGAATGCTCTATCTTGGATGGACCGAAGAGTCATCGGCTTGGGTTATGAGGCTCATCCGATTGTTTTGGCAAACATGAAACATGGAAATAAGGAAGAGGAGGCAAATTCCCGGCGTTGAGCATCAGATATATCCGATGACTCCATCTAGATGATCCTATGACCCCATATTGTGGCTCATCAATGCTGGAAGTTAATAGAACCAAGGAGTTCGAGAGGCTGACAAATGCTTGGAATTAGATGATCGACTTAAGATACCACTTCGTCATCATTAGGAAGCCTGTTGATGCTTTATGGACCCCCCCTGGAATTATCGCCGTACTTCGCCGCCTTTCGCCGCCTGTTTTCACATGGAAACGCCTGCCCACTTGAAGCAGACGAGGACGTCAACCCAACTTTGCCACCCCTCATGATCGAGCGACACAGCCACGTGACCTAAAACAGACAAACACATGTAACCAATCCCATTGCGGGTATATCCTGCCCAACTGTTCAGATGACTCTACTGGAAAAGATGAAACGCGGAATTCCCCTATGCCGAGGAGCAGCAGCGAATCTCTCGAAGAGAAGGCCAGGCTGCCTACGACTTGACATGGATAGCGTCTGAGCATCTCGCGCAAATGGAGGAATATGTGATGGTCTTTCACTTGGTGATTGAGGCTGAATGCAACGGTCCCGTCACATTGTCCCGCCATTTAATTGGCTGGGTCTCAACGTAGGCGCCGTGCATTGCATCTGATGACCAAAACCCTTGAAGCGCGGCTTAGGACTGGCTGCCGAAGAAGCAAACCGACATCAGTAAGGGTGTAATAACTAATATCTGGCGGAAAATATACCACACCCCACGGGCCTTCGAAGAGGAGTGTGACAGGAGGGATTTCGGGTCGCAGAATCCTGAGCTTCTCCAACCTACGTCATACACCCAACGGTCAGGTCTGGCGAGGCGTGGAGACACGTATGATTGTGTCATACACCGCCAGCTGCGGAAATCGTGAATATAGGACGAAAAGAGGCCAGAATTGATGCTATTGACGCAATGAAATGGATATAGGTCGTGCTGCCAAATAGTAGCTCGAGAATTTAGCTGCACTGAATCCCTTCCCGACCAATGCTGTGCAGCAAGACGGGAGGGTAGCGCCAGTAGTGCAGCGGATGCGGGCGAGGGCAACGCCGTGTCCAGGGTGGCACTCTGGCACAACGTGGAAGTGGTTGCGGTGCTCCGCGAATCACCAGAAGCCGTATGCATCCGGGTGCCACTATTGCTGCAGCCGTACCTAAAGGTCACCTCGCGACAGCCACATGCTGCAAGTACCAGCAAGGAGCTGCCTATTGTTAGGCCAATTGGCATGGGCAGGCCGCGAGAATGCAGAGGTGATTCAGTCGTATCGAAAACTCTGCAAATTGAGTACCGGGAAGCAGGCTGGCTGGAATCCATGGGAGACGGGCAGAACGAGAGTAAGACTGGGGCTGGATAAGCATGGTTCGTTAGAAGGAAGGAGAGGGTGAGGTTTGCTGGCCCGCTCCACGCTAACGGCCCAGCCAGGCCCCTCGACGCCCTGTCGGCATCCCCTGTTGAGGGCGAGCGCACCGCTGCGATGCCCCTGTAGGCTTGTCTACATGGGGCACAGGCATCGCCAATTGCTCATGAACCATAATCGCGGGATGCTTGCCCTAATGTGTCTTTGATTTAGGGGCCGTCGTGTGCGTCGGTAGCCTGTCACATCTTGGGTGCTAGCGGTCCCCTCCCTGGAAGGCCCCATCGCTTGGCTGAGGGGCTCGAGTTGGGCAGTTCGTCGCAATCGCGATGCTATCACTGCTTCCCTGGTTGTTTCGCCCTGAGCAGCGCGGTGTGAAATGTCGACGGCCATGGAGTGTTGCGTATTTGACCTGCTGAGACATGCTTGCTTCCAAGAAAGGGCCGAGATGCCTCTGGCAAGGGAAAAGCGAGCTTCCGGTGAACTCTTTCCTATCGTGGGCACCTCCACCTCCACCTCCACCCCGTGCAACCACACCACCCTAAGCAGCAGCAGCTCCTCACGTCGGTCGGCGTTTGCGATAGTGATTGATAGTGATATGCCATCCGCGAGTGCGTGTGACATGTTGCTGACCGTCAGCCAGACGGCGGGATGGGAGAACTTAAAAGTCCACGAACTGCTCTAGACTGTGATCCTGCATTGCTGATCGCAACTCGTATTTTACGAACTGCTGCAAGTTGCAGTCGTAGATTTCCGAGTTGATTGACATTCTATTTCGGCTTCACGGCAGACTGCATCCTGCACGGGGCCGCCTGCGTCTCATCTCACTCGAGAAAGGAAGTTTACGTTGTACCATCAGCGCAACGGTGACCACCAGAGCATGAAAAAGGCACCGTGGACCCAGCCATCCGTTGCCAACCTTTCTCAGCCGTAAAACGAGTCGTGCTGGACCGTCAATCCGCCGCCGTGGCCAGGAGAGTTCAGCCAAGGGAAAGCTACTTGTTGGTTCGGTGGTGAAGTCCGAACACCTTGCGACCACACCTGGCCAATACCAGATATTCAACTACCCGAACTCAATACTCGCGGCTCAACTCAGCCTCGCCGAGGATAAAGGGAAGGGGAAAGAAGAGGAGAGAAGAAGCAAGTCATCGCGGCAGGTTGAAAGTTACGACTCCTTTATGCGTCGTTGCCACTATTCTTGCCACGCTGAACTCTGACCCTGGGTGACTCGTCGCCAAAGTCTACTCGAGAGCGACATCAAATACCGTCGATAATCTTCGAGAACACTGACCCTCGCACTCCCAATCTCCAACCCTCGAAAGGCAATCTCGTCTGCCATCCCGATAACTTGGTTTCCTCCAGCGACGGAACCGACACTTGCTGGTTCCCCGTCGAGGCCCATTCCCGCTCTACCGCACCGTTTCCCGTTCGATGAGTCGCGGCTCCAGTTTATTGTAAAGAAAAGGGGAGCAGGCCCAGCCTAGGGATCTTAGGGGATTCTTGCGGTCGAGCAATCATTTCGCTTACCTGGGGTTGAGGACGTAGAGAGCTGTCGCATCAAGACAAGCGCCATCGATGTACGTGTTTTTGTGCTCTTTTCCGCTCTTCGGTCGGGCTGCGTGTCTTTCTTTTCATCTTCTGTCGCGCATTTGTCTCCATTGGGTGTCGGGTTGCCAGTGCAGCTGGTGTTGAGCATTGGGCGTGGTAGGATCTGGAGTCCGCTGGGTGCATGATCCAGGGGTCGATGCCAGACTTCACCAGCGTCCCCATCCACCCCTCGATTCCCATACCGTTTCCTGTCTGTATCCACCCCTTTCACCGCTTTACAATTTACCAAAGCATTCCTGTGCAATCCTTGTCGCCCGTCCAGTAGCAATCTCGCTGGCAGTGGCCTGCTTTTTACTCGTACCCATCCTTGCTGTGTTGTGGCTGACATCCCGACCAAGGCCCAGCAAATCAGTCACACTACGAACGCCCCCTGTCCACGCCAGCAAACATACTACAACAAAGCGAAAAGTACTTAACGCCGCCCGAACCACCCAGCCTTCACCTTTTTTCCCTCCTCGAATCTTTCGAAGATATTGTCCCCAACACGCCTCAAATCCAACGCTTACAAATCCATATCCTCAAGGCCGGATCCTGACAGAGATCCAGCTACTTCCACAAGATTCTCCCCGAAGTCGAACTGTGATTCGGCCTCACCCGCGTCCCCAGATTTCCTCGTTGCAGGAGATCTCTTGACCCCCAAGTTTTGGACATGTACGGATCAACGACACAGGCTCCCTCTCCTTCTCGTACAGACTACATACCACGGTGACGGGCTTGTCACACTCTCCAGCGCTTCGAAAACCAGGCGCGACGACCTTTTCTTTTAGTTTAGGGTGCCACGGGGCATCGCAAGAGACGGAATATCATGAACCACCCATACTCACCATACACGCCTTCTCCAGGCCACTCTGGAGCATACTACCCTTTCAGCGCCACACCTTCACCGGCAGCTTCACCATCAGGCCCTCACGGCTTCTATTCGCATCGACCGACCATGTCACCACGGCATCACTCTCGACACACCAGCTATGGGGATAGCTACGGCCAATCTCCCAAGCCTTTCTCTCCGAGATACAACTCTGCGGGCTTTTACGCGACTGCTGCTAATGTGAGTCGAAACAAACCTTCTTGGTCAGCGCACCACGAGCAGCCTAAAGCATCTCGCAGGCGGACTCACTCCCACTCCTACCAGCGGGCCTCTTATGGGGAATCCGACGAGGACGATGATGTAGATTCGGTCTACTTTACAGTGGATGGACTCCTCTACCGAGAGACCATCCAGCCTGTGCGGAGAGCGGCGAAGATAAACTACAAATATAATGGGCATGGCACTGATCAGTATAACTATTATCAGACTTATGACAGAGATTACTCTCCTCGCTATGAACACCAACATTCGCGCCGCAATTCTGCATCGACTCCTCGACCGCGCACCGCTTCGCGACCTACCACCGCCTCTCCAAAGAAGCCGGCACCCATCCCCAAAGCCACCGAGGACGATGCGCGCCGCCATCGTATTCCACCGGGATTCTCATTGAAAAACTGGGACCCTTCAGAAGAACCCATCATGCTGCTGGGAAGTGTCTTTGACGCCAACAGCTTAGGCAAGTGGATATACGACTGGACCGTCTACCACCATGGGCCCGCCACTCCCATTGCTGACATGGCTGGGGAACTATGGCTTCTTCTCATCCAGCTCGCTGGCAAGGTCAAGCGTTCTGAAGAATGCATGCCACGCATCCGCAAGCCAGACAATAGAGAAATGGTGGAGGATTTCATAGAGTCCGGAGAACGCTTGACCGACAAACTCAAGAAACTCCTGAAGTCGTGCGAAACTCCCATGCTCAAGGCCGGCAAGAAGAACGGCAAGGACACACAGTTGGGTAAGAACGCAGGTACCGAGTTTGTTGACTCGATCTTCGGACGGGATAGACAACTTGACCAGACCGAAAAGTTCATGGCCTCCATCAGGCTTTGGAACATGCGTTTTGATGCCAACTGTGAGGATATCCTTCGCAACCCACGAGAATAAATCTGCACCTCCACTTATGTGCCGGGAGGGGCGGAGGAACATACAACCAACCAACCAACCAAACAAACAAACACACAAAACAGAACCAGTCTTCGCGATACTTGTCTTACGACCGATATTTACGATACCCACCTTTCCACGTTTCTTTAAATTGCTTCATGGGGGCGGTTTTCCTTTCTATCGTCATTGTAAGAATAATGATACCCTGCGGTACACAGATGGCATCGGGCATGGAAGGAAATGGGCGGAGGATATAAATAATAAAGCTGGTCAAGGAGGGCCTTGGGGCGACCCATTCTCACAGAATTTCTTCTCATTTTCTCAGTCAAATTTGGGGGCAAAGGATTTTCTTAATGAGATACCCCAGCAAACATGGGCTCTATATGAGCATTTGCTTGCTTACATGCACTTTCAGTACTTTCTTCAACAAATGATCAACAAACTACAACACAAAGTTCTCACAGGATGTGCAAGCCTTTTTCGTTTGGGGGGAAGAAAAAGTCGATGCATTGCGTGCAAATGGACAACGACATCATTCGGGCTTTACAGGTGCTTTGCGTTTGGTTCACGTCTGGGAGTTCTCTTTTCCTTTGGGCCGCGGTATTTTGTGTGCATTGCTGGATCTTGCTACTCGATATTTCAATGTTTTGCTTTTCAATGGTTTGCGGGGATATAAACACACACACAGTGGCTGGCTGGCAACTTCTTCCAACTCTTTCTTATAATCCTAGTCCTGTCAGGTGTTTTCTTTCTAGCATGCTGGATACTGTTTTCACCACTTGGGAGGCTGGCATCTATTCACGGCGTGTCTTTCTTAGGTCATTTTCATTCTGGCGTCAACTAGCTGGTTCATGATTTCGACTCCAAGGATGATACCCTCATTTCGATTTCTCTTCTTTAGATATGCATATCATGTCATCAAAATTCAAAGCCATAAACACTTAATCCTGCTCCTTTCGTCCACGCTACGCCTCGTGAACATGTCCTCTTCCGACAACAATCTCAAACTCGAGGATTTGTGTGCGTGTTTGTGTGTGTGTGCCATCGTTTAGTCGTCTTGAAACGAAACCCTCATCCTAACGGTCGCAAGGTCAGGCATGTTTCTCTTTCATCCGCACAATAACTCGCTGCCTCCCAATCTCGCCAAAGAAAAGAAAAAAAAAAAGGGAAAAAAAGTCAAAGGGGAGAAAAACTCTAAGGCATAATGCCCTCCCTTCTCAGCCTCCTCAAGCTCGCACGTTCCCCCTTGAATCCGGCAGAAAAATTAAAGCTTCAGGGAGGATGCATGCCGTGCTGGACCAAATAACCCCTCCATCATGCATCTGGCGCTTCAGTTGCGGAAGGCAAGTCCAGATGTTGGGATCTGGGTCGTCGTCCGAAGAGGGACAGAAACCGGAGGCCTTTCGGCTCCATTGACCTCCGCGTATGGTGTGAGGACTGCGGGACGTGTAGTGGTATGGCCTTGGGCGCAGATGTTTCTGCGCCATCTGGATCTTGTCTTGGGATGGGGATCGGGGGCATGGCGCTGGGAAGGGCTACGCACGGGTACTTCGGCGCGCCCTTCTTGCGCACTTAGTGGAATGCTGGCGGCTGGCGAGAGGGAAACTTGTTTTGCTTAGGAGGGCTTGGAGGGCTGGGGAAGGCGGCTGGGCGAGTATCGAAGGTTTGTGCTTGGACTTGTCTTACATTTTCTTACCTGGTCTGGACGGATTGAGTTTGGAGTTTCCGTCTGCTGTGTGTAGCGCGCATCCACGCATGTTCTGCTTGAGGTTGTTTCCCTGTGAGAAGGGCCTGGGGAGTTTCTTGCGATGCTATGTTGCGCGCAAAGCAAGAGAGGGAGTGACTTAGTGGGCTCTTCGCGTGGGCTGCAAAAGGGCTGCCTGCGTTGCTTCTGGGTCTTTTGGTGCAGAACCTCGAGAGCGTTATTGGTTACCGATATAGGGGATTGGGTTTGCGCGCGTCTGGGTTTGGGCTCGAAGACAAAGTCCTGATCGTGGTCATGATGTGAGGGCTATTCCCACGCTGCTACGTAGCTGCGAGAACAAGATTCATCCAGCTCGGTCTGGGCTCGACACGCCCTAGGAAGCTGCCGGGGCTGCCGTGCCTTGCTTGGCTCGTTGTATCCCTCGTTACCTTGCATTATCTTGAGTCGGTCGTTATTGTCCACCTTGCCTTATGTCCTCGCACGTTCTTCCCTCTATCCACTCACGACAGCGATCCGGGGAAAATACCCGCCGTGACGAGATGCCACATCTACCGAGTTTCCTATACGGCCACACTTTCGATGGCTCTACCAGAGCACTGCTGACCAGGGATAGTCATCACGCCGACAGCAAGAGGGGTAAGGTTTAGCAGGGTGCAGGCTTACGGCGGTTAATTCTTCTGGACAGTGATCACGGCGCTGCTCATGCTGGCTGTTGGTGGTAATGGTGATAGTGGGGTAGCGATGTCTGTACTGCAGAGATCCCCTGTCTGCCACATGCATGCCGGCGGATAGGTATGTACGCGTGTGGGCCCCCTCCTCACGACTATGCAAGGCCGCGATGCCTTGTATTCTTCTTCTCTTGTTCCATCCTTCCCCGATCATGCGCGTCACTGATTACCAAGACTTATCGTTTTTCCGTTGACATCATGCGGTGGGATGCTGTGCTGGTATGCTGCCCCACCTACTACTCTGCGAAGACTCACCTCAGCGGTAACATAAGGAAGACCAAAAATGGGTCAATAATCGACCCGGAAGATGACATGAAAGCTAACAATAGGTTGGAAAGCCGACTCTGCCTTACAGCGTTGGGCGCAGTCCGTATTGGTGAGTTCCCATCCAATACTTTGTTGGTGGGCACGGTGAAGGCTGCTGAATCTGGTTATTTTAAGCTTTTCTGCCAGAGTAACACACGATACGGTACAACAATCATAACAACAACAACGACGACCCACAACCCGGCATCCGCTGCCACAACTCTGACAAGAGACGACAGCGGTCAGCGTTTGCAATCTGCAAGAACGCCTTGGTATCCATAAGGCTGGTTCTCTACGTGCTTTGCTGTCACCTAAAAATAGTGGAGACCGAGGGGGGAACGTGAAGAGCTGGAGGGGGAAGCAGCGGTGAGGAGCGCGCGGGACGGATCGTTGGCCGCAGCGGATGCAATTCTTTTTCCAACTTCATGCCGCCAACGTCCCAAGAGACCAGATACGCCCTGCTCGTTGGCTCGCCGAGGTTACGGTGAACAGCGCACTGCTCGGACTATACCTGGAGCTGCAGCACCGATCCAAGCTGAGAGCGGAATAGCACACGACCCACAGCATTGGGCTCACCTTTTGGACAAAGAAGACTCGACGAAGACCCTGCTGTGCCACTCCGACCCAACGAGCTGTGGGCCTGCAACTGGCACACGATACTACAGTGCGTACGCTGCACGCCACTGCATCGCAGCGGACATATCCTCCTCTGTTCCCAGAACGACGAAAACGTCCGCGAGGTCAACATCACAATTATGCACTACATCCGGTTTCTCAAACAGCCCCGCCTCCTTCCCTCGGCGAGCGCGCCGAATCAAGTCTCCGCGAAGATCACCATCACTACCGATCTCGGCGAGTCCTTTTGCTTCGAGACGGTGCCCCTGTGCGCGCTTCTTGAGATAGACGCGTCAGGGAGTACAAGCGGTGGAGGGGCCTGGAAAATACTTGCTAGTGCCAATATAGTCTGGGCTGCTAAAGATGGATATACTGGCGTTGAGGTCATTATACCAGCTCCTAACCTCGCGCGCTTGCGACATGGTAGGGTTCGGATGGTGATTAAGGCGAGAAGCAATGCTCTTGATGTCAGTGCCTTTGAAAATTGCTGGGTCCAAGCCGCGGAAGAGACGAGTGGTGTCGTAGCTGTACGCAGCATGGAAATCAACGTACGTCCCCATGCGGACCAGAGACCTGCTGTACAAGCACTTGCAGAACGAGTCTTTCATGCTCATGGCAAGGAGCTTCATATCTGGGAGGAAGCCGGTGAGAGCATTGCAAGGCATATTTGGTACGAACCCAGGTACGTCTTATTCTCCTCAACTTACATCAAATAGGGATGCGGGCCTCGTCTTATCATCGTACCTCTCCTTTTTCTCTCCATTATCCTCAGAATCCGGCGAAGTATATAGCCCTCCAGAGCTGCTACTGCTCCAGACCACCCTTCAAAAAGAAGAATTCCAGGTGTTGGAATTAGGAGCTGGTTGTGGGATTGTTGGGATTTCACTGGCGACGTTCTTCCCAGAGGCAAAACAAGTCATACTCACCGACCTGCCGGAAGCGAGCGAGATTCTTACACATAACGTCTCTCTTCTACCATCTCCAACCAACTTCAAAGTCTCCCATCAAGTCTTAGACTGGTCCCTGCCTCTACCTACCAATATCCAGAGCACACGCTGGGATTTGATTTTAGTTGCGGACTGCACATATAATCCGGATGTGGTCCCTGATCTGGTCAAGGCCCTAGGGAGACTTACCGAGCCTGGGAAAGCAGAAGCTCTCGTGGTAGTTGCTATGAAGGTAAGACATGAGAGTGAAGCCGTCTTTTTTGATCTGATGCAAGATGCTGGATTTGTAGTCAAGGAGAAGGCGAAGGTACCTCTTGAGGTGCTGGGCGCTGACCGTGAGGAGATTGAGATATTTGGCTTTATGAGAGGTTGAAGTAAGCTTCACACAATTCAATAGGAAGCACGATCTTGCCCCCAAAGCTATTCCTTTTTCAACTACCAGAAAATCAAATACTTAGGTACCGAAAACGAAGCCAATGCCGATCGCAGTGACTGCCGACGATCAGCCAGATGTGGGTGGATCCAATCTTCCGTTACCATGGGTTTCCTGCTTGCTTTACCTCGGTCCAGATCGAGGCTCTACTCCTTCGAGCAGGGAATTGAGAAGACGGATCCTCAAGGCCTCATCTCGTAATTAAATATCTTACCTTGTAATCAAATATCTGACCCTCCCTGCTGTTTCGGTGCGTTATACGTCGTATCAAGCGGCCGCTTGAGTAACATTTGGCCAGTGTCGTCCAGCAGCCACCGGTGACGTTCAAGAAGTCTCCAGATTGTGGACGCCAGCAAGGACCAACAAAGATCACCGCGCTCGGCTTGGGCATCACAATCTTACAAATGATAGAAGGCAGCCAAACAAGATCCCGTCCATGCGACGTGCGGAGTATTGCCTCTGGACCTGCTTCCTTATTCATCCCTCTTGGTACCTCGGCTCTTCTTCGCTGGCTCTGGGATCTTGAGAGAGGGGTTCTGCTGGTGGGCATCCTTCAGTCTTACAACTGGATTTTCTCACCGGCTGATTACTCCCTTACCCCACCGGAGTAAATGTCCATTGGTTTTCTTCGTGCATGCTCTTCTTGAATGGCCGATGCCCGTGCTGACTGAGGCCATGGGACCATCAGATAACTTTGCACTTGAAGGAGTGGAGGGCACAGAGGATCAAGGCGAAGATGTAGCTTACGCAACAGGGGTGGTCGTCTATTTCCTGTCTTGTCCTATACTGCCTGCGTTCTGCGCGGCTGCTCTAGTCCTCGTGGGCTTGGGTGCGGATTGCCTATCCGCCTTATGCACTTCGTATAAATGTACCTTCTATATACCCATGTGTGTGTCCGTGTACACAAGTACCGCTTGGCAGCTTATGACTTCTCCTCTTTGTACACAAGTACCGCTTGTCAGCTTATGACTTCTCCTCTTTAACTTTCGCTCCTGGATCCACCGCGCAAACATCAAGAAAGTATTTATTCGGTAGCTCTGCCCGTCCTCAGACCTAACTCTCTCCCCCCCTCAGATTCCGTCCAACTCCGACTAGCAACTACAAGAAGCCTCCACCACCAGCCAGTTATTAAACTAGGAAAAGAAAGCATGTCACCTCGTCTCCAAAACCGCATAGCCATCGTCACCGGCTCCAGCTCAGGGCTCGGGCGAGCCATCGCGCTGTTGTATGCAGAAGAAGGCGCGAGCGTCGCCTGCGCGGATCTGGCTCCGGCTTCCAAAGAGGAGGTGGCCACGCATGAGCTCATCGTCAAGAATGGCGGCAAGGCTATCTTTGTAAAGACGGATGTTGGTGAGGAGACGGAGGTGGAGGCGTTGGTGAAGAGGACTGTGGAGGAGTGGGGAAGACTTGACATGTATGTGGTTTTCTTCCTATCTCTTTTTATGTTTTGTCGAGGGGAGATATCCTGAGGCGTCCGTTTTAAGCCCACTTTGCTGGGGTTTCTTTGCGGGGAGGCGGAGAGATCCTGGAGGTTTTCATTTCGGCTGCGCAGTCTTGGTGCCAGGAATCTGAAGCTGGGTTCTGACTGATTGGGAGGGATATATACGGGCCAAAGCAAGTGCTTGTGCCAACTTGGCATGAACCCGGGCAGAACTGGAGTTCCTTATCATAAGAGCGCAGAGCCCCAGCTTTGCAGAACTTCTGCATCATAATTTTCCCCTTGATACGGTCCTCTCTCTTGTCAGCAAGATATCCCCACGTCGAGACCGAGCCCTGCTCCCAACCGACAGAAAGGAATAGCAGGAGCAGAGGCTCGCGAAGAGAGACAAGACCACCAGCCGATCCTAATCCTTGCCCATCTAGCATCGTCAACAACGCCGGCATCGCCCCGGACGTGCACTACCTCGCCACCCAAGCCGGCGGACATCGCGTGCACGAGCTCAGCACCTCCGTCTTCGACCTCACCATGCGAGTCAACGCGCGGGGCGTCTTCCTCGGCTGCAAATACGCCCTGCAGCAATTCATGAAGCAGGAACCGCTCCCTGCTAATGGCCGCGGCGACCAGACACGCGGCTGGATCGTCAACGTCGCGAGCACCGGTGGCCTGGTGGCCTTGCAGGGCGCGCCAGGGTACACGACGAGCAAGCATGCCGTGGTGGGATTGAGCAAGCAGATTGCCGTCGACTATGCCAAGGACAAGGTGCACTGTAACGCGTTGTGTCCTTCTTGTTCGTGCTTCCCTTTCTCTCTTTTCCTTCCCATTCAACCAACATATTGATCATCGGCTAATGAGTTTTTTTCAGTTGTTGAAACTCCGCTCATCGCGGAGATCACGCAGGATACGGAGAATCCGTTGGCGGTGGGCACGACGGCGGCGTTGACGGCTGCGCATCCTTGGGGGGCTCTCGGACAGGTCGAGGACATTTCGCGGTGTGCGTTGTTCTTGGTCTCGGAGGATAGTCGGTGGATGACGGGGCATAGCTTGGTTATTGACGGCGGGTACGTGGCGAGGTAAGTAGCAGCGATTGACGAGATGGGAGAGAATATGAGGGGAGACGCAGTCAGCGCTTGGGTTCGGAAATAGGAGAGGTTGAGGAACAGTGGGCGAGGTAATTACATGATTTTCGTTGGGTGCGCAAAAACCAATCGTTGCGAGCTCCCTTTTGCTTGCACGAGGTTCTCATCAATGCCGATATATCCGGGAGAGATTCTTGAGCATTTTATGTAAGTAGCAGCTGCTCCCAACCAGAATAAAATCCAGTCAACAACGTTAGCAAAGGAAGGACCTTGTTTTCCCACAAGAAAGGTCCAGCTCGCTTATAGACGAGCACGACACTCCCCCTTGCTTTTCAACTCCCCCACACAGCCGTCTGTGTTAACAAGCTCATGCGAGAGCATTGATAAGCTAGAGAATGAATGACAGGGGATAGGCCCGGCACTACCTGGTTTCTTAGTTGGCCATTCTCGCATGATGGTTTAGCGCGCGCACGTCGCTTTGATGAGTTTATGCATCATCAGGCCGAACCGCTAGTATGTACAAGTACAGGAGGCAGGCGAATTCTCATTGTTCGAGGAGTCGATGCGTGGAGGGAGGATTTAATCGGTTGACTAGTATTGTGTAGTTGTTTGAGAGTGGTTATGTTCGAGAAGTTGGGTGGATAAGAGCAGGTCTGTCTGGGGCTGAGGACACATTGGCTATGATGGGCTGTGTCCGAGAGGAGTGTTAAGGTTAGTTGTGGTGCAGGATGGTTTGGCGGGTGAGAACAAGTCAATGTTTGGAGAAAAGTCAAGACTTTACAACCTGAAAATAAGCAAGTCAAGTTGTACATGTGTAGCACTAATAGTCTTATAAATATATGAGACAAAGTACTCGTACTAGTACACAGTCTCCAAGATACCTCAATGCAACTCATCCTCATCCATATCTGCATAGCTCATCCTCTTTCCCTTCGCCCTCCCACTGGCTCTAGAAGGAGGTATTTTCGGTCTTAGAGATTTCGCATCCGCCTCATCATCAGAAAGGTCCAGCATACTCTCATCTTCATCTTCCTCCTCGTCTGGTGTTGATACACTAGGTGTTGGTACACTCCTTGCCGTCCTCTTCTTGGGTGCTGAGGTTTTTTTCGCAGGTGTTTTCTTGCTGTTCTCTATTTTAATATTTGAACTTTTCTCATCGCCTGTTAGATTCTTCATTTCGTCAAGTAGAGCCTGAATATCAGCCGTGCTGCTAACAGTCTTCAGCCGTTCTTTGACATCCTCGGGAAGCAGCAGATTACTCTTCGCTGCAGCCTGAGCCTTCTTCCTCGCCTCGAAGTTAGCAGGCGTTGGGTTTCGCATCATCTCCTTAAGGTTCTCATCTGCGCCTTGCTCTTTCTTTTTTATTTCTCTCTTCTTCGGACGTAGCCATTCTTCCATGCCCACAGGCCAGAAAACTCGGTCTTCTTTCCCACCCATACCGACTTCATCTTCCGCGATTATTTCCTTGATGACTTCTTCTTCTTCACTCAATTCCTTCCCAAATTCTTCGATCTCGGCGGCAATTTGTTTCTTGGTCTTCTTCTTCTTGGCCTTCTTCGGAGCGGGCTTGTTATCATCGTCTCGTTCATAGGGAATGATATCATTAAAGGTCTCCCAACCTGGAAGCTTGAAAGTCCGCATCAGAGCAAAAACAGCCTGTTCCTTATCTTTTGCCTCAATCATGAGATCCATGTCATTTGGACAAGGAGGTAGTGTTGCGGGCCTTGGGTTGTGTTTCCGGCGTTGTCGTCCGGTTATTGCCTCTGGACACGGCTCGCTATAATGCATTTTTTGTTTGATCCGTTTGCGGTCCCATGTTGCTTTGATACGCGGATAGAGATCCATGATATCGCGTGTGCCTTCCCGTACTTTTGTATCGTCAAAGATGATGTTATGATGGTGAAAATCAAGGCAGAGCGGAATGTTTAACTCTTCGCAAAGGGGGAGCAGGTCGTGGACGGACCAAGAAACGTCGTCGTTCTCAAGGACAATTCGATTTTTGACCTTTTCAGAGAGCTTCTGATAGTTCTCACGAAATCGATCAACGGTCGCTGCCTTGTCGCCAAAGGTTCCACCAAGATGCAGTATCATGACTGCATCACGATCTGCTTGCTCGGGTAGTTTGAGCAGACTGAGCATCTCCTCATGATATTCGAGATCTCGAACTGCATTTTCGATTACAGCAGAGCGGGGAGAACCAAGCTGTGTGAACTAGAAGATTATCAGCAGAAGTCAACTGACACGAATAGGTAGAATTACTTGTCCTGGATGAGTGCTCAACCGGTGTCCGAGTTTAGCAGCAACTTTCCCAACTTCAGCCAAGACTTCTGACGCAAAAGGTGCAAGCCTGTAGCCATATTCTTCGTGACTAGCGAAGGGAAACATTTCTGAGCTGAGACGCATGAACTTGATTCCATATTTGTCATTCCACCGCAGCATCTTGACTACATCTCTTGCATTTGCAACTCCGAGCTCCTCTACATATTTCTGCCCCCGTTCGATAGATGCAGGTTTCGACTTGTCAGGACGATTCTTGGTGGCATGTTCTGGTTGTGTAGGGTCTTTCAGCGGATGACGATGCTCTAAGATAGAGGCTATTCGACACGTTCTTGACGCAAATACTGGAGGATTGGAGAACCGTAAATATGTATTCAGGCATGCCTAGATTGTTCATTAGATTTCTCTTTAGGCACTTTTAGAAAGTACTTACATAACCTAACCTACCTTTCCATGGCAACGGCAGATAATCACTATTGACGGGCGGAGGTCTTGCAGCTTCCTTCTTCATAGTATCAACATCCTCTGCCACTCCCTCATCACCATCTGGATCTGCTCTGACATCCTCATCAGCATCTTCTTTCTTGATCTTCATCTCGGCAGCCTTCTTTGCAGCCTGCTCTGCCTTGAACGCCTTGATCTCATCGCTTCCTTTCTTCGCAGCAATGGAGCTTTTTGTTGGCGCTTTTTTATTCTTCTTTGCCAAAGGCATCTCGTCCAGCTCAGACAATGCAGAATCACTCTCAGCTTCTTCCTTTACAACTGCATTTGGATCGCTTGCAGGCGTTACTGGTGGCCCTTGATTTATGGCTGAGATGTCCAGAGCCTCGCCCTTCTCATCGGCGTCAGGACTTGCACGCAAAGCGAATTTTCCGTCCACAATATCGGCATTTTGATCTGGGTTGGTGTCAACCTTGCCCTGACGAGAGGCTTGTCGCTTGGATGCAGGAGGCTTGATGGCATTGTTTGCTGGAGGCACAATTGATGCTGGATCCTGGTTTAGACCTGTGGCCGTCGTCGCAGTGGATCTCTTTCGTTTTGGAGGCATGATGAGTGGAAAATATTGTCGCGGATGGATGATACTAAAGAAGCAGTGCTTGGAAATAAGGATACCCAACACGGTTCGTTTCTGACGTATTGGCAAGGCAAAAGAAAGACTACGTCTACGCAGAAACGGCGACGAAGCTGCAAACATTCAAATGCAGGTGGAAGATATTCATGATAAGAGAAGAAGAGATTTGGACGTACAGATAGACTTACCTACAAAATGCGACATCTACGTCACGCGTTCTAAGAACTTGCTAGTCTCAGAAAGTGCATCGAATTCAGGAGCTGCAGTTCCCGCTCCAGTTCCATCTCTAGCTTCAAGATGCAGATACAGTTGCCGATCGGCGCTAGATCATTCGCTTATCTTGCATCGTTGATGTCATTATCCAGTCACCTGATCTGACATGCCATAAAGTCTTACTTCGCTCGATTGCACTATCGAAATTTCTTTTTCCGAGTTTATGTGATCTATGAAGTATCAAGGCTCATTTTCACTATCAATCAAAGCCAGCAGAAAGTTTGTAAAGAAAATCGTGGTCTCATTATCTCAACGCAGAAAAAATCGTACTACCTGAAAAAGTAAATGAATCGAAATCCATCGCAGAACAATGACTGTCGAACTTGAAGAAGCTTAAAGCTCTCTGCTCTGTGAGTGCTCGTGGAAAAGAATCCGTTCAACCATGCCTGCCCTCCCCGCATCCTAGCCATCTCCAGTCCCAGCCTTGCAGATCCGTTCTATTACCCCAAGCCAACAAATAGAGAAATGTAATGAAAACAAAAGGGAGGAGTGATACATTTTCATGCCTGCATTTTCAGGTCTTTTGGTATCGAGAAAGGATACATAGGTATATCTCCCAACGCCAGGCCTGCCGTGTTGTTCCTTCCGAAGCGCAAGTAAAAGTAAACGCCCTTCGCGATATGTCGGACTGTACGCAGCCGCAAAAGTGCATCGCAGTGGTTTGACCACTCTCAAGTCAAAGTCTTGAGCATGGCTCGAATGATTTTTGGAGGTGGAACTATTTCCACGAATCAGCCCCTGCCCTGATAATTTCATGCCGAAGGAAACTACGAACTCATCTATAGTACTTCGGCACACTGATTGACATCCTACCTTTCTTGTCCTTCTCGATCCTGACCGGGGCTCCACCTTCTGGTTCGATGAATCTTTCTCTCTTGACAAGTGTGACTTCGTCTCCTCTGACGACTCGGTCCTGTTCGTACAATACAAGTTCTCCCTCGGATGCCCGCCCATGGGCCCGAAGTCTGTCGGCTCTGCGAAGTTCTCGATCAGCCCGCTTCTCAGCTCGCAGGGCTTCTTTCTCGGCCTCGAGAGCCTTAATTTCAGCCCTGATTGCTCGCTCGGAACCTATACGACGCTCGGGAACGGCAAGTGCAAGTGGCCCAACAGGAATAGCATCGGATCTTTCAATAATTTTCTCATGGACAATCTCCTCTTTTGGATGAGCATCAAGAATGATTGCTTCAGGGTGATGATGATGATGGTGATGAGACTCGGTGATTTTTGTATCGGTGATGATTTCAGCTGGTTGTGGGGCTGGCGGTGGGTGTCCATGCCATCCTGGGGGAGGTGGAGGTGGTACGGTGAAGATTTCTTGTCGGTGCTCCTCAACAACGGTACCAGCTTCAGATCGTCCGCCGTGCATTTCATGTTCTGCACCCACAAGGTAATTTGTTACTACTGTTTCTTCCTTGCTTTCTTTGTGTTCTGTGGCAAGGGTTAGGGGAGGAGTCAAAGGTTAGTGGGTAGAAGAAAATGGGCTTGACATACTGCTAGACTTGTACTCCTCACTGAGCTTAATGACTTCGTCGATGTTCTCGCGGCCAAGCGCCTTCTGAATGATAATAGTCTCACCCTAGAACCAAAGTCAGTTCGGTTTCCAAAGCCTATAACCTGAAAGTACATACCTCTTCTTCGAATGGGTAGCCAAGATCAATGATGGCCTTCTTGCTCACAAGTTTGGCTGGCATTCTTGTCTTGCCCTTCTTGGGAAATTCGCTTCGCACTGTTGTCTTGCTGCCGCCGCTGCTGCTCGAGCTAACAGAACTGCTTCTCACACTTCCTCTTGTGCTGCCCCGATGGCTGCGCTCGCGGCTTCTGCTCCGGCTCTTGCTGCGTCGTCTGGTCCGGATAATCTCCCGTTCTCGTACACGCTCCGGAACTCCTCTGTATTCCTCATCGCCATAGTAATCTGGTTCGGCTACACGGATATCTTCGTACTCGCGCTCATATCGACGTGGAGGTGGTAATGCTCTGGATCTTGGGAGTGGAGGTCCAAAGTCCTCCCGTCTTGCAATGGGCCCGTAGATGTCCTCCTCTCGTCGCTCGTATCTGACCATTGGCTTCCGATCAAAAGTGTCAAGACTAGACTGCCGTCGCAGAAATCCTGGGCGGTTCCCTGGTGCCCGACGTGGTGGCGAAGGACTGTAGTATTCCCGTTCCTTCTCCATGACCACCCGCTGTGCTCGCTCTCTAACCGGCTCGCGCTCAAATCTGGGCTCGTCATCATAATATACCCGTTCTCGGACCCTGTCCTCCTCAAATCTTCCACGGCCTCGTCCTTCGAAGACCTCATCGAATGAGCGTTCTCGTGGTCGTGAGAGGTTTCTGCGAGGTGGACGAGTGTCGCGGATCACCTCGCGTTCCTCGAAGCGCTCACGCTCAGGTGCGAATCGAGATCGATCTCGCTCGTAATCGAAGCGTTCAGCGTCCCATCTCTCACCCCCACCTCGTCCTCCACGGCCGTAGCCCAGGTCACCCGCTGACGAACGGTATGGATCGAATCGTGACATGGCAGTTGTTGCGACTGTTTCGACTTCTCTTGCTCTTCCTCAGAATGATGGAGATGGTGGAGTGCGTAAGTATGGTTGATGTGTTGTCTTAAGGTTGGAAGGCTCGTCTAGTCGAGGCACACCGTCGTACCCCGCTGTAGCCGCTGAAACTTGTTTCGCGCAATACAGTTTTACGAGCGTGAACGTTCAGTGGTCAGTGGCAGTGAAATGAAAGCACGAGGGTTTTTTTTCAGATGTATATGATGGGATAGTGTGAATGCGAAATTAATAGAGAGGTTGGGAAGAGCGAAGGCTTGGGACGAGACGAGAGAAAGGATGGAAGGGTTTTCTTCTGTATCGGGAATTCATCAGTGATGCGACGGATGGATGATGTGGGGTGTTGTGAAGCAGGACTCTTGTGTCGAGGCCTTGGATGACGGGGGCTTCCTGGCTGGGGGACCGAGGATTGGGCAGCCACAGGCAAAAGTGACTCCACGTGAGCGAAGCTGCTGGGCTACGAGTTGTCGGTTCTGATCAGGATGGCTGTCTGTCTGATCTACTTCTATCATCAGTCGTCCTCGTCCAATCTCTCCCATCCCCGACACAAACACTTTTCCTGCTGCAGCTGGCCACTGCATTCTTACAGTACAAAAGAAAGCATCTTGTCAACCAGAGCACGACAAGTATGTCGCTTGCATGCTTCGCTCTAGGAACATCCCGACCCGCGCCATGCAAGATGACGTTGGTGCCCAACAACGCCTGATGGGCATATCACACTGTGAGGCAGGGAGAGGAACTCCCGCTGGTTCACATCATCTCCTATCCTCATTCCCGTATCATGCCCCGGCACAGCCGAAGCATGGTGCTGCTGTTCTATAGGACCATTAACGCCCAGGAGCAAGGGTCAGTGTGTGAGGTCTTGTGAATGTGAACCATGAACCCGACGATTAGTCGCTGCGGCAGCGGCCCGAGATATCGTGAGCTCCACGGGTACCAGGGCTAAGGATTCGAAGGGGCGATGTTGGGTACTGTACTCGGTCGTACCCAGGGCGCAATCATTAGGTTCGTTGGGCGAGAACGCGGTCCACAGCCTCCTTTTGGGTTCTGTGGGATTGCTGGTTCACGATCTTTGACAGGTCGATTGTCGCATCCGGCTAGTTCGTATAATACAAGCCTCTCTAAGCCTCCATCTGTCGCTATCATCAGACATCTTTTACAGGCCCAATTGTCCGAACGGCCTGATCTTAGTGTTTCATTCAGTACAGCCATTTCTAACTTGTCACTACCTTTTGCCATTGGTGAGACTTCTGTTACAATCTCTACCACACTTCATAATCTGTCATCGAATCTTCGATTGTATACAATAGTTGTTGTCATAGAAAATACTAGAACGCCCATCGGTCGACCATACTATGCTTCGCTGAAGAGCATCGAAAAAGCAACAACTTCCAGGGTCGCCGCACTAGATCGGTGAGCGTTGTCTGGTGTTCGTATGTTACTGATTATGACCTGGAGTTTCATCCTCTTCACTCTTCGTCCTCATACTTCCTCCTATGGGGCTCGACCTTCGAATGCCCTGGGTTGGACAACGTGCTCGCTCAGATCCCGCTTACTTCGAATATGACTCGCTGTCCGCGCGCTGGCCTTCCGCTCGCAACTGCACCATTCATCTCATCCAGCGGCATATGTTAGTCGCCGGAGCTTGAGTGATTTAATCAGTGAACATTTGCCATAGAAGGCTCAAAATCAAGGTCGAAAACAAGCTTGCACTCATTGAAGAGTGATAATTATCTTAGCTGTCACAAGCATAATTTGGGAGACGGTGTCCAAGATAGTATGTGTTTGAAATCTCGACTGCTGTACATTATAGTCTTCTAGATATTCACCGTCGGGGAGAAAGTTCTTCGACAATGTTCTTTGGTTCTTTCCAAGCTAGCGCAACATATCTTACGAATAATAGTTAGCTTACTGCAACAGTAAACGCAGAATGAGGTATGCTCTCACTTCGTATGGCTTCCTCTTGCTGCAACCTCTCCCTTGCTGTTCGTAAAAGAGATGGATGTGTATGCCAAGGTCTTTCCAACTAGAGCGAGGGTTAAGATTCTGAACCATCCAAGTTACTGCAGCTTACATTTATCACATGTGACAACCGCTTTCAGGGTATCTCCAACTTTGCCGCCAGAATTCAAATAAGTTACTTCAGTTTAAGCCTCATTAGCATGATATTGACCTCAGAGTCCTGTTTCCCTTACCATTGAGATCGGTCGAAACACCTGTAGCATACAATCCTCTTGATGCAACGGCCAGCGAGCCTCCGAGATCAACTGACAGCGTCATCAGTTTGAGCACCATCAAGTTTCAAGAAACAGATACCCATGCTTGCAATGGTTCCTCCATGGATAATGTTCAGGCGATTCTGCGGCACATAAACTCAGCACCGATAAACAATCTCATAGCAACAGCACCCACAGTATGCTCCTTTTTGATATCGAGCTCAAAGTCAACACGCCCTGGCTCAGCAGCAGTGACTCGAAGCTGAACGAATTTAGTAATAATACTACGTAGGTGGGAACGTTTTTGCTTACATTCTCGCCAAATAGTCTTCAGGGGAAACAAGCGTTAGCTACATCATCCCAAGAGACTGATAGTGAGAGATCTGAGCATCTGAGAAGACGGTTTCTCAATCTTGAAATGATGGCAGTACATCTTCGTCATTTCAGATGCCTTCAATTGACGATAACAGAGATTCAATTACCTCGGCTCCAGACCTGTTCTCGTTCAGTGCGATGTTGCCGAGCTTACAGGGACGGAGGTAATACACACCGGACTCTGCTTGGAAGCTTTTCAGCACCTGATAAACTTATTAGACTGGAGCTCCAGAAGCGTGTAATGATATATCTCACAGATCGAACAAATCTTAGGGCTGCCATGTCACAATGCTTCAACGCGAACGAGTTATTGAGAGAGTGTCGACCGCTGGCGAGCTCCAACATTCGACCCGTAACCGTAGAACAGGGATTGATCGGAACGGAAAAACATTACCTTCAATCTTTATCGACAAGGCTACAATCCGGGAACAGGCACAACGACTACACAATACCAAAGCTCAAGCTGTGGGCATATATCTTCCTCGAACAATGATATCACGGTGACCACGTAATCTTCATTTCCACGCTGTCACGATGTCGCTTGCTCTGTCTTCCTTTGACTACCTGGAGAGGCTTCCAGGTACTACTTTCAGACGACTCTACCAGCAGCCTTCTACGTCTTTAGCTATATTCAGGCGCATGCTGCCTCATCTTGGTACGACCCAGGGCTCTGGCAATGCCCCATATATGCTAATATCTAGCAGCGAAGACATTCGTTATGGCACTCCTCTACATGACCAAGCCATTTCCACTGACAGATTTGGATCTCTGGGTTCAGCCTGATAGCAAGCGGTAAGCAAACTGAGACTTCGTGCCAATTGGGCCTAACAGTATGCAGACAAAAAGACCAAGCGCTCTCCTTGTTGAAACGGCTACATATAGTAAATATTACAGCACCGAGCCGAGAAGATCCCCAGGTTGTTTCTTTAACGGAAAACTTTGGCTCCTCCTTACGACTTGCACTTACAGGTGGTGGGAACCACAATTCCTTTGGTGTACCCTCTGGAGAAGTGGTCGATGCTGGCGTGGACCTTTCATTCCTGGATAACTATGCTCGGGCACAATGGGAGGGAATTCTACATTATATTGTCAGCAGTGTGGGCGATGGTACTAGACAAGAAGGACAAGGGCCTACCGCTGCAGTCAAGCAACTCCTCGAGGCTGGGAATCTAGTCACAAAATCGCGGCACGGTGGTGGAATTACACAAGCAGGATTCTCGTTCCTATTACAAGAAGTAAATGCCCAAGTTTGGACGTTACTATTGCTTTGGATCGAGAACGCAGAAAAGGTAGGCATGCCGTGATAAATTTTCAGCTTTCATGGACTGACTGATACGCCCAGATGGAACTGGATTCAGTAGAGGTCCTATCATTCCTTTTTATGCTAGGATCCCTCGAACTTGGACGCGCTTACAGTACGAAAACCTTGTCAAAAACCCAGACGCAAATGCTGGACTATCTCGTTGATTTCGGGCTTATTTTCATTCCGCCATCCACTCCTACACAGTTCTTTCCAACTCGTCTTTCTACAACACTTACTTCTGATGCGAGTGCTCTCCGGAGTGTTTCGGCGGGATTTGACGCTGCCTCAACGAATACTTCAGGATCCAAGGGATTTATTATCATAGAGACAAATTATCGACTTTATGCCTATACATCCTCGCCATTACAGATCGCTGTCCTAGCTCTTTTCTCCAAACTTAGCACCAGATATCCTAATATGGTATCCGGGCGAATCACTCGAGACTCAATTCGACAAGCCATCACCCATGGAATTACGTCCGACCAGATCATCTCCTACCTATCCACACATGCGCATCCACAACTGCTTAAGCATGCTGGGGCTGTTGGTGCTGGACCAGTCTTACCACCAACTGTTGTGGATCAGATTAGACTTTGGCAAATTGAGAATGAACGCATGAAAGCAACTCCTGGGTTCCTGTTTCGGGATTTTGACGGCGGTCAGAAAGAGTACGAAGGGTGTGTGAGATATGCAGACGAGATTGGAGTTCTAGTCTGGAAAAGTGACGCAAAGCGGATGTTCTTCGTCACTAGGATTGAGCAAGTCAGAGACTATATCAAAAGCCGAAAAATGAAATAGGGGAGAAAAGCGATGCGGAAGCACATTTCTGAAGACTTGGACATTGCTCCGATGCCACGGCGTCTACGGCTACCAAAGCCAGACCTGGTATTCACCAGCGGAATCAATATCGCGGTACAATACAGATGGCGATTTAGAGCTGAAGTCCACGCGTGACTTTCTATCCACCAGAAGTCATGCAGAACCTAGAGGAACGTTGAAAGGCTGGTTAGCGGATCACTACCTGCTAGTCACCGCGCGAGAAGGTCTTTAGGCCGGTCGACGAGGCGTATCATGAGATTCGCCGTCAGTCTGCCAGTGGTTTGCATACCAATGGCGTGTTCGTAGGTGGAGTTGCTTCATCTTAGATAGTTGAAATTCTGTATTTGATGACAACTCTTTGCTTCCTCTTGTGATCAGGATGCATCAGTCAAAATATTTATAACATCTCAGCGCCGCAAGTTGCCGCAACCATACTGGTTGAATATGGTGCTAAGCAGCAGCCGTTTTTGACCATCAATCTATTAGCTTTCTTAGCATTTCTTCCTTTTCCTACCTACCCTTAGGAAGGTATATCAAAAACCCATCCAATGCATCGCATACCTTTCCAACAATACAAAGCCTTTATAAAAAAAGAAACGAGAAGATCAAGGCCAATGGAACCCGCACACTTCCAGAAAACACTCGTGTTCGGACAAGAGCAGCGCAAGAAGCCCAATAGCCGCCCAGAGAAAAACTCCATCACTTCAGGAACCGAGAAAGACAAAGCTACTGCTACCCAGCTTTTGTCTCCTCCAAAAACCGCACCGGTAACACCAACTTCAACAACAAAAAGAAGGCAACAGCAATCGGGGCAGCACCAGCGCCAACGCCAAAGACCCGTGTCACGCAAATGGGCAATTCCAGTATCCCGGCCAGATCTTCAGATAGTTTGCCCTCAAGATCTGCTGCTCGTCAAGGCCGATGAGCAGACAATCCCGTCAGCCATCCCCATTCCCAAACCTAGAAACCTACCCGCTCAGCAATGGCGGATATCTCTTCCACACCAACGCATTGAATGGCCATCGCTCAACCCGGCCTTCACCCAGCACTTCAGCCGCTCCAA
Organism: Coleophoma crateriformis; assembly: GCA_003369635.1. Lineage (NCBI taxonomy): Eukaryota > Fungi > Ascomycota > Leotiomycetes > Helotiales > Dermateaceae > Coleophoma > Coleophoma crateriformis. The sequence continues at coordinate 471,317 of PDLN01000011.1, forward strand.
CCTCACCTGCGCCTGTCCCCGCCCGCAGCAAAAGAAGATCCAGGACCTCCTCAACCACCGCATTGCCCTCGCTTCGCAGCGACACGCCTGCGATGCACATATCGTCGCTGCATTCACCGCCGCTGAGCGATCCACGGTCCTCGTGCGCATGGGGAGAGTCCTCGTCGCGCTCTATCGCCGCGCGCGCATCCAGCGTGCCACGTGGCGGGCTTTCCTCACGCTCCAGAAACGGAAAATGCTTTCTATGGAGATCTTGAGCAAGCCTATTGGCTTGCGAGCGCCGAATCGGGCTATCGACACTGTTACGAAGATGCTGCAGGGCTTCGAAGGCCCGGGGCGCGAACTCCACGCTGCGTATTCTAGAGATGGGGGTCTTGTAGGAGAAGAATTTTTGGGCTTGGTTTTGCAGTGGCTTGCGACTATGATTGTGAGAGGATGTCAGCCGGAGGAGTGGCGGAGGATCTTGTGCGTGATTGAGAAATCGGGCGCCTTTGGAATGAGGAATGAAGAGGTTTCCATGCAGGAACAGGCAACGGAAAGTGAGAAGAAGTGGGAGAGAGATCCGGAAGCGGGTTTTGATGCTGGTGTTGGGCTTGAAAAGGCTTGTTTTGGATTCATGCTGCCGATTGCTGGTGACATGGATATGGACAGGACGATTATCGCAGTTGAGAGAGAGTTTGAAGTCATTGAAGATGGGATAAAAATGTTTTTTGGACTGCATCATGGGGACGCGGCGTTGAGGTGATCAAGCGGATGCCTTCCAACTAGGTCTCGACATATCCATGCCAACTTCCTCCAAGACCCTAAATATCTTGAAATACGATTTGTACCTTCAAGTTCTTCTTTTCTCCACCGCTGGCAATGCCCACCAAGATCCTAGCATTCCAATAAATAACACAATCACAATCGGATGCAACACCCACGTCCCAAAACTCTGCGCCAACATACCCGTCACAAACGGCGCCACTGCACCACCCGATGTACCTACAGAGCCGATGACGGACAGTGCCGCGAGCTGGTCTTTGCGCGGGATCAGGCGCTGGAAGATGTGGATTGCAGATGGAGATATGGGCCCTAGTAAGAGGCCGGAGAGGGAGACGGCGACAGCGGATCCGGCTACGGAGGGCAAGAACCAGACTAAAAACTCGATGGCAAGAGCCTGTTGGAGGACAGGGTGGTTAGGGACTAGGTGATCCCAAGAGAGGAGTGGGCTAGGTGTATAGTAATACGTACTCCAATGGTCATGATGAATACAGAAGGTCGTTCGCCGAATCTGTGTGCGAGGAATGAGAGAGTGAATCTTCCTATACATGGTTTCTCATGTCAGCAATTTTAGTCGCCGACACCATCCGCTTCTGTTCTCTTCCTCACTCAATCGTACGGCAACTAGAAAACACAACAGAGAACGGAAATATAAGTCTCACCAAGAGTAATCCCACCCCAAAACCCAGCAGTGACAAACCCAACGCGACTCGGATCGCCATGACGGATCTGCACCAGGAAGGAAATCACCCAGCCCGAGATAGCAACTTCGGCACCTTGGTAAGTGAAGATAAACAACGCGCCAAGGAAGGTCGGTCTGTTAGCGACGACTTTCCTGATTGCCTTCCAATTCTCCTTTACCTTGGATTTCACGCCCTTTTGGTTCTCATTCCCATTCTCAGACGGCACAATAGGAACTGAAGCACGGTCTACTGACTCTCCCGACTCGGACTCGAACCCCCAAAATGCCCAAACGCATAGTCCCGCATTCAAGACTGCGAGCCCTAACGGTATGGCATAGAACACGGACCAGCGAGTTCCAGATGAAATAAGACCTGTAGCGATCAACGGCCCCACAATCCCGCCAATGCTGTAGAGGCCTTGAAAAGCGCCGAGAGCGCCGGTGTTATTTGCCAGGTTGGAGTTGAAGACTTGGCCGATGGTGAGGTTGGTGGCCATGCCGAGGCCGAGGACAAAGTAGCTGAGGAAGGGTTGGACGTGAGTTTGGGGATGGGAGGATGTGGCAAGGGGACTTACACGCAAACAACGACCGCGAATGGAGGCGTGGTCAAGAGGATGCCATATCCGATAGCCAGCAGTACCTCAGCAAGTAGCAAGGCCTTGCCTCTTCCTACCTTCAGTGAGAGGCTGCTGATGAAGAAGGCAGCGATGATGAAGCCTAGCGCCGTAGCGACGAAGATGGTTGAAACGACAGCATAGTTGATGCTATATTGCCTGTGGATCTCAGAAAGGGAGTATCAGCCCGGTTCTTCCCTCGTTCTCTACTTCTCTACTTCTCAAACTAGTGTCCCTTCGCTGGGAACAAAGGCAAACTAAAAATTCACCGAGAAAAAACCATTCGACTCACTTCTCCAGACTAGCAAGCAGCGCTCCCTGTGCCGAATCATTCATCCCATTCCCCAACGCTGTGAGGCACGTTGCGAGCACGCGGTAGCGATTCTTGTACGGCTTCCAGATACTCTGGACTTGGTCCACAGCCGCAGTCCCAGAACCTGACGGCCTGTCAGGGTTTCCCGAGGGATGTATCGTCGGTGACAGATGGCCGTCATGGGCAGTAGCGTACGGGCGAGCAAAAGAGGGACATGTCATGGGTTGCATTTCTATATCATCGCTGAGGCCTGGATTATGTTGTGTCGCTGGGGTCCGGGTGACGGCTGCTCCGAAGAGCTGGAGCTGTGGTGCGTCTTCTATTCCGGCTGTCGGTAGCGTGGTTGTTGCTGTCGTTGTCATGATGCTTGATTTGGCGAGCTGCCGCGATGAAGAAAAGGGCAGGGGATGTTATACTTTCTGGAGAAGAAACTCCTTGAACGTGTCATGTAGAATTAAAGTATGGTAATGAGGCACGTAGAAACACCCAACATGACAATCCCAGCATCCGGGTGTGCGTGAGTAAGAGAGAGAAAGAGAAGCCTGAAGGTTACACCAATCAGTTACAAAAAACCCAGCACCTCCCTCACAGCGTGAAGAACAACCTCCTCATCAGAGACTTCAAGAACATATATAGCTATATACGCCTGCTCTCCAACCCCATCCCACTCCCCCTCCACCGTCACCTCAGCAAAAGAAAAGAGCGGCAGGTCCCCATGCAGTCTGTCCAGTCAGAACATTACCAATCCGCACTGCATTGGATTTCCAATCCGGCCTGCATCCAACCCAGCCCAGGCCCCAACGAGCAAAGGAGAAGAAAGAAGCCAGGGAGCCAAGTGACGTTGAGGTCGAGCGCAAGGCTGACCTCGCAAAGAGCAAATACTCCATGGGGAAGTTGGCGGCGAAGTTCGAGCGCCCGCGAAAGAGGACGGGGGTTGCGGCGGGGCGAATCATGATGCTGGGGGATGCTCGGATGACGTTGGCCGGAGCGATCTCTGGAGCCCGCCCTAATGCGGCGAGCGTCACCTAAGGGGCAAAACATATCTGCTACACGCGGTCAGTTTTCCGCTGCGGGATTCTCGTCGTAGGAAGGGGCTCGCACTTTATACCGGTATGTGAAGAAGGGAGGTATGGTAGGGAGAAACGTGACGCTATGAATTGGTATCCTAAACTTATCAGAACGAAGCTAGATAGAAGAAGAAAAGACGCAAGAGATATCTCCAAAGCGGATTATTTTTCCCCATAAAGGCTCTAATGCCCCCAAACGCCATCGTAAATGCAACTCGCAAGCCGACTCCGGGAAGGTAACCGACGAAGAAATGGAATCCGTCTTTTGGTCCTCCCCTTCCTCTCCTTCCTAAACAAGTATCGACCCATCGCTTTCTAGTAAAGAATACAAGCATTCCAAACAAATTTTCGCTCGCTATGAAACGCATGCATGCAAACATTAAACCCGCGTATCAATAACCATTCTGAACAGCATATCCCTGAGCTTCATAGCCAGCCATACTCCCACCACCACTGGAACTGACACTGCTCGTGGGGCTTGCAAGACCACTTCTGAGCATGTCCTCATTGTCGCCGCTATCGCCGTTCAGGCCTCCGTTCCTAGGAGGACCAATTGAAAACCCCGAGCCACCGATACCATAACCATAGCCTTCAGCCAGTGTCCTCTGCTGCCGGCTTCCTGCAATGTCGGATTCGCTGTTAGGTCTACTCAGTGTAGGCTTTTCTGGGAGAGCTTTCAAAAGACCCGTGGAAGTATCAAGCATGCCCATGGCAAATTCGGTCAGCCGCTCGCTGCCTTTGCAGCTCACGCCTAGTGTCCAACGATACTCGCCCAGACGTCGTCGATACCAGTCCGCTTCCTCACGACCGGGTGCCGTAGCCCAGAGGAGAGAGCCAAAAGTACCAATCAGAGCAAAATTGGTCTTGGATGCAAAATACCAGAAAGACCGGAGATGGGAAGAGGTCAGTCGGTTGACAAAGTCCATAGCAGAGATGAGACGCGTTTTTGCTGCGCTACGGCAAATGTGAAGGATGTAGGGATCGAGGGTTGGTGCTTGATTAGGTACTGGGGAGAGAGAGCGGATGATGCGTCGATGTAAGGTGATTTCGGTTGCGAAATATGCGAGATGGAGGAATCCCGTAGAGCAGAGTTTCTGTTCATGCAAGCCTGCCGACGCAGCATCCATGCGTAAACAAGCCGGTAGAGCGGCAAACCACTCTTTCAACTTGAGTTGGACTGGTTTGGCTAATTGGAGCACGAGATGGGTACCAGATGCCCCAGCTTGAGACACATTGGCCATGGCTTGTAGGGTATAGAATGTATCTAAGACCTCGGCGAGGATCTGAGACAAAACAATCATCTGGGTGAAGAGTAAACGACCATGCTCGTACTCTGCAGATTCTTCGCCGTCTGAAGAGTCAAATTCCGCATCGGGGAAATCAGCTGCAGTAGGAGGCAAAACAGCCCAGTTCGAAGCAAAAATATGCGAAGGACGGCCATGGACCAAAGAACCCCATTTATCTTGCATATACAAGGCCCAAGCAAGACGTTTCCGCAGTCCTCGTTCCCATGGTGGAATCTTCCAGTTACTGCAATCAAGATGCAGACCCAACTCCTGGCCAATAGCTACCAGCTGTGCCGTAGGTGCCCATTGGTCGCCTTCTGGACGTTGAGAAAGTAGGAGACCGGCTTGTACGGTTGACAGTTTCGGTCTATACATGGCATCGGCCAGACTAGCACGTGCCAGTCTCTCCAACTCCCTAATATCAGGCTTGGGCTGATTTGACAGCTCTCCACTATGGTCCCACCAATTCATCGCGAGGATGTATACAGCTGCTAGAATGGGTGGCGAAAATTCGCGATGTGATCGGTTGTACTTTTCAAGGAAGACATTTTTCTGGAGGATGGGGAAGTTAGGGTGTATGATACGGAAGTATAAGTCCAGCAGCGCTGGGCCATAAGGCGCAACTATGCTCTCAATCGCATCTACATCTTCTTCTTGGTGTGCATGGCCCGGTGTAGTATAGTCTGGCAGCATCAGAAATGTATCTTGATCGCTGACTTTTCGTAGAGTGCCTCGGGACAGCAAGCTTTCATCTTGTGGGTCGAAGGGCGAAAGGTCAATTAAAGAGGGTTCGAAATCGGTCGTGGGCCCAATATATTGACTGTATCGATCATTTTGTAGACCCAGGGTACGCTTCAGAAGGGTTGGTCCTCCGATGTTTGCCATCTCTTCGATTAATGAGCCTGTTACTCCGTTGCTCGATATGCTTGAATCCGTAGGTCTTCGGCGACGCTCCTCTGCACCAGGCGATCTTGGGCGGGGTTAGTAAAGGGTCCTAAGGCTCATGCTATGAGAAGCTCCACGGGCATACCTTCGCTTCGCCACGCTCTCTTCCTTTCCCTCAGTGTTCAGCTTCCTCTTTCGTGGTTGCGGACTCTGCACAAACGTACAATCCTGAGAATGGAATTGGCACAGCACACAGCTTGGCTGCCCTTCGTTTATCACACATCTACTTTTCCGTCTCCGGCACGCATCACACGGGCGATCCTTTCTCGTCCTGGTGTTGGTTAAAGAAGATTCGTTGGAGTTTGAACTGCTCATGCTCCCGTTGGCAGAGGATAATTGTTCCGGACGAGACTTGCGACTGGCAATCGCAATCGGAGCGCTACGAGCCATGGTCATCGGGTTCGAGGACATTTTGATTCGGGATCGGGCCCGGGGTGGTCCAGGCGAACCAGGCTTGATGGGAAGGGATCGGGGAGATTGGAGTGATCCGTTGCAGAAAGCAGATCCACAACACACCACAACTGCAGCAGGAAAAGAATGGGTGCAGCCAGTGAGGTGAGGCGCCAATGCAGATGCAGGACTGGCTTCGGTGGAAGGGCCTGTTCCAAGGTCTCAGGAGTGGCGTGCAATTAGGTGCGAAGGGTCGGATTGGGGCGAGGATCTGCTGAGCGTGGCTGCTCGAACTCTTCCTTGGGCCTCTTTCCAGGCTTCGGAGATGGGCGATAAGGCAGGGAGAGGTGGCCAGGGCGTGGACGATGGGGGAACGATGCTAGACCCGCGGGTAGGTAGGCAAACCAACACGCAAATCTCTGGAACGGGTGGGTTGGAATGGAACGATGATCCACAAAGAGTAGGTCCAACAGACCGTCGGCGCCAGCAGTGACCGGCCGTGAGTGGTTGAGGCGGAGGCTTCCACGGCTCTGATGAGACTGCAACAGGGCAACGCAAGGAGCTTATCGCAGGTTTTTGGTCTGGTCTATGGGGTGTTGAGAGATCGGAGGTGTCTCGTCTCGGTTCGTATCGTGTCGTATTGTATGGCAGAGATAAGGTCGAGGAGATAAGGGATGGAACACACAGCCAGAAAAAAGACTGGGTCGCAGGAATTTGGCTTTGCGATATTTCGGGGAAGCTACGGTCGCTGGGTTTATCCTATCGATGTCAGAAGGATGAGGATTGATTTGCTCTTCCTCGTCATGCTGTTGCTGCTGCTGCTGCTGCCGCGCCTTTGTTGTTCTCGACAAAACCACCGGCAGGAAAAGAATGGGGGTCGAGATGATAGGGAAGGGCAATAGTAATTCCAGACAGGTAATAGTTATGTCGGAGGCCTGGAGAATGGAAATGGTGATGAATAATACGGGACCGGGGCAGCGATGATGGTATAATAGGATGGACAGGTTGGTTGAGCGGAAATACCGTCGACCAGATAAGGCGAGAAGGGCAGGCTCACGAACAGGGACCCAGATCGAGGACAACCGCAATGCAGGGTCAGAGCAGTCGCAGCGGCACTCACTCCATCTCTTCATGGCCCATCATTCCACTACCGGATCCGTGGGACGACCACCGCAGCTTCAGAAGGGTCGCTTCCCGTCGGCGCTGGCCTCTGGCGCAACGTCCAGTCCCCTGACGATGACAGCAGTAAACCCCAAAGCAGCGATGTGCTACGTAACAGCACCACGGCTGGCTCCGTCATCGCACGCCAGCCTGCACCAGCACCCGTCCGCCAGCGTGGAAAGCGCACGATGGACAGAAACCGGCCATACACCGTCCATCCTTTCAGCAGCAAAAAAAATAATCTCTCCCGCAGGGCACCGCTCTTATCACAGATAAGCCCGACTGGGCGAATGGGAGGCGCGCCATTACCTGCAGCCGCCAGGATGGCGCGCATGTCCTGATCGGCACATCCTAGCGCTCCAGGGCTCCCCACACTCGCTCGACGTAAGAGAAATCCGGTGCGCGTGGTGATTGGCCTGCTGGCGACGGGTGGGCGTGCAAGCAGCGTGCCAGCTTTCCAGGAACTGCACAACCGTTACATAATTAGTGCTGGCGGCGGGTGGGCGAGCGCAGATAACAGATAGTGACCAATTCTCCCATGTCACCGGCTGTCGTCCCTCGATCGTACGGGACGCGGTCGCGTGTAGCTAAGTACAGTAGGTGACGGAGGAGGTGCACTCGGGATGGGTGAGGCTGGTTGGCTGGCTGGCTTGGGGGGCGGCGCGACTCGGCTCCCACGTGGCAGTATGGCACCCTCCCCTTCCTTTCTTCTTCGGTGCCATCCAACAACCCTTCACATGCGCTGCTGGCACTTCGCTTACCGCCCTAGCTCTCGTGACAATCGGATCTTTTTCTGCTGCGTACATGAACGACATACGGGATCGTGTCCGTGCAGGAAGGGGGCGTCCAGAGCTTGTGGACAGTGGCGGCACTGCAGCTGGCAGCCAGATTTTCTCCCGAACGAGCGACGACGTCCGGTCGGTCTGCTTCGGCCAGTCGACGTCGACACGGCATGCGCCCGCGTGCTGCTCAAATTTTCACCTGCTCGTCGCCCAAAAACCCTAAACCTGAGGACGCGTGCAACAACAGGCTATGCTTCCTCTGCGCCAGGCAAAGCATAACCTGTATCCGGCCAGTAACGCACACTGGCGGGAGAGAGTGGAACGACGGCCTAGCAAGAAACCGGCGATGGCACCACGCGCAAAACCGACACACGAGAAGATCGCCAATGAGACATCATGGAAGTCATACTGCACAGCAGAATATCTCTCACACGCTGCCGACAGCTCACGCTTGGTTGCGCCCCGGATTTCTATTGTGGAGCTAGTTGTAGAGCTATATGCCGAAGGTAGCTATATACGTCGGTCGAAGTGTAAGTAACAGCCCACGCTTCGCTTCTTTTGTGTTGCGCACAGTATTTACTATTATTATAAGTTACGTTTGTAGTCCTATATGCATAACCTAGCTATTTACGTCGGTTGTAAATGCCAGCAACCGCCTAAATTACTGCGAGACTCGAGATCTCGCCTTGCTCGTGGACCAATCTATACAGGTCAACCATATTTCGTAGCAGCTTCAGAACTCCTTCCATGAACCATGCCCCAAACTCCAGATCGCCATCCAAACTCCAAGTCACCGCCCAAACTCCATGCTAATGTTAAATGTTCCATAACCCATATCCAAACCCACGTCCCATACCTCAAGGTGTATCTAGTTCATCCGGTTTGCCGGCCGTGGTTCTCAATATATCATGCCGTTGCTTGTTCCTTTGTCATTACCCCTCGCTTATATTCTACCGGGAAAGATATGAATTTCGGATTCTCCTTTGCTGAAAGCGCTTTTCCTTGGCGAGCTCGCAATGGGCCAGTTGCCCTCAATCTCCCCAACTTCACCTTCCTCAGCTCTGTACCATGTCATCTGACTTGGACCAGTATAAGTCTGCGTTGTAGCTCCATGTTCATCATGGCGATGGCGCTGGTTGACATATTGATCCAGTTCATGGCGATGGGGCTGGTTGACTCGCTGTTCCAGTTCATGGCGATGGGGCTGGTGGACTCGCTGTTCCAGTTCATGGCGATGGGGCTGGTGGACTCGCTGTTCCAGTTCATGGCGATAGCGCTGGTTGACATATTGATCCAGTTCATGGCGATGGGCTTGGTTGACTCGCTGTTCCAGTTCACGGCGATGGGGCTGGTTGACTCGCTGTTCCAGTTCATGGCGGTGGGGCTGGTTGACTCGTTGTTCCGGTTCATGGCGATGGGGCTGGTTGACATATTGATCCAGTTCATAACTGGGAGCAGGTTGCGTGATCAATGTACTGTTGTCATCGTCCATAATTGTGCTTACTCCTGCATACGGCTTGATTCGAGGTTTTGGATTTGAGGATCCGCTGGTGCCCGGCGTGGGAACAGAAACGATGGATGCTTTTTTCCGGGAGCACATCCGCAACCATAGATTCCGTATCGCCGGTAGGCAAGCACAAGACATGGCTACGGCGAGTTCAAGCGCCGTCCATATTACCGGTAATATATAATCATCTAGGTGGGGTGTTAGTATGGGTCATTTATTCATATCAAATTTGAGAACCAATCCTCAGATATGTTCCGAAAGAAACCTTCGACGAGATTGGAGCGTCGTATCGCTAGTCTTGTAGCATATGGTGGTATAGAGCAGGGAAGACGCAAAGACGAAATGAACAGAAGTACATACGAGTCGTATCCGTTGATACCCCAAAGTGTGCGGTTCTGAGTGCTTTCAGTCGAACCATCGATACAACGCAGCCGCTACGTGGAGTTAGAGGGCGTTCTAATCTCCTGCCGGACTCGCACTTGACTTACAAACTTCCAAGTGATAAGATCAAGCCGACCTCGATTTTCCTCCTAAGGTCCATATTCAAATTCACGAGAATTGGTATGGGTAAAGATATCAGGAACACGTCCGACGTAATGCTGACCGCAGAATTTGCATAAGCCACACCCCCAATGCTCATGCAAGTCCCATGCAGGTCTCGATTCCAAAAGTATGCCAGAGGCCTGCATTGAAAGATCGTTAGCAAGGTGATGACGGAGGTGCCAACAATGATGTATATTCCCAAGTAGATCGCATATTGCCGAAAGCGTTGATAGGCTGCAAAGATCTGGATATAGAGAAACAAGATTGAAAACTTGGTCATTCCAAGGACGACGACGTAGAATATTTCTCCGATATAGACTATCGATCGTTGTTAGCACGCTATGTTGGTTTCAGATCACCGACCGGGTTCCTACAGTATTTGGTGATGTACAACAAATCCCCGTCTTCCAGTTGCCAGGCATGCTTCCCAAACCCTCTTAACGTAACTAGGCTGGATAAGCTAGGAAGTCCCAAAAATCATTGTCAATACACTCACTCTTTATTGCACTCGTCACAGCTGGTAGGGATATTGTCTACGTCTTGGGTATCAGTAACCGTACCGTATCTACCGCAAGCAGACATACTATTGCAGCAACGAGTATGAAGTCGTCCGCTTTAAATCCCGTTCGATTGATGGCCTTGGACAAAACTCTCAATATTACCACCGACCATGTGCTGAACAGAGATGCAAATGTCAAGGCCAAGATCAAGTGTGTTACATCAGTTGGTTTGAAATGACAGATATCAGCCTGAACTTTGGACATCGCTGATAATATATTAGTCCCTGTACTTTTACAAGCAGAGTTGAGCACATACCCAATGCCTCGTGCATCGTGCACCTGGTATCCATACATGTCATTGCCAGAGGGAGGAATGTCTGACTGGCACACAGACAAGCGGTATCTGTTGGCGTACATCCTACTTGTGGCGCTGTCTGGATCAGACAGGTCTTCTGGAAGGGAGAGTCAGTACCACTTCGATGCTACCAATCTTCACCCACTTACCCCACAATCAGATATATCATCTAAAAGCAATGCATCAACTGTGGCGCCAATAAAGAAAAGCCAGGATAGGGGATATAATCGCATCCTGATATGGCGGTTTGACCAGGCACGAGAGATAGCTTTCACCGAGGCCGGCAGGATCGTGAGCAACTGGGCGGATACCGTTCATCTTTATTCTGACCTGGTCCGGGCAATGGTCTTACCACCAAAGCCCTCCTGGCCATTCACAAGGAATTCTCTTTAAAAGGTTGGGATACGAACGGGCTAGGGCAATGCATCGTATGCCTCAAGCCGGAGGCGAACTTGGTATTGTATTGTGCGACGTTTTCTGTGTCCACGAAAGTAGAGTTCTGCTTTGACATCCAGCAGGCCTTGGGTACTGCGAACCGTCCCTCTCACTACGGCAAGGATGCTGGCCTGTGCGGTATTGGGGGATCCTCAACGGTGGGCGTTCCGTAATTCCTGCCTGGGCGCTCTGCATTGCCATGTGAGTCAAGACTTGGCTTTGCAGATCTTCCCCGCGTCGAAGATCTCCACCGGAATTGCCCCAGAGTTGAGATCCAGTCTGCGGTAGTCAGATTCCTCGAGTTCGAACTCTTTCGCTTGCGTTGAAGACACAGTTCAACTGCTTGTGGACGATCCTTGGTCCAACGAGGAAATTGAGATGATCGATCCTTGATACATGGATGATTGATGGAACACTCTTCCATTGCCTCCCGACGATCTGGTTTTGCAAAGTATGAATTGAGGTTTAATTCATGAGCTGGGTGCAGCACGATTGGAGGCGCCGGGCTTGGGAGCAAAGCAGCCAGGCACGGGGATTGGAGAACATTTGTCACAGGTCTCGAATACGACAACAGTGATTTGTTGGAAGTCGAAATGTCCAGAATGGGTCACTTCAACAACCCAGGATCCCCATTGTTGGCGTCTGAGAAAAGAGCTCAAGTTTCCCATTCGGATGTATTTCGGGCGGTCGCTTGCGAGCACGGAACCGCCAATTAGGCTTTTCGTCCTCACAATGCCTGGAGGTCGGAAGCATCACATTTGAAACAGGGCATGTCCTCGACCAGGCGTGCCAGGTCCTCCATGGTCGGTCTTGGCCGGCATCCCAGGCTTGGGTAAATCTTTCACCGGTGACTGCAGGCGTGTTTTACCTTCAGAGTCTTGTACAGAAGTACCGCATTATGACGGTATGTCTCGTTGTTGTCGCGTGGTCTCGACCAGGATCTGGATAGGCGCAGAAGTGGCAACCAAAGCCTAATTCGAAGGGGTTTCCCTCGACATTTACAGGTAGATCAGTTGAATTGTGATCGGGATTATGGTCGTGGATATCGGAAACCATAGCAATAGCTAGCCAGTACATTGGTACAACCCCAGCGTCGTGGCCCGTGACTTCTCTATGTGGAAGTATCGGGTATATATATATGCCGTTCCGCACGAATTACGGGGCAGAAGAGGCGCTAAGTTACAACCACTTCAACCCTCTTCACTTTGCTTGCCCGTGAGTGCACTGCTTCGAGCACTCGTAACGCAACTATGATCGCGAAGATTCCCTATTTACTGCCAACGAACCCACCCATTTGATTATCCTACCCGGGCCTGCTTGTGCTCCAATTACCAGACCACCAGCTCAAACCGACCCAGCTACGCTTCCGTCCAAGCGTCACTCCAAGGCTAGCTCCACTCTTACGAGCATCTCCGTATACACGTTATGGCCATCAACATCTTGGAAGCTGGTGAAGCGGATGCAGAGCTCATAGCAGCGATCCACCTCGCGGCCTTTGACTCAAACATCCTTCTGCACGCTCAATTTCCCACATCTACAGCCCTTGCCAGCCTGCAGACCATCCTGGCTGAAGAGACAAAGTCGAGCATCCGTGACCCCACGAAAACTGTCTTGATTGCCAAGCAGTATTCCAAGGTGATCGGCTTTGCAAAATGGGATCTACCTACTCACACGAAGATTCCGTTCGAGGACATTGTGTGGCCCGATGACGCCGATCACGACTATCTAGATCAATATGCCAACAAAGCGGAGGCTGCGAAGGGGAGAGTGACGTCCGACGAACCCTGTTATCGTAAGATACTGTTCTTTCATTTTCACTTTTGATTTGTTACCTTGTCCTCTTTTAACCTTTTACTCGTTGACTCGCTTGCACACCTTCCAACAGCTGCTAGCTGTAGTTTGGAGTAGCATACCAATATGTACTTGCTTTTTCAGATGCTTTACTCATACTTAGAGGTAGGTCTCACCTTTGTTGGTGTCGAACCAAAACATCAAGGCAAAGGAATCGGCACGCTTCTTACCAAGTGGGGGCTCCAGAAAGCGCAGAGCGAGAATGTGCCGGTGTACCTCGAAAGCACAATTGCTGCTTCAAATGTGTACCGAAGGCTGGGCTTTGTAGTCTTAGATGGCTTTTCCATGAAAGTTCCAGGCAGAGGTGAGACGAGAGAGACAGTCCTCTACGAGGAGCTGTGCATGTTACGTACGTGGGATGACGAAGAGCTTGACCATTGGGATTCAAGCCTAGATATTTCTAGCTTGCGGCTTGACTATGAAGCTGGAATTAAGCCACAGCACGTGGTCCAAGCTATCTATGAGCGCATAGAAGCTTATAAGGAGAACCAGCCTTCAGTATGGCTCTACCTTCGCCCTATGAGCGAAGTCATGCAAGAAGCCATGGAGCTCACTTGGCGTTTTCCAGAGCCCACAGACCGACCGCCTCTTTGGGGTATTCCTTTCAGCGTCAAAGATAGCATCAATGTCCGTGGAGTACCTACTACCATCGGCTGCCCCCCCTTAGCCTTTACACCTGAGAAATCAGCGAAAGTGTTTCTTGACTGTCAGGATTCCGGTGCTCTATTTATTGGGAAAACGAATATGGAACAACTAGCCACTGGAATGACAGGTTGCAGAAGTCCTTATGGAACTTTACACTCCACCTTTAGTGACCTGCACAGTGTAGGTGGCTCTAGCAGTGGTAGTGCAGTCAGTGTAAGTGAGGGGCTTGTATCATTCTCCCTAGGGAGTGACACGGCAGGCTCGATCAGAGTTCCTGCTGCCTTTAATGGTATTGTTGGTTTTAAACCCACCAAAGGAACGATTTCAGCCAGTGGTGTCTACCCTGCCTGTATGCATCAGGATTGTGTCTCTTTTCTTACATTGACTACCGGGGATGCGGAACAAGTGTGGAGGGAAACTGCATTATACGACAAGAACGACCATTTTGCAAAACCGAGTACCTTCCCTCGTCCCAAATACGATTATTCGCAGAAACATGGCTTGAACCCCGCGCAATCTCCAATTAATTTTCGCTTTGGAACTCCCCCGGAATCTGCACTTGATGCATGTACGCCAACTTACCGCGAACTATTCAGAAAAGCGACAGAAGTACTTCAAGCCAAAGGTGGGAAATCTATCGATACAGACTGGACGATATTCTCAGCGGCCAATGATCTACTTTACAACAGCTCTTTCGTCCTCGAACGACTTACTATAATGCCGGACGGCTGGTTCGAGACTAACAAAGATTTGTTGCATCCTGTCATCAAACAAGTCTTCGAATCAGCCATTGCACGCAAGACCTCCGCTACAGAAGTTTTCAGAGACCTGCATGCGCAGGCCAAGTATAAACGCGCCGTAGAAGATATCTTAACATTTTCTCCGGATCCTGATTCACCAGGTGAGGAAGCTGTTCTCACCGTGATGGTAGTCCCCACCACACCTTTCCATCCCACAATCGCAGAAATCGAAAAGGACCCTCTGGGCATCAACGGGAAGCTGGGTACGTTTGCACATTTCGGAAATGTTTTAGACCTTTGTGCAATTGCGATCCCTGCTGGTGCTTACGTGGAGGATGGTGTTAGACTGCCATTTAGTATTACTATCCTTGCGGGCTGTGGGTTGGATGAGGAATTGTTGTCCCTTGGAAGAGGGCTAGAGGATTTTATGCTTGATCTGGGTGATGATTGAAGCCGTCTGTCATGGAGCGTTCGAAACCATTGCTAGAGGGCTAGGTATTCGTTGATGACCCTTATATACAGCGCTTATGCTTTGAGATTTGCGTCTGGATTACGAAAGCAGAATGGCGTTTGATGGAGTCCTAGTCCCCTATAGACGAATATGACTAGACATATTCTGGGTATCTCAAATATAGAATGATTTTCATAACCCATGGTTATTTTCCCACTTACTAGCAATAAAGTGAAACTCCTAGCTTGCCTGAGTTAGAATCGGCTTCATCCCGTCCAAAAGATTCTCCAAATCAAAGAAGCAGGTTGGACACAGAGCAGTTCATTGAACATGGGAACAAGTAGTCTATCGAAATATATGTACTTTAATTCCCTCCAAGACTTTACCAGATCAGCCACATATGGCGCATGGCATGTTTCTCCTGAGTAGATGATCTATTACAAAGCATGGCAGACCCAAGCCGCATCATCAACGAGGTCAACCGCCTTCGACTCTTGATCCGTCCCGTCAGCCGCAGTAGGGCAGACGCTCCGGTAGCCACACATCATATCGCACGCCTCCGTCCAATCTCCCCGGCAGAGCGCGATCTCGTACTTGGCCGCATGTCGATCGTGGGTCTTCTTGCACCGATCCGTCGTGACCTTGTACCGCGCGTTGGGGCCCGAGCCCGCCACGGGCGTGAATCCCCAATTGTCGGTGTCCATGTTGGGGGCGTTGGAGTTGCAGTGCTGGTGGACGGCGAAGTGCGTGTAGCCACCAGCCTTCGCTTGGTTGAGGGTGGTGTCGTCGACGATGAAATCGTAGCTGGAGAAGTCGGTGTTGGCTGGGATGGCGCCCTTGCGGCATTCTGGAATGGGATTCGTGAGCCAGGCGGGGCAGTTGTAGGCTTTGTTCACGGCGGCGTAGTCGCCTTGGGTGGCATAGTCGAATGGGTTGATTTCTTGGTTGGTCAGGCTCTCGATGGTTGGCTTCCCCTTCTTCGAGAACGCTGTGTTGCTGTACATCATAACTGTCATGGGGATAAGTATGGAGACTTGGCTGCGTTGAGGAACTGCTCGCTTACTTGAATTGTAGTCAAATGGCAGACTGGTATCAATCCAGGGGAGGATATCGAATTGGTCCAGGAAATTAGGATCAATTCGGTTTCTATGACGGGTCAGTCTCTGGTTACAGACCCATAGTCAAGTACATACGTGAGGACCCTGACATATTGATCTCTATCAGGTCGTTGTTGTTCGTGGGCCAAGCCAATGAGATGGCCAAGCTCGTGGCCAGCGGTGCCGGGTGTGTTACAGACTTTGCTGAAGGTTAACCTGTCCCAGAAATTGGGACTATCAAGATTGACGATAGTCGCACCCGAGGATGGAGCTCCCATCTGCTGGGAAAAGCATCCTTGATCCCACTTCCTGAACTCGGCCCAGGCTGGCTGGTTGGTATAGGGCACAAAGCGAATGCAAGTCTGTGCTTCCCACATCCTCATGGCGCCTCTGATGTTCTCAGACAGATCGTGTGGCAGGCCGGTCAAGATGTATGGGATCTCAGCGTTGGGCCAATGATTGTATTCCCACATTGAGCCTCTCGACTCAATTGGCTTTGCGATCACTTGCTGCGAAGCGAGCAGACTCATCGCCACAGCGGCGAGTTTAGTATTGTACAACATGTTGAAGCGAGTGTCTTGAGACTAAATTGAACGAGTGTGTAGTATATTAATGATAGTGTAAAGACTGTAAAGACTGTGAAAAAAGAGTGTGGGGATTGTCAACCTTCACCGGTGGATGTGGCGCGGATGGCTTTCCAGTGGTAGCAGCAAAGCACTTGCTTTATATCTAGAAACCTCGAGCGGTCCAAGAACTTGTCCATGAGGAGAGAATCCTTCATCGACAAACTAATTTTCTTTCTTCCTATTTGTGAAGACTGCTTGAAGGAACGTTGCTTGGTGAGATGGATGTTTCTCATCGATCTGTGATTTCAGGCTTAATTGGAGGCTCATAGGATCTGGCAGGATGCGGCACCTCTTGGCAACACTGTCTCGCGAGGCGACACCCTAATTACTATGATTCTGGAGAGGCTTTGTCAGGGCTCTCGGCAGAACACCCCCAAGCAATTATGACATCTTCAGGATTGCTAATAAATCTCTGCTGGTGGCTGAGGCTGCAAACCGCATGATGTCCAAGGATCGCTATACTCCGAGTGCTTGGTTTTGACACCGGTGATCTCCTTTGGCTCCCTGGCCGCTCAGGGTGTCCAAATCCTGGAGGGAATGGGATGGAAATTAGAGTGGGACAGGGCTGTTGCAGCGCGGAGCAAACTCGGAAGTGATGTTATTCCGGACCGGCGGAAGAGAGGCCCGCCTTGTGCCTTTTCATCCCTTGGGCTCGTCTCCTCTTCTCCTATGACTTGACCATTCCAGGTACCGAAAATGAACTCGTGCAGTTCATTCATTGCTTGCAAGCTCCACTATCGTCATCCCCAATATAGCCGGCAGTAGTCTGCAGGACCGGCAGATGCACTATATTTGCGCCAGGCTTCCGGTCCGGCTGACCTAAGTTTAAGGCTCAATTGATCACACCAGGTTCTACGAGATGGTCTCCTCCTGTCAGCGTCTGCCATTGGCACCTTGCAATATGGCTATTTAGCGATGGTTAATTCGCCCATCCAGTGATCGGCATACGATAGTTTAGCAGACCCCCGCAAGATATACCCATGATCTAGATACGGAGCCAGATCTTCCGTTATTGCCTTCCCCGCGTAATGTCTGTCGCTCCGGAGCCGAAGAACCATAAGGTATGCTGGGATGTGAGCTTGGTGATGAAGTCCGATATGTAACTCAAATGCGGTCGTCAAATAGCATATAATGCTGCGATGCCTCTCGAATATCATTGTTGACTCTAAACTTCTGTACAAAACTTGTACATGTGTATTGCAGCCTCTACCAGAGCATTATATTCTGTTTTCAAGGCGCAGACATGTTTTCACGCTCCCTGTCCCTGCTGGTGCTTCTATTTAGCCTTTGGGGAGTCACTCAAGCTGCGCCGGCAACATCCCTCCACGCTAACAGTTGTGCGGCAACCAGTTACTGGCCCGGCTGGAAAGGCATCAAACATGCTTTCATCTTGTAAGTGTGCCCTGCCTGACAGTCTATCACCTTCTGGTGGACAGAGAGATTGCACTTATACCTCGGCCCAAACAATCTACTACGTCCGAAAGAATTTTGTTGATGAGTTGGTGGTTATTTGAGTGATTGGTCTTTTGTCATAAGACGTATCTGAAGTCATCATTGTTATGGGACTTGGGTTCCAGTGAACTATGAAGAGACGGAAATATAAGTTCGGCTCTTTTCTATATAGTGAGATCTTGAGTAAACCGATCGCTGACATAATTAGTGGTGATTCATACACAGCAACGGGCTTCAATCAGACTCTTACTCAACCTACGATTGGCAATCCTCTTGGGAACCCTGCATATCCGGGGTATACAGCATCCAACGGGCCGAACTGGGTCGATTATCTCACCGTCGAGTATAACGCCACTGCAACCTTGACTTATAATCTTGCATACGGAGGTGCAACAATTGACTCTGCCCTTGTTGCTCCTTACTTGCCCACGGTGTCATCCGTGGCCGAGCAAATTGAGAACGAGTGGTTTCCTACCTACGTAGCAAACCCTTCTTCCGCTCCTTGGTCTTCGGATGATAGTCTCTTTGCAGTCTTTGATGGAATCAACGACGTCGGCAATTCTTACTATCAAGGACTTCCCGCAACAACTACCTTGAATGCTGCCATATTCAACGTCTATGCCGGACTAGTCGAGATGCTGTATCTAGCTGGAGGACGTAACTTTGCATTCCTCAATGTCCCACCCGTCGACCGCAGCCCACTGATGCTCGCACAAAGCACGAGTGCGCGAGCTCTAGATAAGGCTGACATTGCTGCTTGGAATACTGCATTGGCTAGCCTGGCAAGCAACTTAAAACGTAATCACTCAGATGTCAACGTATTCATTGTCGATACCAATACGCTCTTCACTGAGGTTCTGAACAACCCTGCTAGTTTTCCACAGACTGCAGTCTACCATAATACCACAGCGTATTGTGACGCGTACCAAAAGTAAGTCATCCATACTCTTGAAGCGAGTATAATCTGATCATCTGCCAGTGGTACGCCGACTCCCGACTACCTCGATGTAAGTTGCGGTATTCCGGTCAATGAATATTTCTGGCTCAATAGCTTGCATCCGACATATCCCATGCACAACGTGCTTGCTGAAGAGGTTGCTTCACAACTCAAAGCTGGGCCCAATGTCTGTTAGTATGGATAACACGCAGGCAGTATATAGTTGTCTTGCCAGACAAATATTACTTGTTCAATGATTCACCGCAGTCTCTCCATGAAGTCCAACGCAAAACACTGACATCCTCAATCGCCGGCATTCACGGACGTCTATTCTATTGTGCGGCAGATTCGACGTAGACCCCCGTTCCTTCTCCCCCGCCCAAGAGCCTGCCTTCTACGACTTTCGGAGTTTCTCCAACCGTGCCAACCCGACTGACTCGAGCTGCTGCAGGAGTCGAAAGACGTCACGTGCACAGTATGGAAGAGGATAATAGGTGGAGAGGGATGTCGGAGGCTCACGTATGAGTCTACACAACGGCTTCGTCGGCCACTCAAAGTGCGTCCCGATGGCCTGACTAGACAATTGACACCGGAAGACACTGCGGCAGGGACAGGAATCCTTTTTCTGGTAAGGACGGGCATCAAGTCCCTGACGCTTCTCCAACCCCGCCATGCGCTTCCACCACTATTCCCGATCAAGGCATCGAACGCGGACAGCCCGAACCTTTTCAGTGGGCCACCAGCAGTCGACTTTCTTATCAGTGCCCTCAAAGAGCTTATCCAGCGTCATTGATGTTCCTTTCTATCTTCACATCTCAACCCACGATTGACCTTTGCCGTGGCCGACACCGCCACCAATCCACAGGTACAGCATATTGTTCCCGATTGCCTGATCTTAGAGGCTCAAGGTGGGCCTGCAGCCAACGGCCATTGGCATCCTGCTGTTGTCGCGTCCAGCTCTCAAATCATAAATAACCTCTTTATCGTCGTCCAGTCCGGCCTCTTGACCCGATTAATACACCAGATCCCGACCTGCCTCGCATATAACCATTGCCCTGCCCCTCCTTCTTCCTCTTGCAAGCCATTCTTCTCCCCCCTCTCTCCATTGCCTATAATATTTCGTCGTGCGATACGCATGCCCTTTGATCCTCGCAACTCTATCTTCACCGTCGACGAACCAGCAATAATGGCCCTCGACAGACTCAAGTCTGTGGCTCAGCACATCACTGGATCAGCCGATCCTCCTCACCCATTCGATCCCCTCTCGAGACAAGAAATTGAGGCTGCTGTCTCCATCATCCGTGCCGAACATGGCAAGCTTCACTACAATGCTGTTACCCTGCAAGAACCACGAAAGGTCGAGATGCTGAAGTGGCTCGAGGACACCTCTAAGCCAAGACCTGCCAGAATTGCAGACGTTGTCGCGGTTATCCCCGGCGGCAAGGTCTGCGATGGCTTGGTGAATCTTCAGACTGGAAAGATTGTAAAGTGGGAGATCATTGATGGCGTTCAACCTTTGGTAAGTCATGCCTTTTTCTGCCGGACCCGAAAATGTCATGTGCTGATGCGGAACAGATCACTATGGAAGATTTGAACCAAGTCGAGGCTGTTGTTCGAAAAGACCCTAAGGTTATTGAACAATGTATCCTCAGCGGTGTTCCAGCAGAGAACATGGACCAGGTTTACTGCGATCGTAAGTGGATAAAGTATCTCGTGGCCCAAGTTTTAACTAACTAGTTTATTAGCCTGGACCATTGGCTACGATCACAGATTTGGCAGCAATGTCAGACTTCAACAAGCCCTCATGTACTACAGACCTCATATCGACGACAGTCAATACTCATTCCCTCTCGACTTTTGCCCCATCTTTGATGCCGAAAAGCAGGCCATTATTCACATCGATATCCCAGAGGTCCGCAGACCATTGAGTAAGGCACCACCGAACAACTACCACCCGGCCGCTATCGAGAAGGAGGGAGGATACAGGACAGATATTAAGCCCATCAACATCACTCAACCAGAGGGCGTCTCATTCAAGGTTGAGGGCAGAGTGATTGACTGGCAGAACTGGAAGGTTCACGTCGGCTTCAACTACAAGGAGGGTATCGTTCTCAACAACATCACATACAACGACAAGGGAACTGAAAGACCAATCTTCTACAGACTTTCCCTGGCTGAGATGGTGGTTCCATACGGAAACCCAGAACATCCCCACCAGCGGAAGCATGCTTTCGATCTGGGCGAGTACGGAGGAGGCTACATGACCAACAGCTTGTCCTTGGGTTGTGACTGCAAGGGCGCGATTCACTATCTAGATGCGGACTTTGTCAACCGTGCTGGAGAGTCTACCACCATCAAGAACGCCATCTGCATTCACGAAGAAGATGCCGGTATCCTCTTCAAGCACACAGATTTCCGTGACGACTCTGTCATTGTCACCCGTGGGCGCAAGCTTATCATCTCTCACATTTTCACCGCTGCCAACTACGAGTACTGTGTCTACTGGATCTTCCACCAGGATGGTACCGTCCAGCTCGAGATCAAGCTTACTGGTATCCTAAACACCTATGTCATGAATCCTGGTGAGGATACCCACGGCTGGGGTACCGAAGTCTACCCTGGTGTCAACGCCCACAACCACCAGCATCTCTTCTGCCTCCGTATTGATCCCAATATCGATGGGCCCAATAACACTGTATTCCAAGTTGATGCAACTCAAGGTGCTGGCGAGGTTGGAAGCAAGGAGAATCCATACGGAAACGCCTTCTACGCCAAGAAGACCAAGTATTCCACGGTTGGCGAGGCTATCAGTGACTACGATGGTGTCACCAGCAGGACCTGGGATATGTCCAACGAGAACAAGTTGAACCCATACTCCAAGAAGCCAGTCAGCTACAAGCTTGTCAGCCGAGAGGTTCCCAAGCTCATGCCAAAGGAGAACTCGCTTGTCTGGAAGCGAGCTGGATTCGCTCGTCATGCTGTGCACGTCACAAAATGTTTGTTTCTCCACATCCCCAATCTGTAACAGGCAGCTAACATATGACAGACGACGATGAGCAAATCCTCCCAGCTGGTCGTCACGTCCCTCAAACTTCTGGTGAGCCATCCAGGGGTATCCCAGAATGGATTTCTGACGCTAGCGCATCGATCGAGAACACCGATATTGTCTTGTGGCACACCTTCGGACTCACCCATTTCCCAGCACCAGAAGATTTCCCCATCATGCCTGCCGAGCCCATGACACTGCTTTTGCGTCCAAGAAACTTCTTCAACAAAAACCCAGCTCTCGATGTCCCACCTTCCTATGCCTCTACCCCTAGCCAGGTCCTTAGCGGCAAAGGTGTCATGGATGCTGCGGATAAGATGAGCAAGTTGGTCGTCACTGGCTCCGAGGGACAATGCTGTGCGAAGTAAAAAGGGGCAATCTATATTAACGAAATATGACGTTTTGGGGCGAGCGTTGACTTGAGGGGCTTCAAATTTGGCTTAAAAGCGGTGCATAGCTTGCGCCGTTTATATTGCTTATTTTTTGGGATAAGGAGTTGGGTGTTATATCTTGCACATATTATGATTATAACTGTATTTACCTTGAATAATGGACTTGTTGAAAAGGTGACCCAATGTAGAATCAATGGTTCAAATTGATCAAGTGGTGAGAGATGTATAACCTATTTATTTCAGGGACTAAGTCAACCGAGTTATTAGCATTGACTGTCGCAATTACAGCCCTTAGCCTGAGCCCATTGGTCAATACGACGACACAATACGATGCTAGAATCTGCTAAACCTGAAGAAGGGTCTATCAATGCTACGTTCCATGCTGGCTAGATTTCTATGAGCGCCTTAAAAACTTACTGGAGACTGGTTTCATATATAATTGTGACAAAGTCCAACTTTATCGTTGTTCATTCGCTATATCGGCTAAGTCAACATCAATTTGACCCATACTTTGACCAATAGTTTGTCGGTCTCAACATTAAACCCATGTTAGGCAGTAAGATATCCACTTAGTCTATTATATCGGCTGTTTTTCCCTGATACTACTCCCCAAAACATCCGTATAATTTTCTTTTGATGTCGTGGTTGTACATAAAGAGGGTCGTAGACATGGCTTAAGACCTTTGGCCTTGTAATCCACGTCTTCTTATGCTTTCTTGGCAGTGCCCAAGTCTCATCTGTCCAAAGGACCGTATCCCATTGTTCTTCTGACCAAGATACATACTCCTCTACCTACTCGAGTCTTTCTGTCATACTCTTTTCGGAAAGTGGTGATTTTTCCCGTGAGAGTCGCCGGACAAATCCCTCCTTTTTAAAGGCAGTTCTAATAGCTTTCTCCCCACAATCGAAGCCAAGAAGAGCAGGGATCTTCTTCCAAGGGGTCTCTGCGTTCTCTTGCGATGCTGTTACCCATTCGATTAACCTCTTCCTTTGAGGGGTGTTGAGTAGGGCTTTCCTGCCAGTCTTCCGTTTTTGAGGAGTAAGCCTGTTCCGTAGGGCATAGCAGACCTGGTTGTACGAATAGCCGGTTTGGAGAACGATATCGGCTCGGGACCAATGGGCATCGAAGAACAAGGTCTGTATCCGCAATCGTTGATCACGTGTAAGCTCATGTCGCTGTGGAGTAGGTGTCTGTGGTTGTGGTAGCCGTGATGATGGTGGTGGTGGTGTTTGTGGTGGTGATTCCATGGTATTGTAGTATTGTTTAGAAAATGAATAGGGCAGCGTTGGGAGCTTTAATATATTGGTGATACCCCACCCCTGTTAGTAGTAAAGGTTCTAGAGGTCTTGGCGTAATTATTCCGCCTTAGACCAAGTATATCTGCAAAAAACCTTTCTTCTGTGGAACGCTTCTCGTATGCCATATTCTCGCAACAGCTAGATGGCTTCTTTTCGCAATGATGGGTCTCGATGCCATTTCGCAAGGATGCATAAGGATTGATTCCAAATCATCATGCTTGGGAATTGAATTGGCTCACCTACATGTAATACATCCTCTCTTGAAGTTCGGTTGTGTCTAACAACTTCCACTGGCTTCTTCTCCCGTATTCGCAACTCCATTTTCTGTAGCCATTTCCACAATATCTACGAGCCAGCATGAGCAATGCAATGTCACGAAAATTCCATCTCGTCGGTCAACCGTATCGAACCTTCCGGCTAGCAAAACATATACTCGCGGCAGTAACTGATGGCGGATCGGTCGGATATGCAAAATTCTGGAGGGTAGAAGAGAGAGAGGTGTCACTTTGAGTTATTGCGAGTGCTGTGCCGCAGAATGCGTGATATGCAGCCGTACTACCCCTACCCATCTAAATGCAAAGATGACCAATGACCTCCAAGCCAACGCTCATACCTTGTAGAAATCACAGCCATCGAGACTATTCCTGTTACACTGCGCCTGCATTAATTGCTTGTTCTTCAGCCCTGGCAGGCATTTTTCCGCCTCCATAAGTGATACGGATCACCACCGTTATTGGACCTCGCTTACTCTAGAAGATATAAGTAGTTTACAGCCTAGATTTGCAACTTACATCCAATGTCGTCCCCGGGGACGGGCTTCCTCTTGTCGTACTCAGAACGCCTTTATGTCTAGAGTAGAGCGAGTTTCATGGTTGCCACCCTTCGCAGTCGGGGAGAAAAGGTGCAGGAGTAGATTTTCTCGAGCTACGCAATGATCATTCCACCTGGAGACTTGGATGATGCAATGAATCTGACACAGATATATGCTGGGCACACCTTTGAAAAGCCCCACTTTCCTCGCAGAATCTTTCAACGTCAGATCGGATGCGAGACTCCACTCTGTACTCTCTCACTCAAAGTCCCAATGTTAACCTGGAACTCCATTGCCGGCGGCGAAGATGCAGAATATCAAGCCCGAAAGTTCCCGTGGAGCAGCTAGCCATCCTCCGCATCAAACTTTGCGCTTTATGGGTTCAACCACTTGGCATAGTTGACGAACGGAATAGTTGGGGAAGAGGGGGTTCCTCCAGAGGGCTCGTCGACTGCGCGAGAACCACTTTAGCTTCAACAGAAGTTAATGGTATAGTTCTCGACCAGCCGAATTTCAATGGCTTGCTGAAATGGAGCTGGTTCGTTTCCCAAAGGCATAATGATGCTTGACAAGAATCATTTCAAGAAAGGAACAGGTGATACAAACCTGATGGTTTCTATATCGGCGCGGAGAAAAGCTTAGCCAGCGTAGGCTGGCTCTATTTCGCCGCACCTTCCATCGCCTGCATAGAAGGAATGACGAAGCCGCACGTTCCACTCGGACGAAAGGCTACATCGTGCAGACGATAGTACAATGGAGTACGCCCAGCGGCTTCCCCACAAAACGCGACAGCATCGAGTACATCTGTGGGGAGTGACAGGCGCGGGGCCAAATAGCATATTGTGGATGCGCCTCCCGTTGTTTCGGGACCTGGAGCAGTACAGGACTTTTGTATTTCGCCGCTGTCTAAATTGCCTTTTCGCCGCTGTTGGCGGGCAAAGCAGGAAGGAAGCGGCTGTACCTACTCAAGGGGTTGTGTCAGTGGAGATCACGAGGCTGTACCAGCCTCCAGGAAGTCGTCTTACCACAGCTTTCTAATTCTCTTCATGGCAGAGAGATTTTGGGTGGACTAAAGCGACGGCCCTCCAATCCCACAGTACATGGATGGAATGGGGAATTCTTCTTGAGCCTGCCAGATATCCAGCAGAGCATAAGTCATGTGATGTCGAATCTCGACTTGGGGCTCGCTTATTTCACGGCGGGACTTCGTATTTCTCCGCGCGGAGGATGCTCTCACACCACATCCCGTACTTTCGTACATTATTTCGCCGCGCTCTCCACTCTGTAAGGGAAAAGGAACAGCTGGACCACCACGCAGTAACCCCATAAGCTCCCCGAGTTTTTGTGGAGGTCTGGACAGTGGGGAGCATCTGATGTTCTCGTGGAAAGTCTACGCTAAACCTGTCGCAGTGGTTTTCCCCGGCAACGCCCCAAGCCAAGGGGCCCCCATGGGCCTCCGGAGTTTCTCCATTAGACTTTTTGGGAATGGCATGACCTTTCTAGAATCCATCCTTGGGTCGGGTCAGAGGCGTGCTGCGGTAGCCTGTGTTCTGGAAGACTGTCCCATCTCGTGTGCCATTGATATATAATCTCACGATTTCCTCTGTGGGAATCATCATTCTTTTCAGGCCAGTTCATCTCGATCGACATCTCCACACTCCATTGCGCTCCACTTCACCCTCGACGCATCTTCGACCTCCACGTACCTCATTTTTCGTTCATCATGGTTTTCGCTGGCGCAAATTCTGTTGGCGAGGACCTCGCTGCAGTCCTGCCGAAGAATCAGGGACCATGGTACAAACAAGCTCATCTCTGGAAGCTTAACTTTTGCATCTTTTCCCTGATTCTATTTTGTGAGTTTTCCTTCACTTCCCTCCGCATTCCCCCCAGATTCGCCATGGATCAGTTCCGTCTCCTTGCATATCCTTCACCTGCTGACTAAGATAAAAGCAAGTTCTAATGGATACGATGGATCGCTCATGAATGGTCTGCAGGCCCTTGGTGCCTGGCAAACGTTTATGGGGACCCCAACTGGAGCCTGGTTGGGATTTATCAACGCCATCTACTGGATCGGTACCGGAATTTCGTATCCCATTGCCGCCTGGGTTGCCAACAAATGGGGCCGCAAGACCGGAGTATGGATTGGATATATGTTTCTCATTCTCGGAGCCGGCCTGCAATGCGGAGCCAATAACGATATTGCGTTCGTCTTAGCTCGTCTCTTCGTTGGCTGTGCCTCGGCCTGGTTTGGAAACTCAGTGCCATTGCTCCTGAACGAGATCGCCTATCCAACTCAGCGTGGTATTGCCAATGCTTTGTTCAACTGCGGATGGTACATCGGTGGAACCCTTGCAGCCTGGATCACCTTCGGAACCAGAGACATGACCAGCTCTTGGGGATGGCGAATTCCATCATTGCTTCAGGTTCTCATCCCGTTCGTGGCTCTTCCCGGATTCTTACTGTGCTCCGAGAGCCCTAGATGGTTGATTTTCGTTGGAAGATCACAAGAAGCCCGCCAAATCCTGGCTACTGCTCATGCTGGTGGTGACCTCGATGCGCCTTTGATCAACTACGAGATTACCGAGATTGAGAACACCATCCAGTTTGAGAAAGACGCCCACAACAGTGCCGGATATGCTGATATGATCAAGACTCCCGGAAACCGACGCCGCCTCTTTATCGCCATTAGTCTTGGTGTCTTCGCTCAATGGACCGGAAACGGAGTGGTCTCATATTACCTGGCACTTATCTTGAACAGCGTCGGTGTTACGAGCACCAGCAACCAACTGATCATCTCAGCATGCCTTCAGATGTGGAATTTGATCTTTGCCGTATGGGCAGCCTTTAATGTTGATACTCTTGGTCGCAGAAAGCTCTTTTTGGCCTCCGCTACCATCATGTTTATCAGCTTCGTCCTTGTCACGGCGCTTTCAGGATCTTTCGCCACCACCGGAAACTCTGCCACCGGAGTAGCAACTGTAGCATTCTTGTTCACATACTTTGCTGGTTATGATATTGCTCTGTAAGTGTTACTACTCAAACATGTCTGAGACCTGGTTCTAATCGTATCAACAGCACTCCCTTCCTTGTTGCATATCCCGTGGAGATCTTCCCATTCGCCCTCCGATCTCGTGGCCTTACTGTTACGTGGGTATCGACCATTGTTGCTATCTTCTTCAACACTTTCGTCAACCCTATCGCCTTGAGCGCGATCGGATGGAAATACTACATTGTTTTCGTTGTTGTGACGGTAGTGTTTGGTATCACCGTATACTTCTTCTATCCCGAGACTCGGTAAGTTACTCGCATCTCCTGTTTTTACTTGGAGCCTTTTCTAATACCTCATTGTAGGGGATACTCGCTCGAACAAATCGCTGTCATCTTCGATGGTGATGATGCCAATGTCGCTCCACCTTCCGAGACCTCTCAAAAGGTCCATGCTATGGCAGCAACTCACATCGAGGAGGATCATGTAGAAAAGGCGTAGATATGTCTCAACAATAAGGGGTGTCCTGGTAATGGTGTCTAAAGGTCGGTTTGGGTGGTTGGCTTATGGGTTGTTTATGGGTGGTTCATATCTTGCATGTGGTGGAGTTGCGGATCTTGTCGGCACCATCATTGTATGGCAAATATGTGTGGGAGTCCTTCGCATGTCCTTTTTTATTTCTACATAAATCTTATTCACTTGGTCACCAGCACAAACCTCTCATGCCGCTGACTCTTCTAAGGGTCGTCCAAGATTTGTGAACTGACGTAACGGGCCGTCATTGTATAGCATGATACGTGCTCGCTAAAGCTCAACTACGAGAAGACGAGAAGAATCTCTGCGGACTTTTAGGTCCAATGAGATACTCCCAGAAACCGTCGACTCTCTCCCAAACTGACGACAAAGTTCCTACTAGCTTGCTCCGCCAATCGTTCTGATCGGTTATCTTGCTGCATATCAAGCTGCTGACAAAGATACCAGCTGCTTACGAAGAAAGATACCTCGCAGTTAAAGACCGAAGAGAAAATGAATTTCATCGATCTCTGGTGATCTGCCTTCGGCGTGATGGTACGTACCAACACACACTGTGCTCTCTGTCTTTGCATCGTGATATCCAAGAGTCTTTCGCTAATATTGTTCATCACATGTTAATCATATACGTCAGGAGCCTCGTCTCAGTGACGGATGGTAGAAAGTGGTAAGCAAGAACAAGCATAGGAACCAAAAAGGAGAGAGACAGGTACCAAGCGCAGCCAAGCTAGCAGCTAGAGCCATGTTTTGGCGTAAACTCCTTGTTTTTTAAACTCTACCTCCAGTACAAGCTTTTGCCAAGAGGCTTTCCTTATCGTGGGGGCAACGACTCCCCGCAAAAAAAACCGAACCACTTTTGTCCAAAAAAGAAAACGTACCAAAAACCCAAAAAGAATAACACAACGCTGAATAAATAGCTGCTTCTGGTTTCGATCCAGAGTCCTCCGGGTGTTCTCATGATCCTGTTAAGATCTTGATATGAGCCCGGCGCGCTTCCGCTGCGCCAAGCAGCTGTTGTTCTACGACTGTTGATGGAAGAGGCTGGCTTATTTCCACTTATCAAGCGCAGAGAAAATATTTCCCTTGGAATTTTTTCTCTACCGGCACCGACGCTCGCGTAAATATTTGGTCCTCTATGGTTGGGGCGCAAAAGGGCCGCCCCACTCTTTTTGTCCAGATGGCTATGACTCTACTTTTCCTGTGCCCTGGCTCTCTCTCTCCATCGTCATACGGGACATATGCACTCGAGACTTCAGAATTTAGGTCGATGTTTTTTTCATCAAGACGAGGTGTTATGGGAGCTTGGAGGTTTCAGCGTTCTGGCTATGGTACGCTGCTTGTGCATTATGTAGATCTTGCACGTGGGGGGGGGGGTGCATATTTGCAGCAACAGCTTCTCCCGATATGTGTCGATGCTTTTCACTCATCTTTGCAACTCATGATGAAATAACCTTGGCAGCCAGAGTCAATACTATGAAAGATGGAAAGCCTATAGATTCTGCGCGCAACTTTTAGATAGATATTTGATACAACCCATAAGAGACTGCATGGTACCAAATTACACTGGTTTACATTTGCTATTGTTTGGCATAGGCACTGTCAAGACTTGCGTCGAAGGTCCAGTGTTCGTCCGCCCTTGTTCAGCTTGTAAAGGCACTGCCCAGCAATACCGATGCATCTGACTGTTTCTCGGTGCTGAGCACTCGAGCAACTGCAACAGGTGTTATTCCAAAAACTCCCCAGTTTAAACTGACCGGTAGTAATGGCTGAATGTCTACAGCAACTCAAGTCTCGACAATTTCGACCACCTCCATAGTAGGTCGGACAGAAATCCGCCTTTCAGATCCCTATGCTGATCTTAAGTCAACTATCACACCCACGGTATATGTCACCGACTCTCCACGTCAACCGTGCCCACGACTTACACCGAGCTCTGATCGGTGTCCGAACGTACATTCAACCCATGATCTATAATTTATTCTGCTAACTGCGCAGCTCCATTACTGAAAACACTGCCGTGGCAACAGAAGTTTACCTTCACCACCATCGAAACTCAGTCCCCTACCATGACCAGCTCGGTGAAGCAATCAGCGCGTCGTATCTCCACTCCGGTGAAGGAAAGCACAAGTTGGCCCAGGGCTATCATCATGGGCTTGCTCTCGATTTGCGGAGTCTCCTAAGTAGCCGTCGTGGACCTGTGCTCGTATCTCGCTAGTACCACGACTTATACTGCCGTAGTATCTTTGATAGCAGGCACGAGGGAGACTCTGACTTCATCTGCTGCCGTTACACTAGTAACGGCTACTGTTACTAACTACTTATTTTATTCTTGGTACGTTGACCGTGACGGCATATCAGGGAGTACGCACCACCTACCCACCACAACTAGTTGAAATATGTCAAGCTAAAAACATAGCACTATCACAAGTACTGGGATCATCGCCGCAGCGTACACCACAACAGCCTCTGCTGCCAGTAAGTACCTCACCACCTCTTCCTTCGGAAAGGAAAGGAACAGAAAGAAAAGGCCAAAGTCATGTAATGGCCACAAACACCGCCATTGCCCTCGCCAACGTTTACCTACCAGTACGATCTGAAATGGGACCGAGATTACTGTGGCTTTACTGCAGACCCGGTTGTCGATTCTGACATGCCTGATTTCGCGGAACGAGAGGCACTTGATGATTGCATGCACACCTGCACGAGTAACTCCATACGGTTCATATTTAACTAAGAAACCCCCCCCCCCCCAACTGCCTCCCCTCCCGAAAGCTGATTTACGTTCTTCTGGAGGACAGCAATTGTATGTTATTTGAGATATACTCCATCACGTCTGTGGACAACACCGAGGCCATACCAAGATGTGCAACGTTAGTCTTCTCTAGGAGTTTTATTGGGGGTTGGAGAAGGAAAAGGTCATCTGTGACTAGCTTGTTCTGTTTTATTGCAGAATCCCCATCCCGTACGGTTGGAATGAGAATGGGTTTGTAATGTTCGCGCTTGAAACAAGCACCAGCAATGCAATAGGAGCCTGGAAGGATTTCTAAGCGGGAACGGTAGAAAGGGCTCACAATAAACGTGACGATCTTTTATTCCGGGTAACATAATATATAATATCTCGAAAGCAAAAAGTAGAGCCAGAGTCAGAAATTGATATTAGTACTTATTGCCTACAGTCCTACGGAAAGCTCATCAGAGGAAAGCGCCCAAAAGCGCCACTCCAACGCCAGCCAAAGCACCAACCAACGTGCCGGTTCCGACTTCTCTCCCCAAAACCGCCGCCCCCGTAAAGGTCGGTACGGAACTGCTCGTGGCCGTTGGACTCCCGGCTCCCGTGCCCGACGCAACCCCGGTCAGGTTCTGCACGCGGAAGTAGTTCCCCGCAAGGGGGGCACTCAACCCCGCCGCACTTACGAAGTCAGGGAGGGAGAACCCGAACCGCTGTCTCGGGGTGGCGGGTGGATTGATACTGGCGAAGGCGGCCGGGAAGGAGAATCCAGCGGGTTGCGTGAATAGGACCTCGGTGTATCGGTGCGGGATGTCGCCCACCGGGGGATTGGGCTGCTCGTATGGGGTCCCGCTTCCGCTGGCATTCGCGGCTACAACCAGGGTGCCGGCGGACCCGATGACCATGTCCGGTTGGATCCAGTGCACGATCGTGACGCGGGTGTTATTTTGCGGCACGTCCAAATCGATGATGAAGACGATGTAGGTGCTGGAACTGGAGGCTCCGGTGGGCGGTGTGATTGTCGGTGCTGAAATGGTTTCTATACGACTTAGATTGGGAGCTGGACCGGGGGGCAGAAGGCATCTTACGTGCTCTGGGGAGGAGAAGACCGGGGGTGACGGTGACGCCGAAGTCACTGAAAGAAACTCCCAGGTCAACGGGCGCGGCGGGCGTGAAGCCATCCGGCGTGGTCGCCCACACGCTGGGCAGGATTGCGACCACGGGAAGAAGCTTCTGGAGATACATGGTGAAGATTGAAACGGCAATGAAGTATAGAGTGACAATTGAGTCAGGAAAGAAACAACATCGTCGCGCAAATGCCAGTTGAAGTACTCAACCCCTCAGCTTGGCCTGATATCAGGACGTTTCCCTGGCATCATGGTGGCCTTGCGGGATGCGAGGTGCCAAGGCTCCTCGATGGCTTTTTTGAGACCAAGTGACGATGTTTGAGTTTCTCAAGAACTTGGCTGAGGTTCAGGTAGCGCATGTGTCGCTTGTCGAGATTGGCAACCGGTATTGCTGATGTAACACCTCAGGTCCGAGCTAGACAACAAGGTTGCGGGGATTCTATACGATATAGGTCCGGTACAGCCATGGAGGCACAGAAGGTTGATCCAGGACGAAAACCACATTACGGATGTATGCGCGTCCAACTGCCGTGGATGCCCACACTACCGCCAGAAAGCGGCTGAGTTGCGGGGATAAGATTCCAGTGTTGACGCTGAGTTGGAAGCAAACCTACACCTCTCCCCTTAAATGGCATAGGCGCCCTTTAGTACATGCACGAGCCAAGTTTTTTACACTTTCTCGACTTTCTCTTATAAATATAATATCTGGAGCTCAAGATACTTGAAAGTATGAGGGATTTATCTAACTAGCTACTCTATAACCAAGAGATTAGGACAACCGTAAGACTTCCAATACGCGTTTGAACAATATCTCTGTTTTTGCGCTAAAAGGCGTAGTGAAATGCCACTGAGGGAATAGGAACAAATCATCACTCCTCCCTCAATTAGATTTGCCCTTCGGGACCGATCCGAGCCCGCCAAGCGCTCAGCCGGCGCTATTCGTCATCAGCCAACCTAGTGCGATGGAGAGGTGAAGCCAACAGCAATCTTCGTCGTAATCGTGGTGGCTAAATTGGCTGTGCATGTTCTACCCATTTCATTAGGCATGTTTTGGCGATAGAGGTATGCGCACTGGACGCTGACCCGCCCGTGCACCAAAGCAAGACCAAGCCCGCCTCACGTAGGACAACGACTGAGTACAAACAACTTTGGGACTCTTCCGGCTCTGTAACAGTACACGCCTCATTCTCCGGCCCAGTTAACGGTGCTTTCGTTGAACTCGAGGTCAAATTTGAATTTCTCTTCACGGTGCTGACTTCTCCGGATGCTCCAATGGCTCGTAGAAAACCGTCAGCGGCAAAGTAGCCCATCCAAGCCATGCGCGGTCTTGGAATGGAATTGGCGTTTTGGGCTTCTGCATATCCGGTGAGGAGAGGGGTCATGTACGATTCAAGACTCGAGAAACATGAGGTCTTCCCGACACGACCAGTCTGGATTCGCTATTCGGCAGCAGAGACAGAGACCGAAGCGAGGTAGGACACGATAGAAAAACTGAGAAATATAGCGGACCCGCCAATCAGCGGGCCACCGACCATGATGTAAGAACGGCCGAGGAGGACTTTTTTCCATGGATGGATGTATCTATTACCTACGTGCATCTGCTTGCATTGGTGCCATCTCAGCTTATGCGGATCGAAGCAAATCATATTTCGGACATAGGGAATAAGGTCCGAAGACAACGGCCACGGCCACGGCCATAGTCAACGGGCAGTGCCTGGCTGGCTCGGTAGCTAGGGGAAGAAAGAACAATCTCTAGACCGATGCATGAACTTGACAATGCAGCTGTGACTTACCTTCGAGTGCAGACATAGCTCTGCAAAGGGAGTCCAAGTCTGCAGGGCGGGGCCCACCGTCCGATGGACCGCTACTTGCAAACCCGCCCACGGAGCCCCCACACCCACAGGGGACCCAATCGAACACAAGCTATTTCTCATCCAAGCCCCGGCGACGCATGCAGCACGCGGAGCACGGAGACGACAGGCCGAGGCATGAAAAGCATCTGCTGTACGACAACGGCCTAGTCTGCAGCCGCGACCTGCCTTTGAGGCGGAAAGGTCAAAGGTTATTCCTTGCTCGCCAAAACATTGGTCGGATAAAGCCACTGAAAGCTCCGGTCCACCAATCATGCGCGACCTATTGTTAAGCACAACTGCCTGCAAAACCGGGGTCTTGGAAGCCTGCCAATCACACGCGCCTGTCGAGGCACGCCCATCCAATGAGATTGCTGATAAAGGTGAATGACCCTGCTTTAACTTCCCAAGACTGCAAGAATCCTAATTCTCTCATCCTGCAACTCGCGACTAGGAGATAGCTAGGAGCAAGCTGGGTGTGTGTGCTACCTGTTTTATATACCAGCCATGGCCTCTTCCAGGAGACTGACGGTCGACTCGACCAAGTACAACAAACTCGAAGATTTGGATCAAAAGCAGGCCAGCCAGGTCTCTACCCACTCGACCGATATAAAACACACTTCCCGACCCGAGCCTTTCTCTCTAACCTCACCACAGACTCCAGTGCGAAGACGTCGTGAGCTGCCACGGCCTCAACCCATCAAAGCCATGTCTCTCGTTGGTCTCAAGAACCTCTTCTTCCGCCAGACGGTTGTCCCGGTGCCGGTTCGGACACCCAAACGCCCCAATGCCACGTTCACCGGCCCATATGACTGGAGCAACACTTCTACGCAACCCTTGCTTGACAGCCGGAATGATGTTGCCAACCCCGATGCAGATTCCGATGTTGAGTCCCAGAGTGTGGATTCGAAGACCGAAAAGGCACGCAAGAAGTCGGGCTTCAGGATCGATGCCCGAGTGATTTCAGATGCAACCATTGGGTTGTCCGATGGTCTCACTGTTCCCTTTGCTCTGACGGCTGGCTTGTCTGCACTTGGCAATACCAAGGTGGTCATCTATGGAGGCTTTGCAGAGCTGATTGCTGGAGCGATCTCCATGGGGCTTGGTGGATACCTCGGTGCAAAGAGTGAAGCGTAAGTCGTGATCCAGCGGCGTATTTGACGATGTGCTAACTTCATGCAGTGCTTCATACAAGGCAACCCGGGACGAGACCGAACAACTGATAGCAACGAACCCATCAGCTGTGTTGGCCGAGATCGAGGAAGTTTTCGAGCCATATAACCTGCCGAAGAGCACGCTTGAAGACCTTACTAGCCATCTCGCCGGAAGCCCAAAATTGGTTGACTTTGTCATGCAGTTCCAGCATTGTGAAGAAGAACCCGCAGCTTCCCGAGCCTTGACATCGGCCCTCACCATCGCCGCAGCATACTTTGTTGGTGGTCTCCTTCCCCTCGTTCCATATTTCTGTGTAAGCAGCGATCAGGTCTGGGAGGGGCTGTATATCTCGATTGGTGTCATGGTTATCGCGCTGTTCGTGTTTGGCTACGTCAAGACCTGTGTCGTCGTAGGATGGGATGGAGGTCGCAATATCCGCGAGGGATGCTTCGGTGGTATTCAAATGGTCGTCGTTGGCTCGGCGGCTGCCGGAGCAGCGATGGGTCTGGTGCGATTATTCAACGAGGGTGAAGGAAGCATATAGATTTGGAATGGGTGGGTTGAACTGACGACTTATGATGAAAATGGGCGGCGCTTGGTCAGGAAAACGGCCGGGAGCATAGGATAGGCGTACTGGGATAGGCTCTCGATGACATCGATTGAGCATGTGTAATTATGTGACCTTGGCAGAATGGGTGCCAATTAGAACGGAGGAAAGACCATTAATATTTAGATTCCACTTAGAAACGGAGATAAAAAGATTTGGTTGTCCAAAATGGGAAAGAAATGCTCCTAGCATCACTTGTTTGTGGCGTGATATTGAGGATCACGACAGCACCCTGGGCAGCCCACCACGCAGAACCTTACGTACAGCTCTCGTTGGGATTTCCCGGATAGCTCTATGACCCTGATCAAGTTCAATCCTGCAATAACTCCGCTCGAGAAGTGCATTCTATGTGGTGTTTGTCTTGCTCACGGAAGTGATGTGCCTTATTCACACGTGATTGGGACATCCTAAAGCCGAGGTGCTGCTCACATGCGGAGGGAGCTCATCTTAAGATGATCGTAATATGAAGGGCTAAGCAAAACAACAACATCAGCAACAATAACGAACGGCACAGCCTTCATGACGCCGCACACAACCATTCACAATGGCCTCGCCCTCAACTGAGCCTCCTAAAGCTCCCCGCGATCGAGTATCCACGAAGCCATCTGCCGATCCAGTCATCCTGCGCAACACGCTTCGCTATACCATTTCCGCAAAGGAGTACCAAACCCTCCACAAATATATCATTTCGCGATCGAGGGTCCTCAGGCGAAATGCTCCAACCGTGCCGCAGGTAGAGAAATTGGTGGCGAGACCTGCCGGGGAGGATTATAATGCTGCTGCTGTGCGAGCCAGTCTAAGACTGTTCTTTGCCAGCAGTGCTGCTCTGAAAGCGTATACTGTAATCAGTGAACGATTCTTGGGCAAGGAAAATCTGCGGTAGGTTCTTTGAATTTCAGAGTGTAATGGACGCAGCTGATGCAATATAGAGGAAAGAAAATTCCCTTGTGGAGATCACCGAATCTACGGCTCTCTATCTCCCTATCTACCATCCTCCTCCTTCATCGTATTCTCTTCCGCTTCTTCACGCGTCTTCGCGCTCACCTCCTTACTCCTGATGCGCGACCATTCCGTCAGCGCAACAAACGCACCACTTCCACCTTGACATCGGAACTTGCACCTGCGATAGGTGCCTCTTTGGCCGGATTTGCGCTAGCAGTGGTGCCCAAAGATCAACTGCGCGTTACAATTGCAATTTACAGTCTGAGTCGAGCGGCGGAGTTTGCATATAACTATGCGGAGGACGAAGGTTTGATATGGAGAAGAAATGGGAGACCTTGGTGGTGGGGAAGTTGGCTAATGATGCCGATTGCCTGCGGACAATTATTACATGCATTCGTGTTTGACAGGGATTGCTTCCCCACGGTATGTAGCCATTGACTTGAAAAAGGCCCCCACTGACGAACACAGGCATACGGCAACTTTATTCTTAACAACTCACCACAATATGTTCATCAACGGCCCGCTGATTATCCATCTAATCTCCCATGGCCCACCGCGTATCAAGTAGCCGACAGCCTGGCTCAGATGGCTCGTTTGCATTATCCGTGAGTAGACTGCTCCGAGTTTCGATTTCGTAGCTGACACTGAAAGCCCTTTTACATCTCCTATCCTCTTTCCCAATAGCACCACCCTGCCTCCGTCACTTTCCGCTATTTCACCTATCACCTCACCGGCTCATCCACTAATCATCTCTATTACCTGTGCCACGCTGCACCCCTCCGATCCTTCTTGTCTGCGGACCTACCTCACTTATTGGATCCGTGTGTTCCCACGCCTAACCCGCTTCTTCGGTGTTCTTTTTGCCGTTCTCTCCATCCCGGCATACAAACGTTTCTACCGACTCCCCATCACCTCCTTAGATGCTCTCTCCCGACGGGTTCTCAAGTACTCGGCATTCGTTGCCGGCAGCGTAGGATCTTCCTGGGGCGCGATCTGCTTATTCCAGAACCTCCTCCCTCGCACCGTGCTTCCTACGCAGCGATTCTTCCTTGGTGGCATGATCGGAGGTCTGTGGGGTTTCCTCGTCAAGAACCAAGGCCGGGGAGAGTTCTTGTACGCTGCACGCGCAAGCATGGACTCACTGTGGAAGGTTGGCAAGAAGCATGGTTGGTGGAAGGGTATTAAGGGTGGGGATGTGTGGCTATTTGTCTTCTGTCTCATGGTTGTTAACGTGGTCTATGAGAGAGATGCACGGGGAATTAGGAGCAGTAATATTAGAAAAGGAGTTTCGAGCTTGAGGGGTGAGGGATGGCGGGATTGGATTAAGGAGGAGGATGAGAAGGCGGAGCTTGAGGGAAAGCCAGCTTGATTTGGCACTGGCATGGCTTGTAATAACGATTTATGATTGTATATGATCTTTTAATCTGGTTCGGGATTTGGAGACCATTATGCCCTCCTATCATGCTCTTGAGTGTTACTTACTACCTACGTGCCCATGGGAACTCATTCGAGTTCCACCCGCCTTAGTCTCGAACCCTTCAAGGCGTCCGTGTCCAGGATCAAGCTATGGATTTTATTTACGAAAGAAATGCCCGTCGCCGTAGCCAGAAACTAGCTCGACGAAGCATGCGGCATGATCCGCCTCCCTCGCCCCCTCTCTTTTACATTGGCAATCTCTCTATCCCCTTCAATCGTTTTCTCCTCGCCCGCCTCTTCCATATATCATAGCAGAGCTTTTCTTGCTGTATAGCTGACCTCGAAATCCTGCTGCGTTACGCCCCCCGATCTTCCGCCTCGACGCCCTCGTTAAGCGAGCAGCGGAACTAGATACTCTAAGCTGGAGCTGGCGACTTTCCTTATCCGCGTACCACCTCAACATGGCCTCTTCACTTTTCCCTGATGTTAGCAAGCTCGGGGTATAGCTCCTTGACTTTTGCTTCTGGGTACTGCCAGAGGTGTTCAATGGGGTTCAAATCAGGCGAGCTGGGAGGTCGGCTAATAGCTGGTATACCTGTATCTTCAACCCATTTTTGGATAGTATTTTTACTTGGATTAGGGTATTGTTATATATGAATAAAAGGCCTGGTTTACAGATTCGAGGAAACTGGTCCTCTGAAACTTCGAGGTAGGACCAATGAGAGTATCTATTCTTCTTTGCCTCAGAGTCTCGGTCTATAATATATAGATACGAGTAGCAGATTAGTCTATCTTTTACCACGAAGGTAGCCCAGCCTATAAAAGATCTTCCCTTTCCTTTCTTGTATATCTGGACTATACATCGAAGCCATTTTTCCTCTGCTATCCGGAAGTACTATTCTTACCGAGGGCCAGCCCCACGCTTACAAGAACACTCGTGACTCCAAATCAACGTACAGACATTAGCCTAGCTCTAATTATTTCGAGCTCTATACTATACTAACCTTTTAGCTGCTATTCTAGGCGTAAGTTATAGTCGCTTTCGAGCTCGCTACTTCTGGACTCTATGCTTTCGTAGAATTGTCCTCAGAGTAGCATTCGAGAACTGAACTCCACAATCCTTCCGAAGGTCGTTGTACGAATTCTTTGGATTCAAGCGAACATAGCGTAAAATGGCTCGTTCATCTCGCTCTGTATAACATTTTGGCCGGCCGGTTCGAGATTTAGATAGTCCTTGGGCACGTTCTGGCTCGACTTGTAAGGTATACCGAATTGTAGATTCGGGGTGGTTTAGGACCCTTTTGATTTCCGATGTCGTATAGCCAAGTTGAGCGGCTCCTGCTATTTTCCCTCGCTCGTAAGCACTCAGCTCTTTCTTCTGCGTAATCTTCGAGTCCATTATATCTAAGGATGTCGTGGTGTGGGCATTTTATAGAGGCAGGAATATTAGTATCGTAGACAGGAGACGCGTCGAAACGCGAGAGTCGCGAAATCCGCGGGGAACTTTTAGCGCCGACTGCAGGGGTCGGGGAGGAGGAACATATCACGATCTCGATCCCGTGGGCGAGGAAGGTCAGGAAGCAGGGAATGTCTTTCTCATATACGTAAGGCTGAGAGTGACGACAGCACGGCGAGGCATGTGCAGGTCGAGAACCCATTCGATGCGCGAGAGTGGGGATGACGTCTCATGGGAACGATGGATGGTTTGGAGGAGAGGAGAAGTGTCTCTGGCGCCATGAGCTTTTCTGATGCCTAGCGGTTGGGTTTAGGGCGAGACTGGTTAGGCACGGTAGGCTGCCGAGCCCTTCTTGCATCGGTCTTGGGGTTCAGGGTCGTATGGTTTGGTGTGTGTGGTGCCTGTTTACTTTTTCGCTAGGGCCGGGACATATTGTCGATCGTGGAGACCCCATGTCGCTGGTGAGGCAAACTTGGTTTTTGTTCTTTTTGGTTTTGTTAAGTTGGGCTTGACATCATACTGGTGCTGCGAGAAGGTGATGGGGATGTATAAATGAGGAGAGGGTTGCGTTTTTGCTGCGCTCTCTCTCTCCATTGTCACACAAATTACTTGCTCGCTTTCATTATAGATCAAGGACTCAACCCATCAACTCAGTTAATCACTTCATTCAAAATGGAACCTACAGACACCTACAACCCCGGCAACTTCGCTAACCGGCCTCACGAGGAGGTCGTCGATGCTGCGAAGAAAGGTGGCCATGCATCGCATGGTGGGGTGGAAGAAGTTGCGGCTGGGAATGGGAACTCAGGAAACGTCGATGCTGCGAAGAAAGGTGGGATGGAAGAAGTTGCGGCTGGGAATGGGAACCCTGGGAATTTTGCAAACCGCCCTCATGATGAGGTGGTTGATGCTGCGAAGAAAGGGGGGAAGGCTTCGGCGATTATCTGATCTGGCCTGTGAGGACGTATTCCTTTAGAGGCTGGATGACGAGCTTGTATGATGTGAGATGGACGAAGATTGGCTGGGGGTGTGGATGATCAGTGAGAAATGAACTTTGTATGACGGGCTGGCGAGAAGTTGGGGGTTGAGGAACAAACGTCTGTGTCATATATGCATTGAACTTAATTGAATGATATATATTTGGCTAAGATGTAATAAAATGGACTTCTCTCTACTTCAGAGTTAAGACTGATAGAATGGTAGATGATTCAAGCTTGTGCCTGAAAATCGTTTCAGCGAGGTTCAGAATCGATAGCCATTTGCTGACTTGACAATGAAGGTAAGTTGTAATCTAAAGCCAGCCAAAGAGAGAAAAGGTCCCGGCGGAGAGATGCAATTGGTCTTTTGAAGCGCTTCATAAGGACGATTATGTTTAAGTGCAGTGAATCTTGAACAGCTATACACCATGATGCTGGGAAGACATAGGTAGACTTATGAGTTGAGTAATATTGGTTATCATGGCCTATATGTTTCGTCCATGTTTCCATTCGTCGTTAGAGCCAAGCAGTTTCCTCAAGCTCCTCCCTCACGCTTGGCGTACTCTTCCTCTATTCGTTCCTCGTAGAGTCTGTCAGCTTCCTCCTGCTCGGCCGTCTTTGCGCCGGTGCTTGGGTTGGTGGTGGGTGGCAATGATGTGTTGTCTTCAGCCGGAGTGTCGGTGGTGTTAGCACCCGTGGGCTCTTCTGGCTTGGGGAATTGGAGTGGCATGTTGTAGTTGTAAACTGGGACCTCTCTAAGGTTGGTGGATAGAAGAACGGTACGACGTGATCAAGTCGAAGGAGGGCAGCATGGAAAGATTCTTGTAGTCACGGAATGTCGCCACAGTGTGGCGCAGGCGATCTGCCTCCAGCTCTCCACTTACGTAAGCCAGGGTCTATGTTGGCAGGCAGAGAAGAGGTTCTCTGTTCAACCAAGAATGCAGTAATAGAGGTAAATAGAAACCGTCGAACTTTGGTGTGATTGGCTTGGGTTACAGCATAGGTTCGTGAGATGGATGGCCTGCACCTGTGTAACCAAAGCAGGCCCAAAAGTACTTCCCCACAAACAGATACATTGTCGATGTCACTGAAGCTAGAGCTACAAGCCGACATGAACAACCTAGACTGCGTCGGCCGCCTTGACCGTCATGGGTAAATCACTTGGCGCAATCTCTTTGGGCAAAAGCTTCCACTGCATGCCACCCACTGATAAGAACTGCTCGTCTTGGCTTGCCCCAGCTGTCGGGATCTCGGATTACTAGACTGTGATTGTACGACCTGCAACACGGCCTCTCCGAAAGCGACACTGCAAGGTCTCTTCCGCAACCAGATACCCACCGCTGCATCGGCTCTCAAGCCGGACAACAGATGGAGAAAGAGCATCTTTGTGGATGGCAGCCAGCCCCAAGACCCCAAAGCCGTCCGCCACTCTGGCACTGGCCAATGGATAGAGGCGAAGTGCATGTGTCTGGCAGGGAGCGGGGGGGATGCAGGTGCAGGGGAAGTGGGCAGCACGACGGGGGTATGAGATACCTAGTGTGGCTCCTAGCCATGAGAGCTTCCCATGAATTGCTGCTTTGGACGACGGGATCTAGTTCCTTGATTCGTGGGCGAGCTTGGGATCCTTTACTTAATTCCTTCTCCCTCTCCCTCAGCTTACTCCTCCCTTCGCGCTCTCAACTCTTTTTGCTTCCGACTACAGAGTTTTCGTCGAGCGCGAGGCTCTTATCTGCGACTGCCAACCCCGCCAAAATGACCTCGACCGGCGCAGATATTCCTGGCTCAGCTGGTGCTGATTATGTTCTTCACCACCATGACCACGGGCGGAGCGAAAAGGATAAGCACGAAGAAGCTTACATTGGAGCTCGAGGCGACTTTGAATCCAATTCTGTGCATATTTCCTCCGATTCAACCCATCGCCAATTGCGACCGAGACATATTCAGCTCATTGGTATCGGAGGGACCATTGGGACAGCGCTGTATGTGCAGATTGGACATGGCTTGATCAATGGTGGTCCAGCCAGTCTCTTTTTAGCCTTTACCATCTGGTGTACTTTCATCCTCGCTGTGACAAATGTTTGTACTGACCATTCCCTTGCACCTCCATCTATACCCAATGCGCCAATCCAGCATCTGTGTCTAACGAACCCTGCAGTGCATGAGCGAGATGGTTACCTACCTTCCGATCTCCTCGCCCTTCATTCGATTTGCTGGCCGCTATGTGGACGAAGCTTTTGGAGTTGCCGCAGGTTAC
Organism: Coleophoma crateriformis; assembly: GCA_003369635.1. NCBI lineage: Eukaryota > Fungi > Ascomycota > Leotiomycetes > Helotiales > Dermateaceae > Coleophoma > Coleophoma crateriformis. The sequence goes on from PDLN01000011.1 coordinate 514,035, forward strand.
AACTTCTTCGTTTTCGAGGCTGCGCTGGTTCCTTTCGAGATCGTGGCGTGTAACGTAATCATCCATTACTGGAGTACAGCTGTACCGGCGGGAGGTATAATTGGTATCATCATCGTGCTGTACGGGCTCATCAACGTCTTTGCTGTGAGGTGGTATGGAGAGTCGGAATTTTGGCTGGCCCTCGGTAAAGTTCTACTTATTGTTGGCTTGATCATCTTCACCTTCATCACCATGCTTGGTGGCAATCCCCTGCATGACCGATTTGGATTCCGGTACTGGAAAAATCCCGGTTCGTTTACGGAGCTGTACTATACTGGAGATTTGGGACGTTTCCTGGGATTCTTACAGTGCCTCATCCAGGCATCCTTCACAGTTGCCGGTCCAGATTATGTTTCCATGGCGGCAGGAGAAGCCGAAAATCCCCGAAAGGTCATGCCGAAAGCATTCAAGGGTGTATTCTACCGTCTGACGGCCTTCTTCGTACTGGGCAGTCTGGCAGTTGGCATTCTGGTTCCTTATAACGACACCGAGCTGAAGGCTGCCTTTTCCAATAGTCTTCCAGGTGCGGCTGCATCCCCGTATGTCGTGGCCATGAATCGATTGAAGATCCGCATACTTCCTGATATTGTCAACGCCATGGTCCTAGCCTCCGCTTTTAGCGCCGGGAACAGTTACGTGTATTGTGCCTCGCGTTCCTTGTACGGTCTTGCTTTGGAGGGGAAAGCACCCAAATTTCTGACGAAGTGTACCAAATCCGGTGTGCCCATATATTGTGTTGCAATGACTCTTGCTATTGCTCTCCTGTCATTCTTGCAAGTGTCCAATAACGCGGCCGTTGTCTTGTCGTGGTTCGTCAACCTGGTTACAGCAAGCCAGTTAATCAACTTCTCGGTCATGGCATACACTTTTATCCACTGGAAGCGAGCTTGTGATGCTCAGGGACTGGATCGAAATACTCTCCCGCATACGAGTTTCTGGCAGCCTTTCAGTGCCTACTACGCTCTTACTGGTTGCTTTATCATGACTTTTGTTGGTGGCTATACTGTTTTCCTTCCTGGTACGTCCACCAATGCATCTCCCAAACTGCAGCTACTTTATGAGCAACATTATCCGCGCTAGTTTCTAACAAGTATATAGGTCAATGGGACATTCCAACCTTCCTCTTCTCATATACCATGATTGCTGTATTCCCAATCATCTTCGTTTTTTGGAAGTTTTTCAAGAAGACTAAGTGGCTCAAGCCGCATGAAGTTCAGCTGCGCACTGTCGAGGTGGATGAAATTGACGAGTACACTCGAAACTATGTTGAACGGACTCCGAAGACAAAGTGGCATGGATATGTAGACAGGTTCTTCTCTTAAGAGACCTGAAGGATAGAGTTGCAGTGCGAGCGGTAGTAGATTTCGATATCTAAGCCCTTTTCAATCATTGGAGAATATAAGACGCAGATATCACGTTTTCTTATAAAGCCAGTGAACACTAAGCACATTCATTGTAGATAGAGAGAAAAGGCCGAAATCAATCTATGCCACGCACGCTCCAATTCCATGATGACCCACTGGACATTTTTGATGAAGTGGCATTCAGCAAGTTGATACTCAGCGTCAATGAGCAGTATATTTAATACTCCCAAATACACTTACAATTAACTTTTACCTGTCTAAAGCACGCTAAGCTGAAGTGCTAAATGAACATGCTTCCGTAATCCTTCAAAGCTTATAAAAGATTTCTCCCACTCTTGTCAACAATCCTTTCTACGAGGACCTTCGTAACCCTCACTTAGTCCCCAATCCACCAAAGAAACAGGAACATCGCCGGTAGGAAAATCACCAAGGCCAAAGTCCGTAATTCCATTCTTGAAATTCAAGATTCGATCCTAGCCATGGCATCCAGCCAAAGAATTCCAACCCCCGCCTATCCAGCAGAGGATGCCGCCATCCTCTACGGTGACCAGGCGCTCTATGCCCGCGTCATTGAAGCGGCGGCGGTCGAGAACCAGGCCGGGAAGAAACTCATCGAGGAGTTTGAGATTCCCATCCGGAGCGGGAAGGCTTGGGTGGTGAAGAAAGGTTGGTTGCGCCCTTCCTTGGGATTCTTTCATGCGTGCCGGGTATGGTGCTGCGGGGGGAGGGAGAACTCATGGTGAGATGGGACGAGATTTAAGAAAGGAGAGACGAGGGTAGTGAAAACATGGCGTCTTATTCTTCGGAACCTTTCTCCCTCCCCCCATCCCCGTGACCACCAGGCACGCAGACTCGTCCGTTCAGAAACTGACAAATAGGCAGGACAACTCTGCACCCTGACCACGCCCTACGGACCGCAAGTAGGTGATCTGAACATCTGGGCGTTGGGCAACCCGCGCGAGCGCTTCTGGGCGGCCAGGACCCGGCAACTGCACGCCTCGCACGTCTCGGTCGGGGACCGGCTTTGGAGCAACTTGCCGTTCCTGCGGCCCCTCGCGACCATCGTGGGGGATTCGTTGAAGGATTATGGCGTCGATGAGGTGGGAGGCCGGGTGCATGACTTGCTGGGTACAAGGTATGTGACTTCTCCTCCCGAGAGTTGGTTCTTGAACGAGGCTCTGAAGTGGAGGACGGGATGAGGATGAAAAGGGACATGTAAAGATAGTGACTGACCCTGGATGCCGATAGATGTGATCCATATGGTAAGCCAAAAACTCCTCGGCAATAGAGACCACTTTATTCAACTCCAGGCCTGGGATTTGGATATCCCACATTCTTCGTATCAGAAAGCCAGCCAGCGTTGAAAGCCTGACAGAAAGCCAAAGACTAACGCGGGGGTGGACACACAGTCAACCGGCTCCTAAGCAGTAAAGACTTCGACTACCACTGCCACTCGAACCTCACGCGGGCAGTGCTCCCGCACGGCTTGAACGAGTCCGACGTGCATGACGTGCTGAACGTCTTCCAAGTCACAGGCTTGAACGTGGATGGGAAATATTTCATGTATATGCTCTGTCTCTCTCTCCCCTCTCACTTTTTCAAGAGCCTACGCTTAAGGCTATCGAGATGGAAAAACGTACCTACGAGAAAAGTGATGTGACTGACTGTTGATCGTCCCCCTTGTAGGGAAGCATGCCCCGCCAAACCAGGAGACTATTTTACCTTCCTGGCTGAAACCGATCTTCTCTGCGCCATGTCTACGTGTCCCGGTGGGGATTTGTCAGTTTATGGCTGGGGCGAGGATGCTGCGAAGCGGATGTTGGACACGTGCAGACCGTTGGGTGTTGCGGTATATGAGTTCGTGGAGAAGGAGAAAGTGTTGGAAGGGTGGGAAGAGAGTAAGAGACCTGGATATGAAGGCTTTCATGGACTCAACTTTTCCGGTGTTTGGACAGCAGACGTAAAAGAGTGAACAGCTAAACTAGGGCCATGAAGAAATTTTAGCTAACTACCTATGTATGTATCTGAAGAGATCTCCTGTGACGGAAGAGATGCGTCCTGCCCATCTTGAGTGCAGAACACAGAAAGAAAATACCCCTATGGCCATGACCCTATCACACACAACTTGAGCGATTTTGTATGTGCATGACTTTATCAAACCCGCCCCCAATGCAAATCTTCGCTCCAAACAGTCCCATTGTAGACCGCCCATCTATGCCTTACCAGAACGCCATCCTGAGTTGAAGAAACATCACACAATTATGCATACGTCTCGCCATTGGCTTCAACATCCATAGGGCTTCCTCCATTTTGTCGTCGTCGACCTGCTTGGCGTGGATCAGACTCGACTTCCGCGCCATCGTCGCTCTCGTCAGGGTGTTCCGCAGCATGGAGTGTAGCTTCGTCAAGCTCGTGTAAATCAACAGGTCTATTACGTAGCCACCCCATTCTCGGTCCGCTTCGAGCGCGTTCGGACACGCGGAAGCCGTAAATCCTAGGTTCATAGACCTTGCCCTGGCCTAGACCTGGTGCCAGGTTGTGTGCATTAAAACCATTGATTTTCTCATCGTCGGTACGTTGAGAATCGGGCAAGTTTCGAGAACTTCGGTCACCGCCAAGAACCTCCGCGCCTCGTTTACTGATATCATAATCGGGAAAGGTTAAGAGAAAGAGAGCACCGAATGTTCGACCAAAGAAAGCACCGTCGACAGTTTGAAATCTTGAGTTTGGTGGTACGTAGACGTCGAGGCAGGAAGGACAGAAAAGTTTGACGGTGTCTTCGCCGGGGACATCCGACAAACCAACTGGTAAGGTACGGACTTGTTCGCAGTTTGTTCGTGGACAGACACCGAAGTGAGCAAGCTCGTACTTCTCTGACATTTGTTGGATACCGGCGCGAGAGCAGATGAAGCGCTGGTGAATGAGGCCGTAGAGCATCTCTGCCGAGGATTCAATGATAGACAAATCACTAGCCATTCTATGATGTCTTCGCTCCACTGCTCGCTGTCGAATAGCACCTTCCTCGCCTTCGATTGACTCATCACCTTCATCCTCCTCCTCCTCCTCTTCTTCATCGTCGTCATCTTCAGGCTCCACGTCTAATATCATCTATGGTAAAGTTAGCTGTGAATGGGCTATATGAGACCAGTCTACTGTACCTCAAGTGCCTCCTTGTACATTGCAACCTGAGCTTGCAAACCAGTCAGATTGAAATCGTCTTCAATGAAATCTTCAGAGATCTCTGCAAAGTATTCATGGCCGAGAAGAGAGCAGAATGACGAGATCCATGACTCTGGAGTACCAGATGAGGAAGACATCTTCTAAGAGAGGTGGAAGCCCTGGAAGTATAGTTCACAAAATAGATTCCAGAAGGGAATATGCTTCCTCAAGTGAAGAATGCAGAGAAATGGCGCGAGTACGAGTGGTCCGACGAGGACGAAGGAAGGCCTCGGACTGTTTCTTCAGATGACAATGGAGACGGCTGGTCGGAACTCGCAAGCTGGAGAGAGGTTTAAATTTGGCTCGATCGATGAATTCAATAAAGCCAGGCGCAGGCTCGGTCTCGGATGTGAATCGTGCTAGAGTGAACTTTGCTTACTGTGGGTAGGTTCTAAGACACAGATGGTAAAATAATGTGCCGAACCTCTTTCTCGCCCAACAGTGTTTTCCAAATCGACTGTGCTCTCGCAGTTAACTGGTCTGAAAACAGGCAGAAGCGTGTGCGTTTGATAGGGCGTAAGACCGCGTTCGAAGAGAGTACTTATCGCCAGGCACTCGGTATGGTTCGCAGAGAGAGAGAAACGCGGGGTTGTTTGGCAACGCCTAATTGCGCGGCAAGGCTCCGCAGACAGGTCTCGCGGTGAGTTGGAAGTGGCGCAAGGGCAAGATAAGCTGGTACTGCTTTTGTTACCAATATCAAGGCTGGACAAGAGAAGAGGCAGATTTCTTGAGGTCGCAATATTCCTATCTGGGATCGTGCTTCGTTGGTTCGTGGTGGGCTTTGCGACTGCCTTGCTGCCTAAGCCGAGGTATAGCCGACGGATCAACGTAAACCCGCGACGGGCCCCATGATGGAATGTGGGGGTTGGCAGAACGGAGCTACTGTTACCTTCGCAGTTTGGAAGTGCTGACACAAAAGTAATTATGATGCTTAAGGTATTCTAAGCTCTATAATTAAGTTTATTCTGTTAGCATGACGTCCCCGAATACCTCAGAGGATGAAATAAACAATTGCACCTATTCGTGCGAAGTACTTTTGTCCATCCATGCAGGAAAGTGATATTAGGTACTGGTATACCGGCTTGAACAACCGAGATAAAAACCTATAGCTCGGCCTCCTTGATGGCGTTGCCCTAGGTTACCGTAAGGTTAATTATTCTAAATTTCTTCGATTGGAAATAGTTTACAATCATATTTCTTGGCGACTTGAGAAGGCCTCCCTCTTGCGTGACCAGTAGTTTTGCTCTTTGCTCATTTTCGTGGTCGTGACATTAATAGCTAAACACACAAGACTTAGACACTTCAGAATCAAAGTCGATTCAAGGTATCACCATGGGTTACTGAGTGACTAGCGTGATCGAAGATCTAGCAGAATGTTCGTAATTGATTCGTAGTTACTGCCTACTTGTCTAGTGCATGCTATTCAGATCTTACTAGCAGCTTTCTGAAAACCGATGGCACTAGCCATCAATGCAACCCTGACGTATTGCTTCAGTAGCAGTTTTATCTCTCTAGGACCCCAGCCTTTCATTCTAATGAAGGAAGCACCAGCAACAAGAGATAGAAAAGTTGTATATTTGAAGAAAGACCTAACACGCTTCTTTGCAAGTCCTTTGGCTGTGTAAGTGAATTTCCAGTCTCTCCATGTTGGAAACATGCAGCGCAGACCAAACCAGATCTGGGTGTATCTATAAAAGACGGTCAGAGAAAGTTCAGTCCAAAAGTTCTTATACTCACGGATAGACAGTAGAATTCCAGCCTGCTTCGTCCTCGTACCAGCTATTACAACCACCAGTGTGCCATACGCGCTTTTTCAGTGCCGCTTGTATGTCATTTGTCCACTCCTTGTAGGCTTTTCGCGTTATCTCAATTGTTTCGACATCTCCTCGAAGAATTGGCTTGATGAACTTCAGACTATGATTGACCATATTTTCGGACGCCAAGATGACAGAAGAATGACCAGTCGCAGTATTTGGCCCAAAGATTACAAAGAAGTTAGGAAATTCGTCAATAGCTGTACCCATGTACATCGAAGCGCCTCCTTGCTCATCGAATCGTTGGTGAAGCTTCTTTCCGCCTTTCCCTGTGATATCTAGTGGATGCAGCCATTTGGTGGTTTCAAATCCATTGGCCATAATGATCACATCTGCCGGTATTGTGACTTCGTGGTTAGGTGCCGAGCTAGTTGCATCTTTCGGATCCGGATAAGTTCGACCTGGCCCAAGGGTAACAGTTTTCTCTTGAGCGTGGGTGAGTGGAAGCGTTGTGAGTTCAATATTGGCATCGTGTAACGATGGGAGCCAAGCAGCATCGAATATCCTTCGCTTGCAGCCAACCCCGTAATTTGGTGTGAGAATCTCCCAATACTTCTCGGGAACAGTCTTCTTCATATGCGCTATCAGGTCGTTTTCTAACTTCTTTCGTTCTGTTTCGTGGTAAGGCTGCGATCCAAATAGCCTCCAATCATATTCACTGGTAGCTGCAATCAGGGCTCTGAAAAACTTCATGAAGCCAGGAACATAGGTGCTCAATGTTGGCGCCCATTTTCCCCAGTTCTCTGGTCCAAAAGGTGGTTCGGCTCTTGGGACAACCCACGGTGGAGAGCGCATGATTTGTGTGACGGATTTGGCGCCGTATTGCTTCGTCAACCTTGGGACAAACTGTGCAGAAGAACAGCCAGTTCCAACCACGATAATATCCTTGTCCTTCAGATCTATATCGTATCTCCATCTTGCGGAGTGGAAAACATCGCCTTCGAACCTCTCCTTGCCAGAGATGTCCTCTGGCCACGGTTTGGGATTGACGAGTCCCCCAACTGCACTTATCAGGATCTTTGTTCTTATTGTCTCGGTTCCGACGTAGACAGAAGCTCGTCCATGATCTTTGATTCGCTGGTCGCGTTCCTGTGTGCTAATATCCCCCAAGCCTTCTGAAAAATGTTGAATTGACAGTTCCCAAAGCTTCTCGGATTCTAACCACCGACACTCTGTTACATTAGTGTTCAGTTGGATTTTGTCAACGATCTCGTAGTGCTCGCAGACACCCTGAAGATATTTGACAATCTCAGGGCCTTCGGGGTGGAAGGTCGTCCACTTTGGATTCGGACAAAAGGAAAATGAATAAAAGATGGCAGGCCTGCGAAAATTGTCAGTCTCTGTATAGCAGTACGAGAGAAGCCCTACACGTCACACGCAACACCAGGATACCTATTGATGTACCAGGTGCCTCCAATGCCTGATTGCCGGTCGAGGATGCGGAATTGATCGAAGCCGAGCTCCTCTTTCAGTCTACATCCCATAGCAATCCCAGACTCACCCGCGCCGATGATGGTGGCAGGGTAGTAGGATACATCATTCTGGTTGATGTAGTTATTGTCCTTGCGTATTGTGAACGCAGCCATTTCGCCTACGTTCAGTATGCTAGAAGATGAATAGGAAGAAGATGAAGCGGGATAGAAGGAGATCAACTACTTGTTGTGACAGGTCACCTAGCTTTGTACATAGGAAGGCATAGCTGCAGGGCTCGCCGGAAGGGAACACGCAAAGCGCCCCCCAAATCATGCCGAGCACAATCTTGGCGGCCTTATTTCAATGATGATATGACATATCATCACACGGGCATGTGCACTTGCACGCTAGCTAGATCTGCAACGGACTTGAATTGTTGTTGGTGCCTCCGCAGTAGTTCCCCGCATCAATGTAATGATGGTCTCAACTGAGAGCCGAGGTAGCTTCCTGCAATCCTAACCGTGGAGAGTATGGCAGAGTTCGGCACGTTCGGACAAACTTAATGGCCAGATTAGCTGAACTCTGTACGTGCTAAAAATGTTGTGGTCTGATCGAGCTTATGGTGATGTTTACGGGAACCGCATTATTTCAATGCACGTGATTGCTTCTCGAAGTAGAAGCGCGTTCTGTTCATGCCTCTTAAAAGTATGCCATCTACCAAATAGTTTCAATTCAACAATGGAAAGAGCATTGGGGACTTTGGCTCGTCTCCCATCTACTAGACTCGCCTGTGCCACACAAACATACTCAACAACAGCCAGGAGTCACTCAGCCTATGTGGGAGGCATCGCTGCGACAGGGAAGCACAATGTCAGATGCCTGCTACCTGTACAGAAACTGGCAGGTACACTGGACCAAATTAGCATTGAGGACTTCCGCAGCAAGGCCTTCGTACCGGAAATACCCATTCACATAACTGCAGCTCATGCATGCTCACAAGTTTCACCAGTCTTACCCGCAGCTTCAAAGTGGTTCGAGCTTCAGTCATCTTATACGAATAGCAATGCCACCATGCGTCCTGCCCGAGGATACCTGTCCGCTTTTGGCACGACGACCCTGCCATATGAGACGACTATAGAGCGAGGTACAGATGATCTCGAGGCAATCTGTCAGGCTTTATCATTTGGAGGCGAAGAAAATCAGCGTTCGAGTTTGGAGGCTTTCATGTATGACTTTGCCGAACAAACCAACCAAATTCACGGGCAGGGGATAGATGCACGACACACCTTTCAATTCTGTCGATTCAATGCACCTTTAAACCTATTTCTTGAAGCATTTGGGAGTCGCAATGCTGAAGCCCCACAGATCCGGAGCCTGTACATCGCACAAGCACAGATAGCAGATCTTCCAAAGCAACTACAAGACGACCTACCCACACCGGAAGTGGTCAAGAAGGTCGGAAGGGGGGACATCTATGACACGAGTATCTGGATGGGCATACCCCCAACATACACGCCTTTACATAAAGACCCCAACCCAAATCTGTTCGTTCAAATAGCTGGGCGAAAGATTGCCAGGTTATATAAGCCATCGATTGGGTCTGCAATTTTTCGAAATGTGCAAACTAGGATTGGAGGAAGTTCATCCTCCTCGTTTAGAGGGCTGGAAATGATGCAGGGTCTTGAGGTCAAGATATTGGAAGAGGCTGTCTGGGGCTCTTCCGGCTCCATCGATGGTTATGAAGTCGAAGTGAACCCTGGAGATGCCCTTTTCATCCCTAAAGGTTGGTGGCACAGCATCAAAAGTCTCAACCAAGGTACACGAGAAGTAAATGCTTCGGTAAATTGGTGGTTCCGTTGAAAGCGAACTGAATCTTTTTACGGGTTGCTATGACTTGTTTCCTTGCAATGCCGCACTCCTCGCTTTCTTTATAGCTGCCATGTTCTTAAACAGACTCAGATCCAGCAAGACCGGAGTTCCCATCCAGGTTGCACGCTGTGGTTGTTAGCACGAAAATGAGATGCAAGGGCATAACTCACCTGTGTATGGTCCCTTTCCTCTTCCTCACATTCTCCAGTTACAGGATCTACAGTATTTGGATGCACCAAAACACTCAAAGGGCCTCGGTTTATGACAAGCCAAGGAATGAAAGCTCCAAATTGTGCAGGTGTGAAAAGATTCACCTCGAACATGGCAATTGGGTGAGGACCAATCGGCTCCTCCCAAAACCTGTAAATACGTAGTTCGGGAACTAAATTGTTATACCGTCAGTGACCATGACTATGCATAGCAAATTACAAGATTATCTTTTCACAGTGGAGACTGACATTCCCTTCTAATTCGTTCCCACAGCTCTCGCGCAAATTTGAGCTGCATTGCGTTTTTCTGGAAGTAATACACATGGATATCGCTGGAGCATCTTGTCAGCTACTGTTTCGCAAATATGTTCCCGGCAGTAGTGATTGTGCAGGACCATTACTCACAATCCACCTCTTCTACCCCTGTCTAAAGGGTCGGTAAACTCCTCGTAGCTCTTGCTTAACACTCCTGTCTGAGGGTTGAGATAGCTCTTCCCATCCTCCGCTTTTTCCTCTGGCAAAGGTTCAAGGTTCTCAAACCCCTCAAGTGGAGACTTGTAGGTATATAGAGATGGGTCGGCCATTATCTTGGAATTTCTGTACTCCGCTGTCGTTCTCTCGATGTTCTATGCCTGGTAGTTATCTGCAGCGTTCACGAAGTGGGTGTGGGGTAGCTTTTATCAGGCGGGCGCGGAATAATTGCGTGAGTTGCGTCTAAGTGATGACAACGAACCGCAATCATTGCTCAGCTTTCTGACAAACCAGACTTCTGGAAACTCCTCTCGCCCTAACAGAGATCCGAAGAGAGTGCTAGTCTATAATACCAGAACCGTGACCTCTCATAGGTGACACTGCTGTCTCCAGCTTCCCGATGTTCCCGATCGAAGGGGTCACGATAATTAGTCGTCACGTGAGAAGATGTGGCGCTGATGCAGCCTTACATCCATACATCAACATGAGAAATCCAAATCCAATTGCACGTATCTGCTCAACGTATGTCACTTGAGCAACATCTTAATATCGTCAAGCCATTAGGTGAAACTCGTTCATCCGCACTTGGATATGTCAGATGTCTCGGCCGAGAACTTAGCTAAGGTACTGCTGACTAACTCCAATGGGTTGAGATAGCGCAAAGCTTTCGACCTCCTCACAATCCAAGTGGGGGGGTGGACAGATGATAGCTATTCCACTTTGAAAGAAAACAAAAGAGACGAGAAGAGAACGGAAACTAGGCTGCAGCACTCGACGAAACTCACCGGGACGCTGATGTCGTGTGGCTGCCTCGGAAAGGCGCCTTCAGGTCTCGGAGAACATGGAGAAAATTTTGCATCAACCCACTCAGGCTGGTTTCCTTGAGACTCCACATACTCAGTTGTTTTGCTGTTCTCTGGTATTCTAGAGAGGAGACGTTTTCTTTTCCTTCGAGACGGGACTGTAGCCTGCTTCCTCGGCCGCATATCACGTGTTGCTCAAATGCTACATCACCGCCATGTATTCTTGAGAAGTGCGCGACCACGAGGGAGTCCAGTGGAACAGAAGGTTTGAAACGGCTCCATGGTTGCAATGTCTATGCTACTTCATATATTTTCCTTTCACGCTTGTTCACGTGCAAGTGGATAAGAAATGGCAACCACTCAGAGTAGGAACCGGCAGTGATAAACCTCATTTCGAGGCTAATGAACAATCAGACAACTATTGCTCGCAAAGTCAAGCCTTGCACATTAACTTCTGGTCGGTGCTAAACGCGATGTTTGATGAGAGTCGGTACGTGACCAACAGGCAACGTAGCTTAGAATAGCTCAGCCCTCGAGTCCGCAAGACTTCGAGCATGTTGGCAGCAGTTTAGGAGATCTCGAATCGCACGTCATGGCCAAGGCTATACTTGTCGAAGCTTTCGTTGATGGAGCCATCAATGATTGGACTTTTCAGATATAGGCAAAATCCAGTGCGGAGTTGCTTATGGAGTCACGCGGTGGAAAAAATAGTTGGCCGATCTTGATGATAGTAGTAGTAGTAGTAGTAGTAGTAGGATTCGCGGCCAACTATTTCTTCCACCGCGTGGGAGTGTACATTCTTTACTCGGCTTACCTACACTAAGGTATGCGTTTGGTTTAATATGATTGTCAACTGATTCGTTGTTTCTTCAATCCAACCACTCACTAGGACAAGCACGCTATCGTAAAGAACAGCCAATTAGACAAGATCTCTCGACTCCCCGGTCAATCATCACGAAATTGGATGCTTATAGCGCCGGGTCTGTCTGACATATGAAGTCCCTGCCGTCGGATATAACCAACTATCTCCTTTACACGGCTGCATGCATCCGGTGAAATTCTTGCTGCTCTTGTGAGCGGACGTCCTTTTGCCCTGCGGACGAGAGTTGAGAGCTGTGGTGCGAGTAGCATCATGCCAGCATTACCCCGCTCTCTTTGCCTCTTGCCAGACGCCTGCTTCCTATGCTGTGTAAGACGTACCACTGTAGGCACATTTCCATCCTACTTAGCAGTAATCGAACACGTTCTGGAAAGTCTCCTTGTCTGCAGCATCACCTGCGCCTTGTAGGGCCTCGCATTTTTGCCCCAATAGGAATAGGGTCTTTTCAAGAGATAGACCATGGAAAACAATGCTCCATACCGAAGCAGCCCGGTATATCTACAATCTTAGCCGGCGGTGGGAGCTGCATATTGGCCACGCCCTATGCAATGATGCTGGGCAACAGTGACACATCTTGCGGCGAGGTACATAGACAGGGCTGGCGATTAACCCTTCTGAGCTTCTCTCACATGGATTATACTTTCCTGAAGCTTCTACCTACTACAAAGGCTGTCTCCATTCCCCTGAATGCCATATCAGAGAACAGCGGGTGTTGCAGATTGAAGTTTCCCTTGACGTATTGCAAAATCTTCTAGATCGAGACGACTTGTTGCCAAGATGCAACCCATTTGATAACCGGCTATTGTTTTAATTTGGTGCGGTGTTCTACGCCCCAAGCCCCCAAGTGTTGAGAGTACGGCAAATGCGATTGATCAGTGGCACACGGGGCACATATTGATAATTCCAAATTCCTATGAAATTAGCCAGAAAATGTTGGTATTAAATATCAACCGTCTTCAGCAGGTCGTCAAATCGGGAGCCGTTACCTTCTTGTTACACCCTACAAATTCAGTGCGCAACGTTGTCTCGTATCTAAGCAGCTGATCAGAATCTCACCATGACAGTTGCTGTAACTCCCAAGGTGCCTAAGTCGGATGCTGCAAATATGTCGAGGCCATCGACTGTGGCATCCGATTCCACCTCGACAGATCCCAGAGCGACAAAGCTCTATAGAACTTCGTCCCACGCAGATAAAAATGGTGGTAAGAGGGTAAGAGCCAGCAGGCCCAAGGTAAAATCAGGTTGTATTGTGTGCAAGTGCGTCCTGCCGGAATTCTTTGTCGTTACCCATTCTAATGGCTGGAAGAACTCGAAGAGTCAAATGCGACGAAACCAAACCCGAATGTTTGAGATGCCAAAAGTTCGGACGGAAGTATGGTTCTTCGACTCGTATATCATCCTTGGCTAAAGCTGGTATCTAGGTGCGATGGATACGCTGTAGAGCCACCTCCAAAATCTATTTCTATGGTGGTCATACAACCAAAACCACCCAGTCTCAATCTTTATGAGCCATCAATCTCCACCCATGCCAACGAAAGTGAGCATCGGTATTTCCAGATCTTTTGCGAGCGTACAGCATACGAATTATCAGGCTATTTCGATTCTAGCTTCTGGACCGTGATTGTGTTGCAAGAAGGTATCGCTGTGAAGCCTATCAGGCTAGCCATTGTTGCCATCGGAGCTTTGAGTGAAAGTCTTCTAAATGCCTCGGACTGCGGATCCAGAGTCAACGACATACAGGCTGCTGATCTGGAACACCATCGATTTGCTGTTTCACTTTATCTGAAGGCAATCAGAGCTATGAACGAGTACATATCCGATTCTAAGGGGGCCCAATTGAGAACAGTGCTAATTGCCTGTATCCTTTTCGCCTGCTTTGAATCCTTCGAAGGCAACGATGCTTCAAGTATTGGGCAGCTACATGAAGGCCTGAAGCTTTTGCGAAACTATTACACTGGAGTGAGTAATGATAAGCCATCGATTAATGCCAATCCAAGCATCTTCCAACAACACAGCAAGGTCAGCGAGAAGGGCTCGAGCGTCAACACTGAGCCACTGAAGTTCAGTAAAAGCTCCGATCAAGCTGCAGAGTTCTTTGAAGATCAAGAAGACTTGTGTTACGGTATGACGGACTTCGATAATATTCTTGGAAGTAGTTTGGCCATGACACCGGATGCGGACTTGGTTACTGATGTAGCATCACTCCCCGAGCCTGCACAGGATTTTGAAATAGCCACAGAACAATTGGTTTCCGATGGTAGCATCCCAAGCTCCTCTTGCTTTGGGTCAGATTTTGACGACATACCTGATCAAAAGCTTCCACGAGACTTGCCTGATTTACGACCTGCCTCTCTTTACTCTCCCATCGGCGAACCATCAATGGCAATCCGGCACAATCTTGTCTCAGATCATCTTTACGTGCCCGCAGCCGGTACCCGTTCAGAAGTGCCAGTTAATACCCTCCCTATGCAAACAGCGCATCGACCGTTATTGACCGTCTCAACTTCCGGGTCCCATGCCCCAGCTTCTCCGTCCCCAGAGAGATCACCACAGCTAGCGCTCGGTCACGATCAAGATTCTCAATCCGACACACCACTACCACCACCACGTCTACGCCATGATCGACCTATTGAAGACCTCATTATCCAGACCTTTGTCCGGCTTCTCGGCAAAGCTCATGCGTTGTTCTGTATCCCCATCAGAAAGCCACCCATAACATGGGATTACATACACAAGGCTCACAAATACCCAATACCTAAACGTTTCACAACATTCGATTCTGCTCACAAGTGCTGGGACTTCTTACTAGACCGTCTCCATCAATGTTGTCACCGTATACTTTATCAGCAAAATTGTACTCCTAGTACTGCTGACTCGCCGGAACAGCTGATGAGAACATACTCCACTTTCCTCGAGTCTCTCAAAGAATTCGGATCTGCCTTTCAATCAATACTTGACACGGCTAGGGATGCGGATGGTAATATTACCAATCCTGCTGCCTTTGTGATATCTGTACATCACAAACTTGCTCTCATAGAGTTATCTTCCACGGTATCTAAAGGCGAACTGATATATGATTCTTTCCGGCCTCTCTTCCAAGCGATTATACGCACAGCAGAGCTTCTTTATTCAGAACAAAACGTCTCAAATTTACCGCGAAACAGACGGTTCAATTTTGACGTCGGACTGGTTACCCCGCTGTATTATACAGCCATTAAATGCCGCGATCCCTTACTGCGAAGAGAAGCTGTTAGTTTATTGACCAAATACCCGAGTGTAGATGGGCTTTGGGACAGTCTCATATGTTCGAGCATGGCTCGTTGGATCATTGGCCTAGAAGAGGAAGGGCTGGTAATTCACGAACCTGACCCAGTCGGCTTTGACGGACACACCCAGATTAAGATGTCACCAGATGTCTCTGGAGCATATAGTGCATTCTCAAACATTTACATAAACAGCAGATTTGGGTCAGTCTTCAGTTATCAGTCTCAATCAAGCCAAAGCTTTACGGGAGCTTTTGGAGCAGGGGATCTAGTTGGCCCATCTGTTGGACTTATAAGGCACGATACCATAAAGGATCCGGCCCCTCAACATGTTCAGCATCAAAGGCGAAGTAGTGAAGCCACAGCTGTTGCCAATCAATCGGACTTGCACACCTCCAGATATTTCCGAAACCATAGCACTCCAAGTCTGACAGTGGACAGAGGAGATCAGATCTATTCCTCATTAGAACGGATTCTTAAAACATCAGAGGAAGTTATACCAAACGCTAGCACAAGTACGAACACCGAGCTACAACCATATACCGATTTCCTGTTTGGCTCTGATTACACAGACACGTTGAACTTTGATTACGAGCCCTTGGTAATTTCTTCCAATAGCTCAGGATCTACCAGCAATATCGAGAATCAGGTTGAATTACCTTTCGAAAACACTACGACGTTTGACGGAAGCAAAGTTTCTCAGAAAAATGTTAGTGCCACTAGCGGCAGCTTCAATATCGATCCATTCTTGTTCGAAGAGCCAGACCATACGCCATCACCACCGCCTCAAAGGCGCTTTGGGCTTTTCAAGAACGACATATCTGGGGTTGTGCCTGAGAAATTTCGCGTCAAAGTTGTTCTTCTTGAGCCGCATATTTCTGAACGGTTCGTACACGTGGTATGCGAAAGGGCTGTGGCAACGGAGAATGGAAGTATGGAGGCAAGAGAGAAGATTATATCTTGGTGAGTTGGAATCATCGGGCTTATCCTGGTTGACATTCTAGACTGCGTTTCGGATTATCTGACATGGAGCCATTGGTTTTACCATCTCCACCTCTTACAACAGCGTGGCCAGCCACTTCGCATTTTAGTTTCACAATGCTTTTTTCAAGGGTGCATTTTGGAGGTAGACAAGGGGCACATACATACTGTCGTGGGCACAATTAAGTATATAACGGTTATATTGTAATTTCAAGATCCATTATGGCTAATGTCCCTCATAAGTACTCAGTATTTGCAAATCTTCAGGCTTCCGAAAGACTTCCTAAATCCTCGAAATCTGACATAACTTCCAACCTCGCATTGGACTAGTGCATTCAAGGCTCTGAGTCCGATGCAGGTCATTGAATCAACTACAAAAGTCTCCGAAAATGGAACATCTGAGCCCAGCATAGGAGGTGCTCCGATCTCGATTTACAGCACGTCATTCATGCTTTCTAAGATCATCTCTCAGACCCTGCTTTCGCCATGCCACCTTCGACTTTATCAGGAAGGTAGGCCAATCCAGCTGACGTGGGTAGCAAGTAAGCACAAATTTTAGTCGCTGACCTGCAGCTTATTCTCGATGGCGTAATCTTGTGATTCTAACCAAAGGTGTTTCTCCACGATGCTACGACCTACCGTATGGCTCCTGGAACCTTTCACGATTCCCTGCGCTTTGATTTCTCGTCTCTTATCGTGCAAGTGAAGACTCTCGGCCTATGCACTAGATACAGTAGCTTGCCCACTAGCGCCGGAAGGGGGCTAAGGCACGTTAGCTTGGGTTCACTTGCTTGAGTTTGAGACTAGAGACTCTATATCGGAGAGGTTGGACGATGCCTGTATTTTCTCACGCCTGGGATTGCAATAATTCGTATATATAATTGGGCTAGTATTTCTTGGCATTGGTAAGTTGATAGCTGAGGACATCGGAATAAAGGTTTGACATCACGTGATCTGAAAAGGATAATGAGCGAGGCCAAAACTCCAACGACCCACTTTAAATGCACAGTGCACAACTCTCTAGTTCACGGTCTCTAACTAGTGATACTCTGTGACTGTGGAATTGCTAACACTGGCAATAAGCGAGGTTAGTCTTGAAGGCAAAAATAAAGGAATGACAGTTGGCAATAATCAAGAAGACTCAGATCCCTTATGAACAGATTCCTCTTGAAAAATAGATCATTTTTTTCCCCACCAATTTAAGCAGGATGAAAAAGACAAGTGACGGTTCAGGCCCTCATACCGGCTCCGAGGAAAGTTAAAAGGTGGGGGGCAAATAAAACAGGCAAAAAAAGGAAGCTGTTTAAGGTCGTACCCGGGCTCGAACCGGGGACTCGAGAATACTCAAATGTTTTCAGAATCTCACGTGCTAACCGCTACACTATACAACCATTGTATTGGAATTATCCGATTTGTTGCAGCGGAGTGACCTATTTTGCAATATATTTTAGGTATCTCTGGGTCAGTAGAACTAGACTTTTGTTATCTCCAAAGCAGTACTATTTCTCTTTATGTGTCTTATTGCCTATTTCTGCTAGAGGATATAGTGAGTTGTTTGCAAAGGTAAGAATCTGGGAGTTTCTCTGAGATGCAAGTCGCAGTCCAACCTCCTCTAAGTAGAACGACTAAGGCTTCAGCTTTCCAGAGATGTTATGGACATTGTGGCTTGATATAAGTCACGCGACGCAGCCAAATGTGGCCATTCTCGCCTCTATTCAGAGACTTCCACTAGTGCCACTTTGCATAATCAGCCCTTCAGCCATTGTGTTTGGGTCGAAACCTGTGCGTAACACTAGCTTCCATATATTGCCACTACTCCAAAGGGCTACTACGCTGTAGCTTAATCGTAAAAGAAGTCATCCTAGAGTATTGTAGTTCCGGTCTAGCTGTCAGCAAATACATAATGCAAGTCGATGCTGCTTACGCTTACTAAGAAAGACTCAAGTTAAGCGATTGAATGCGAGGACTTTATGCGCATTGAGAGCGGCTTCACTTCTAGCACTGGCGACCTTATACGAAAATATCTATACCTTCCTCATGTACTCTCACATTCGTTTATTATAGAACCAGAGGCTGTCTGCAGCCACTCTCTTATGCATCAAAAATCCATATACTTCACATTTGGTGCACTAGACGTCAAATTTTACAGGCTAAGAAGTGCAATAGGGCCAGAATACACAGATCCTACTTCATTATCAGATAGAATTATAAACAATTTTATACTATGCTTTAACTCTTCTGTATATATACATAATAGCAAGAGACCTGAGATTTCTTTGAAAACCCCACGGATTTCAACCTCAATCCCCTATCTTATCGAATGCTAATGTAATACTCTACGTATGTCTCCATATCTCGACAGAGTCAAGAGAAGAGAAAAAGGGAGGGGAAGTAATGATAATCTCTTAATATACGTGCTATATATTTCTTTTGGAGGCTCATATCGCTGGCCCCGCAACTTTGAAAGGGTGCGCCTCAGTATTGAAGACCCATTCATTGGCACCATTGTGATTGACTTGCCAAACATCATCCTATGCAAGTTGTTAGAGATATTCAAATAAAGCCCCAAGAACACAACTCACCGATGCATGAATCAGGTACGAATACTTCAACACTTCAGCAAACAAGAAGGAGTCTTGAAAATCACTAAATCCAGGTGGATCAGCATTGACATCGAGCAACTCTGCAAAGCCAGACCCTGTTCGACAGCTTGCGTTGATTGCAACAAAGCCGTTCCAAGCCCAGTCCCTGTAAATCTGGTCCCCAGTCGCTCGGTAGGCATAGTAGAAGCTCTCAATGACTTCTGGCCTCAAGACATAGTAGCTATCCGTGATCCAGAAACCAGCTTTCTCATAGAAGGCAAGTTGATCTGCAGGGGGTTGAGGATTGACAGTATCGTTAAGAGAAGTTCCATTTGTCACCCAGGCAAAAACCTCAGGACCAATGCCAGTTAGGGTGGATGAGTAGGTATCTTCGCAGCCATTGACAAGAGCCAATCCAAAGTCAATGTACTTTTGTTCGTTCAAGACAAGTCCACCAAGAATGAAATTCCCACCGTTGAAGCAAGCGAGGTGCTCAGATTCGAAGATGAGCTGCGTCCCATTGTACATCGCAACAAATGTCAAGTCGGGCCTTGTTGATGGATGACTTGCAAGATGGGCAATTGTTGAGTCGGCTGCAAGAATCCAGCGATCCTTGTAGCTAGCAAATCTCGTCGAATCATAAACATACATCTTGATCAAGTACTCGTAGAAACTGTCGTCTCCTCCGACCCAACCGCCTTCGGCGTCCTCGAATAGTCCCGTCGTCAGGTTGACATTAGTTCCAACAAGTCCAGGCCACGGTTCCGCAGATGCCGGCTGTGGATTCAAAAGATAAGACTCTCCCTTTTGCGCGAGCTCCCCATAAGTTACATTCCCGGTCAAATCGGAAAGATGCGTCCATTCAAGGACTAAAGTTCCTATGGTGGCAATACCATTATCGGTAGCATTGTCAGTACCTTGTGGATTAAAGTAAAGATTGTTGCTAGGAATTCCAGTTGGAGTATCGAAAGCAAATGCAAGGTTATTTGCCAAGCGTTCAGCTTGCTTGAGAATAGCATCAACAGCTGTTGCATTTGTCGTGAGATTTGCTAGGGGACCCTTGAGGAAATCGTACCCTGTAAAGAATTAATTATGTTTCATGGTTATCCTCCCGAGGCAGATATTCACCTGATAGCATGCCGCCAAGGTAGCGAATGGTTGTCTCGAAGAGTGAAACTTGTGTCGTGGTGTTGTCGAAGTCAATCGTTGGGATGTATTCCAAGATCTGGTCTACGATACCAGGAATTTGCATCACAAGAGCAGTACTGAAAGCGTCCACCGCACTAGCCCCCCATCCATTTCTTGTTTGATATCAGCATTCGCTCGTAGGCGGATTCGGCAACCAATTTACCTAGAGTCACTGTAGTTATTCGCGATTGGATGTAACTCGTCATGGGGGAAAGCATAAGTATAGTACCCATCCCAGGCATATTCAAAGGCGGCCTTCACGGCATCGGCTCTCTCCCGGTTGAGTGTCAGATTATCGGCACGATATTGTCTTTCAAGGAGATCATGGACCGAAGGGGTACCTAGTACATTAGTACCGAGACAAGCCACAAATGGCAAGAATACGGTTGCTGATCGCATCTTTAGACGAGCCAAGTATTAGGAAAAGTTGAGTGAAGTATCTATACTATAACAATGATTGTTTTGGTAAATGCGGGGGGAGAGGGAAAGTTGAGGATAGAGATCCTCGCGTGATGTTCAGAGATCAAGAAACAGACCAGGAGGAAAGGCTTATCAGGAGAAGTATTGCTTTATACGGATCTGCACACCTCCAAGCTTAAGAATCTCGGACAAATCACCAGGTCACCCCCCTCATCGAATGACATCTTCATGCATGGCACCTGGATGCCGGTGATCTGGTCATGAAGAAGACATCAACTGTCAAAAGCATTTGACCAGCATATTGGCTGCTTCCCCTGGAAAACGTTAACGCCTGATAGCGGCAGCCGAAGCTTAGTTGATGGATGCAAGCGCCTATTGGACTCCAATCGCCTGATATGTGCGGGGTTTGTTATAACTCGCTGATCAGCTGCAGCAGCTTCCTGATGTGTCGTAAGGCAAGGATTATTGCCAGGGAAAATAGTGCATGGAATATGCAATATTAGATTGAGTAATTAAAGCTGCTCTGGTCTCAGTACAACGTTACAGACTTCTAAGATAAAGCATTTTATGAGTCTTGAGTAGTGGTCTGAAAGTGTGCTTCGACTCTGCTCTCTTGTAAACGTTCCCGCAAATCTAATCCTCGCCATACTCCACAGTCACGTGTATTTCGGCAGTTGAGAAACATAAGACATTGTCTTATATGAACGACTAGGCATTGGGACTATAGCTGGCAGTTGACCGCCTGCTGAAACAATAGCCTATATTCAATCGCAGACTACATTTGTGAAAGAAAGAAAGTCTGCTGCACAGGCACCCTTGCAGCTCGGTTACGGACCTTACTCTTCATCTCTATTGCTCCAAGAGACTTGTCCAGGTATCTTGTTGTCTATGGGCTCGGAACCTGGAATATACTCTGAGATATTTGATCGTTATTGGCCCTTAGATCTGATATCGCCGTGGATGCCAAAGCGAGGCTGTATATAGACTCGAGAACCAGGCGCGACAGCCGAAGGTATGCAAGACAAGCTGTCGTGCAGCAAGTCGATAAGGTTTTGCGCAACTTACTTGGCTCTTTTTCTGGAAGAAACGTTTACTGTTCAGTGCCAGACTCTCAATAAGACCTTATAGGAAATTAACCAGATTACTTCTTGAGATGGCGAGTTAAGCTGGAACTGGCGAGAAATTGGAAACGCGACGACGAAGTCATGTTTGAGCCACACAGGTGTGCATCTAGTGCCCACCTGCCTTAACTCTACACCTTCTTGACGTCAACCATATTGCATCAAAACCCACCAGCAAGGCGTCGGCGTACACCAATCTTCGAATCATGATACATCTAGCCCCAAGAGAACGAGAGTTGATCGTTGATTCGAGCCCACCGACTCCCACCGACGACACAACATACATTCGATTCGCGATCGAGCAGTTGACCAGAGATGAGGATGTTGTAGGCTTGGGAAGGGACTCCAGCGGGACCGATGCGATGCCGCTGCTTCCAGTACAAGGCATAGGATATGCGCAGAGCAAAAAGAGCGAGGAATTAAGAAAAGGGCTTGCGGCTGCAAGGAAAGAACGAGCTGCGCTAGAGGCGGCTGGGCTACCTCTGTCGCAAACACGGCCGGCAGCTTCTAGAAAGCTTGGAACCAAAGATGCGAATGCAGTTATGAAGAAGACGGAAGCGAAGAGATATTGAGCAGGTGGAGATCCATATAAATGCTGGATGCTCCCGTCATCATGCAAGGATCATGCTGCTAGGAGACGGGAAGATACATGTGAGAAAAGATGCGGCTGATAAGCGCAGCATCGGCTTCCAGCTGCTACAGTTATGGCTGCATGGGGGCGCAACGTTGATTATTTGGGTGTGCCATAAAATAACTTCCCACGGTCACGATGACTGGCATAGCGGCAATGCGCCACCGAATACTGTGGAAGAAGTCGCTGTTTTGTACCACAATTGTTGTATTCGCTGGAACTGGCCATGACGAGAGGGCGTCTTAACAAGAATAATAGGGCGATGTATAACAGAAGTGTATATGGGTAATTCATAAGATACCTACCTAAAATGCTGTACGATACATTGTCTTGTTGCTGTGATGCTGCAGAAGGGATGGGACTTAGTTTCAGACCACGTATTGAAGATGTCTATTTTTGAAGCATGTCTTTCTGATAGTTCTACGGCCTTGATCTTTCAGTGAGCAATGCCTGAGACTTGAAGTATCAAAAAATCCACTACAACTTCTCATTGGCTTTGTCACCGGTGACATTGTAGCTATGGTCATTCTTTGAGGCTTCTTGAATTTCCCACAAAGATTCCAGTGTGTGACAAAGGGGTCTTAATCTCCTCAAAATCTCCTTTCAAAGCCACATTATGCGTGACAAAGGGCCTTGATCTGCTCAAGATCTCCTTCCAGAGCCGCATTGTGTGATATAAAGACAGATACTAAAATTATCTTGGTAGAAAGATGGAAAGTACAAAGAATCCTGAAAGCTATTGTTACCACCGCCAACAGAATCATAAAGTCACCTGGCAGGAGCGAGGTATATATATCTGGATATCATTCCATGTTCAGCTTCTACTCAGAAATTCTGATCATCAAACAACCAACCCATTCCATCACCAAAACCACCCACGCCTGTACCAATCAGCAAAAAGCAAAAAAAGCAAAAAAAGAAACAGCAACAGAAATCAAAATGTGTCGAGTCACATTCCACCGATTTCTCAGCTGCCCGTTTGAACATGTCACTCAGGAAACCGCATACTGCGAAGATGTTCCAATCTGCAACATCATCGGCTTTGAGAACCCAGTCGAGTCTGGGTGCACAGTTTGCGAGCAGAACAACCAAGCTGCCCCAGCAATCGATGACAACGCAGCCTCAGAACCATCACGAGAAGAACTTGTTGCCTCGACCATTCGTGAGATGTTGCAAGCCCCGCGCCACGCTCGAGCAGGAGTCATTCAAGATATGAGCTATCGGAATTTGATTGGCCCCGCGCAGGTCCTGGTCGTTCTCACCGCAATCTGGGATTTGGATGCAATTGGGCAAGAATCCACGCTTGAGGTAATCATGGAAGCCCTGGGTATGGCCGTGCCGAGATCTGAAGCCGAGCAAAACCGCCGCAGCGAGGCGATCGCGAGACTTCTCATGGAGACCTTCGAGACCGAACCCTGCACGATCTGCAGAGAAGATGTGAGTGAGAAATTTTCTGTGTTGCCTTGTGGACATTCTTTTGGCACTGATTGCATCACCTCCTGGCTGACTGAGAAGAACACATGCCCTCTTTGCAGGACCGAGTTTGACCTCTAACGAACAGGTAGGACCCCAACGATGAAGGAAAGATCACAGATGAAAAGGTAGGTCAGTAGGTAAGGTAGATAAGGCGCCAGGCGGACATGCTGGCATGTCTTCCAGAGGTTGTTAAGTGATCTTGTTCCGTATAGAAAACGGAAGGCGTCCAGCGGACATGCGGGCATGTTTTTAAAGACAGGTAAGTTATTATCATTCCGTACAGAAAACAGAAGAATATTTTCAGAATATGTAAGTTATTCTCCAACTTGACTCTAAAAATCGTGAATGTGCAACAATTCATGTTATTTGTTATCATCGAACCCTCTATCCTACGAAAGGGCTCGGAATGCTTTCTCAACAATGTAAATTCGAAAGATATGAAAGTCGTGTAACAGATGGCTTAATTAGAACTCTGCAGTACCCAGATAATTTTCTATTGAAGATAATCATTGACCACTAATCTTCACATGGGTGAAGTTCAAGAATGAATAAACAGGTTTGTATTTACATCTAATCAGTATAAATATAAGCCAGAACCTAGTATATTCAGAACTACAGAACAGAAAGTCTAACGAAAAGGTCCACCCGACCCAGCCCAACTCGGAGCAACTCAAAAGAATCTTGATCCTCGATTCTAGAGCTGATTCTCCACTTTGTTTTGCCCGGTATAACAGCAACGACAGCACCTTTGTGAAGAATCTTATAACCAGGAGATTTCTGCCCCTCGATCCTGATAATATATCTCTTTTCGTTGCTCTCCTCACCTTCGTTGTGACTGCTTTGACTAACAGCGGTGCCATCCTGAGCAGCGATGGTAGTACCTTCCTCTCTTTGTTCCAAATATATGGCATGATATTTTTTACAATAACTTGAATACGTCGTCATGTCATAATTTGCTGTCATTGCATCTGGATGCTGAATCCAGGAGTAAATTGCGTGCTTTGACGACCACAATCCGGTCGTTCTTTCGTCCTCAACGAGTTCTCTGAAAGCAGCAGCTTTGGCATAATAATTGTCCATCTTGAGGATGATACGTGGTTTGATATGTTTATCTGTGAACAAGAGAGCATGATGAGCTTGATTCCTTGTGGTCAGGATGTGTGGATGTGAATGTTTTCGGACATACCCTCCTTCCTAATCCCGCCAAAGACTTCAGCCTTTTTCCAACTTTGAACATGAATCCTGGACATTGGTTTGTCCTTGGGCTCGGCTTTGACCTGGTTTGATGTCAGCCATGATTCTTTCTTCAAAAATGAGTCGGAATCAAGCGAGTAAGGTGGAAAACGCACCAATGGAGCCATCTTTCAATTAAGAATGAGTATCAAAGAGGGTGTTCGACAGGAATTGTCGTGTGTTTATAGATGTTGCTTGTGTACTTTTTTTGTTGGTTTGGTTTGTGATTGGAATGGATGTGTGGTGTTGAGGAAAGAGCTGGATATTTGATATAGAACAGCGCTGCGCTGAGAAGCTAGCTATTTTTAACTTAATTGAGTTATAATATTAGCCATAACCACAAGGAACACACTAAATATAAGCTTAATACATGGCTGAGCTTGACATACCGGCTCGATTGAAGTAGCGTCAACCATCATTGGAGTAGTCCGTCAGAATCAAAATAATTGCTACAAGCACCGCGCCTTCTATCTTCGATCTTGAAGCTGGAAGAACATGTAACCCTGTGACGTATCTACTACTCATCTCTCATATCATTCTATTGACTTTGGCTTCTTCGCTTTCATTTACGCCTTCTTGAATTGTCCTTTCAAATCCACGTGCATGAACCCGAACCAAAGCCGTTCCTTTAGACACCTACAGCAACAACTCATCGATTTTAAGGCTGCCACAAATTATGTCGGCACTACGTTAGATTTTCAAAATGGCAGAAGCAAGATTATACCTTAGAACTTGTAGTAGAGTGAGTACCAAGACACCCACTACGTCCTTCTTGGGGCCTTCACACGAAACCAAATCGAAACGCACCAGAAATAACAACATTATCACAAACACCAGCCAATGGTCAACTCAGAACACATCAATAACAAACACGAAATACAAGAGAGGATAGCTTCATCAGTGGGGTGAGTGGATTGCAGATGGTGATAAGCAGCTCTTCTAAGGGTTATGGGTGTCTTAAGAGTGGCGTCCTTTATGAACTCCTAAGTTTACCAGGCTATAACCGTGGCTTGGAGAAATGAGCTAAGCAGGCAAGCAGAGTACTCCTTCATCCCTGACAATAAGTGACACAAAATAGAGAAGTGCTCTTGAAGTGATAGTTGGTATATGGTGGGACTTGACAAATGGCAGGAAAGTTACATCTAGAGTGAAGTATGTTCCGGGTGATTGAATCCAAGACCCACCAGTCTGGAGATAGGGAGCATTGAAATCGGATTACAAAACCCTAAACCACGGTGTTATTTGAAACTATAAGCAATGAAGAGTACAAACCACCAAGGTATAGTAGGTGGGGAAAGATTCAATAGTAGCACTGCATTAAAACTGACTTGGTACAAATTGGACTGAATGAAAGAGGTTTCTGTGAGCCAAAACCACCACCCATTGCCTCTCCCCGTCTCGAATGGCACTTTGACCCACCAAGTCCAGTATTGTACATCATATGAGTTGTAGATGAGAACACATGAATGTTCTTGGTGGAGTCAAATGAAATCTGATAACAGAACTCAACGAGCGTGTATTGTTCATGTACCCTGCAAGAAATCCAGTAATTGACAATATACGAACTGCGCATTCTCTGCCAAAGTTTCAACCTCTTTCTCGTCTAAGTAATGACTCACCGCGAGTCGGGAAGAGATATTCTAGGAGAGACGGAATAATAGTTGTAGAGATTGATGAGTCTCCTCAAAGATTCTGGTTCGAGCGTGCCTTCGATTTGTGCCATCCTCTTGTAGTTGTGAGAGTATGGATAGTTCAGTTGAACTGAACTTGTGTTTGGCAACTGGGATCCACGACGGCTTGGTATCATGATCAAGCTGGCGTGTACGCCCTCCGCCGGTGCTTGATCGTGCCTAGGGCTCCTGATTGAGCAGAAATTTGGCTTATCCCAGTCCACGGTGTTCGAGCACCTTCCTTCACGAGACTCCAAAATTGGTAGAGCAATACAATGAGATAAGAGAGTCCGAACTACGCAGTACCTGCGACGGTGCGACTCTATCCAGAAATAATGTTGGTCGTTATCTGACTCCGTATAGAGTATGTTTCTAGTAAGCGACTCCCCATTCTGACTCACGTATCTCCGATAGCCCACATAGTCTTCTTTACATTCGTCAAGCAACTGTTTTTGATCCTGGGGTGTCATGCTCAAATGCTCGTAGGTTGAAAAGACGGTTCCTGGAGGATAAAACTTTCTGTGGAGTTGTTTCATGTCGCCGTGGGAGGCTGTATTGATCTCTCTTTGCGTAACAGAAGGGCATAAGGAAGGAGCATGAGGATCTTCCGGTATAGGTTGCGTCTCATCATCCCTTGGACCTCGTGTCAAGTCCATATCTAACGCAGCAAACCGATTTGCAAAAGACATGGTGAGAGTCTTTACTTGAGCTCGCACTGGAAATTAACAATGACTATGCATACGCAGCTGAGGGAATTCCGGGTCCCGCTCTGGCGGAAGGCTATATATATCTTGCTTAAGCGTCAAAGAAAGTGGCCAACAAAGGCATCGCCGGTTTAGGAAGCATGGTATGGTATGGCGATGAAAGAAGAACAAATGCATGCGTCAAATAAGTATTAGAGGAAAGGGCAATAACATGTCAGGAAAATCCACCAAGGAGATATGTAACACTAGATATATATTAAAATGAATACATTTATTACAGAGGCAAAAGGATATTTAGAGCTAGAATCAATAGCTCCTATTTCTGTCTCAATCTTCTCTCAAATCGATTGGCTTCATTACTTCACCTACCTCATGTCCTGCTATGACATGCTATGCCGTACCAAACCATCTCATTTTGAAACCTAGCTGTTGAGTGCTCGAGATCGTGGCTCTGTTCTTTACGTCAAACCTGGATCCCTTTAAAATCTGGCATGTCTCGAAGGATACAGTTTTGTTGATATTCTGAAGCAAGACCTGCAGTGAACCGGTGAGGTGATTGATTCGAGCTTCAACGAGGGATTCATTGCCACCTCTCATTATCCCTCTTTCTTGCAATCCCTGCTGCTTCACTATCGCCAGCAACAAACCTATGATATAGGTCTAGCGATTGAATAAGTGAACGGAGCGGACGACTGCCTTTAGCTGTCGCTCTTGCCTGGTAGTTGTGACTTTATGGCTGACTGAAACGCGCCAGAGTTTCTATTATCATTACAACATATTAGGGCATTCTAAACACACAATTAGCTTTCTGTGCTCTGTTGCTGAATGGTACGGGAACTTTATACTCTGGATTCAAGCAGCGATCACTGACCTACATTTTTAAACTTGGCTTATTGACCTCTAAGCCCCAGCAGATATTTGTGCGAAAGAGCCACGGAGTAATGGAGTAAGCAGATCGGTACCATGTAGGATTTAAATCTAGTTGATTCATTTATCCCAAATCTTTTTTTAGTGACATAGTTCACCACTCTTAGGCTGCCGATTATCACTCAAATACAACCAAGGACCGCACTAAGTGCAATCTATCCCCATAAATGGTGCGGTCTGTGAAGAAGTCGCTTCTTTCAAGCGTTGCAAGGATGAAATATCCAGGCTTGTAAACGGTTATTCTAATAAACATAACCTTTGACCATGATTCATAATTGTAATCAATCTGTCATCAGATCCAACGTCATCGTTGAGGTCAGTCATCTGTCAAATGAAGACTTATTGCCGGAGCCCAATCTGCGAAGAACGTAGTGCTATGTCCCGATCTTAGAAGCGAATTGACCGAGTTGCGCTTAGTGTTCTGATTTTGCAAGTTTGGCTATATATCTTGCCTAAGTATTGGCAACGAAGTTAGCAACGAGCGAAGCTGCCAGTTCGCGGCTTGCTGAAGAAGCCAAATGTTTAGTATGCGTTTTCGAAAAACAGACAGCAACGGACCCCAAGTATTCCGGATAACTTGACGGTGACAATTGCGGCAACTTGGACAAAGAATTGCCACAGTAGAGATGTGAACAGGAATCCTGTGTAACAAAGGAGCTATATGGAATGCCAGAAACGAAATTTCTTTTTTTGCGAACAAAGACAGATGTCTTGCATGCAATAGTCAAGTCTTTGCTGGACTTCCAACATTCCAAGGGCCGTGTTTGCCGCGAAATTAGCCTACGCCAACATGCTTGATTCTCATTAGGCCTCTCGTAATCTTGCCAGGGCTGCTGCAACACCACCACTGAGCTCTTCATCCTGCCTTGCAATAGCGGACTTTCTCTCCTTCGCAAGTCTTTCATCTTCTTCTGCAACAGCAGCAAGGAGAGCCTCTTCCTCATCGTCGTCACCATCATCAGGATCCCAAATTTGGAACGGTGCAGATTTCTCTAGATCCTTTTCCTTCACCATCTCCTGGCCGTCCTCCCCCTCTTGCCCAGCCATGGAGCTCATCTGCCTGAGAGGAACCCTGCTTAGTGGTATTGCGCGGTCAAGAACACCTTCTGGTTCCATTTCGTCACCAGTAGTGGTCTCTTTCCTAATTAAGCCTCTTTTCGCAGCTTTCCTCATTCTGAATGGCTCGTCCACAACAGTGCACCATCTCTTGACTTTCTTTTCACCCCAGCCACCAACTACTGCGATCTCCTCTGGGCTGGCATTTATAGCACCTCTGACACTCCCAAAAGCACTAACGAGTGATACCGCATCAGTCTTATTGATGCTTCTCGGCACAGTCACAAAGTCTACCATCTTGTCTGCGTAGCTCTTGCTCTCCGAACCTCTGATAGCGCCGGCGTTTGCATGCTCATAGCTCTTGTAGAGCTCCAGATATCTTGCAGCTTCGGGAGCACTCCAGCACAAGATGACAGTGACGTTGTTGATCAGGCTAGTCTTGCTTAGCTCTTTAAGACTATCCTCATGGTTCGTAATATCTACCATAGTGAGGACGATCCGCAAGTTATACTTCCCTGCAAGCCCTTTGATACGGTTGTAGATGTATTCCGGGTGTAGTCGGTGATATTTGAGGGAGAGGAAGAGAGCACAGGTCGTGAGTCCGAGGACATAGTCTGCGGGAATATCAGAGTATTCCCATGGCTGACTGCGAATGTTGGCGAGTATGGGATTGCCCTTTTGACGCGGTGAGACGAGTATCGAGGAGCCAGCCGAGCGCGAGGCAATGGCTTGAGGTATAGGTTGGATAACTTTGGGTGCAGTGGATGTATTCGCAGCTGGAGGTGCACGGTCAAGACGTTGTGGTATCGGCTGTTGAATGCGCTGTGGTGTAGGTTGTTGAATGCGTGGAGTTGCAGCAGTAGCTTCCGAAGCTGCAAGAGCAGCTAAGAAATCTGCATCTGTACCAAATTCATCATCGTCGTCCATCTTGGTTCATGTAGATGTGTCTGCGAGGTGTTGACGCGATTTGAACTAGTTGCGGGCGCGGGGTCACGAGACTGTCACCAGTTGATGACGCCAACCGCCCCAAGATCATTGACGGCTTTCATGGCGAAACAGAGGAAGTCCAGAAGTATATTCGAGGATCAGAAGGGCCTATGAACAGTTGATGTCCAGATATAATTTCAAGAGAAGAATCAAATCAATTCTATGCTATGTATTTCTCCCGTAAGATGTATCACAGACCAACCTCAACAT
Source organism: Coleophoma crateriformis (assembly GCA_003369635.1). NCBI lineage: Eukaryota > Fungi > Ascomycota > Leotiomycetes > Helotiales > Dermateaceae > Coleophoma > Coleophoma crateriformis. Next base: position 544,565 of record PDLN01000011.1, read on the forward strand.
TTATAAATCCGACCTCATACTCATTAAAAAATTATCTATGAAATCCTTAAACCCCATTGGTCAACTGCTCTGGAATTCCAGCTAGAACTGAGAACTGTCCGCCTGGACCTGCAAAGACGAGCTTCTTGCCCTTCAGAGCTGTGTTCGCAATCTCTGTGGCTTCCTCAATATCATCAATGGTACCTTGGCCGGTCTGATAGTTCCCAGAGAAACCCCATGAATAGGCCTTGCCATCGGTAGTGATGATGATACAGTGATCTGTGCCTGCTGATACTGTACTTGCTTTGAGATCTGGAAACATGTTAGCACTGGGAAAGTGATGCAGACAGTAGGACTTACCAGGTAGCGTATGTGGCTTGATTAGGTACCGAGGTTTCTCGTTCTCATCAAAGTACAATTTGTCCTTTGGAAAGTCGTCAACATCCATACCGCCTTGAGCGTTGTCAATTCGACCCCAAATAAGGACTTCTCCGGTTTCCGTGCAAGCAATAGTATGATGAGAACCCCCATCCATTTCCTTGATATCATATTCCTCGAGAGACTCTACCAGTGTTGGGACAGGGATTGAGTTATCATCCTCATCATCATCGGGCTTTGGAACTCCAGTCTGACCAAAAGTGTTAAGACCCCATGCATAAACGTGACCCTTGTTGTCCATGGCGAAGCTGTGATAGTTACCACATGCAACGTATGTGATCTTCTTGCGCTGGAGACCGAACTCGCGAGGAATCAAGGCTCCACTGGCGGTACGGCTGACAACACGGCGGGCAAGTTGGTTCTGCTCTCCAGCACCCCAGCCAAAGCATTTCCCTTTATTATCTACGGCTAGAATGTGGTTGGTACCGCTGGCAAGGTAGGTGATTTTCTTCAGCTCTGGAATGAGCATGGGGGTTCTTTGTTGGTGGATACCAGCTCTGAAGCCCAGAATGCCGTCGTTTCCCTGCTAAGTTAGCGGATGTTATCAAGTGAAAGGGTAGTAACTTACTCGGAATGTTCCCCAGCCATAGACAAGTCCTTCAGCAGTAAGAGCAAATGTTGCGCTATCGCTGGCAACCAATTGTGTAAAGACTGTGCCTTCCGGAATCTCAGATGTATCAATCGCGGCAGGCGTTGACTCCTTTGGGTTCATTCCAGTATCATCGTCATCCTCACTCTCCGAATCTTCCTTTGCGTCAATGTCCTTCAGACCACCATCCCACTTTGTGTCGCGTCCGAGGGCTCCTTGGTCATTGACACCCCAAGTTAAGATCTTGTTATCATGGGTTAAGGCAGCACAGTGCATACCGCCGACAGCAATCTGTACGATGCCCACCGTCTTGGCTGAAAGAAGCTCATTGATTCGAGGACGCTTGACATCAATGGGCATTTTACCATCATATCTAACACTTCCAAGTCCAAGTTCACCAGATGTGCCTTCGCCAAAAACATAAATATCAAGCTTCTGAGTGGGTGGTGTGTTGATAACGGGAAGGGCCTTCTTTGCTGCGGCAGGCTTCGCAACCTTTGGTACTTTTGCGACTTTCGGAGCTGAGTCTACTTCCAACTCTATCTCGTCCTCGTCGTCGGCATCGTCAGGTGTCGCTGTTCTGGCCTGGAGATGGTCAGTATATCGGATAGAAGAAATACAGTGACGGTGACATACTGCTTCCTTCTTGGCTGGAGCTTTCTTGACGGCGGCTTTAGGAGCTGCTTTCTTTGGAGCGGGAGCATCTTCCTTTGTTGTTTTCTCCTTCTTGGCAGCAGCGGGCTTGTCGGCTTTTGCTGTGGGTTTTGACGCAGCCTTTGCTGGAGCTGCCTTCTTCGCGGCAGCTTTTGGAGCTGTAGCTTTCTTGATGGCTTTAGCTGGAGCAGCTACTTCTGTGGACTTTGTCTTCTTCGATTTGGGCTCATCAATTTCAGAATCCGCCTTTCTTTTCGATGCAGTGTTGGCCTTGGGAGCGGCTTTTGCAGATTCCTTTGCAGGCTGCGCTTTGGCTGATGATTTTGTAGTGGCAGGTGTCGCCTTCGAGGCAGTCGCTTTCCTGGTAGGCATTGTTGTGATGGTGCGAATTGACGCGTCTGTAGGGGGAATGCTCGATCCAATATCGAGAAGCTGTAGGGTATTCAGACGGATCAGGAACAATGCGCGATGAATTGAAAAGTGAAGAGGGTGTGGAGGAATTGACTCAAGATGAAAAGTCGAAAGGTGAATTAGGTGTGAGCGCGTTCTGAAGTCATGCTAGAAAAATCGAGCTGCGCAGGGATTGTGGGCCTAAGCGGCCGACCGTAAACAAGGACTCACTTATCACCGAATAGCTCAGGTGATGTGTTACAAAGTCTGGTCTTACTGGACAATCTTTTCCCTTCTGGAAAAATAGGCAATAAGATTTATTCTCAAGACTCATAAACTGTGTGACGAAGACTTCCTTCACTTTGCTTGATTTTACTCCTACGAATAGGCACCTGAGCGCACACATTGATCAAAACGTTCTTAGAGCACCGAGCACCAGCTGTATACGGAGTAGCGGTCAGTTTCATTCATCTCGGTCACACTGATATAAGAATGGTCAGTTAATCTGCGAAGACAGCCCAGGTTATAACGATTATTAGTATCTACCCAGCCTATGGACCTCAGTCATTGTTTCCGTCGCTTAGGCACCTTTGCGCGTTTGGCATATTTGGTTATTGGGTACCATGGTTCCGGAAAGTCCTTGCCATCCTCCCAGTGTTTGGTCCTTCTGTGATTTGGATCTGCGTCTAGTAGCACATTGGTTCGAAGCTCCCAAAAACACCTCCGTGCAAGCTCCCATACCATCTTTAATACTGCACACACCCATCTCCACTGCCATCCCAACCAACGCAGACAGACCCCCATTAGCAAGAATGGGTAAACCCCGACCAATCCATCGACCAAATTTAAAAACGCCAAAAGCCCAAACTCCATTTATGGATGCGTAAAAGAGGATTAGTTCATGGCCAAGACAAGAATAGTCTACTTTTGGGTCGTGAAATCGGTCTCGGTGTCAAGCAATCCACCGTCAGTTGCGTTCTTCTCGCAAGTGCAAGCATCTTTCAATGTTAGTGTAGCACAACGCATGGATGTGCTCTACTTACCAGCTGGCCGAGCTCCACAAGAGCACAGGTCTCCGGCTGGAGTAGCGTTCTCGGTAGATGAACGTTCACAAGTACAAGCACCGGCTGGGCGAGCACCTATATATGTTAACAAATGCACATGGGCCGTCCCTGAGCGATCAACTTACGGCACGAACAACGAGGCCCGGTTGTCTTGTTCTCAATCGCAGCCTTGTCGCAAGAGCATTGAAGCGCTGACTTCTCCCCGCAAGAGCATTTGGCTTGTTGAGCTAAGTAAAGATTAGCATCGGAGCCTATGAAACAAAGTGGTTGCCTTGTAATAGCAAAGAACGACTCACCACACACGCAGCCTTCGCCGCTCTTTCCGCAACAGGTAGATGGAGCCATTGTTAATAGTTGACGGATGGTAGTATGTTGGTGGATTTATGAGGTTATTGATTGAGGAATTTAGCAGGTGATGATTGGAAGACAGGTTGGTAATGTAAAACAGAATCACAGGAATTCAGGAAGGAGCTTCAATATTTATATCCAAAAGGACCTTGGAGTTGCTTGCCAATACGGACCAGTCATTGGTTCCTAAGGGGCGATTTTCGCGGCCTTCTGGTCATCCTTTTTATCCGCGGTCTCATTGGTCGAGACACCCAAGTCAGCCTTCGCTTCCCATTCTGTCTCTTAAGACAACGGCAAGTGGTCTGATTCCTTACCATCTTGGAACTTCTTAACCTTGCGTGGCGGAAACATGCCGGATCAATGAGCCATTTTGGCCGTTGTCAATTTCTGGAATATTGCTGATACATTATATTGAGACAAAAGCCAGCAGCCCAGGTGAGGAGGCGGGACTGATGACGCAGTCTTCGGTGTAGTTGTGAGCATACAATAAGGTAAGCAATGTATAGCAGGAGCTTTGCAAGGCCACTTTGACGCAGCAGGGATTGTCCCAAGGCTGCAGCTTACAGGTGAGAAGTATGCCACATTATCATTTTACCTAAGCGTTGCGTCTGGAGCGCATATAACAAGTGTGCTATCCCACGTGATCTATAATCTCCCATCTCACAACGGTTATCCTGACGTGGCACATTTTTGACGCGTTTGGAGGCGCAGACACAACAAGCAGGTTTGTCGCGTTCATTACAGAGCACTGGCGCATCGATCTGCAAAGGCTGGCTTGGGTCGCCGATCTCTGAGCTATAATACTTATACCTTTGGGACACCGAAGAACCGGGCTTTTCTCGACAATACGGCGAGAACGAGCTTCATCGTCTGGAGGTAACGAACGATCCACTTTCAACGACTCAGGGTTTGACATTTGCTAACCTCCTGAAGCTGCAGGATTTGAGGTCCTTATTGCGATGAGAGAGCACCGCAATGTGCAAGCTTTACGAGCCGTGGGAACATTTGCGCCAGTCCGAGATTTGATTTCACCATGTTTAAGCCCTTAAATGCCTCTGTCTCAGGCGCAAACGTCAACAAAGATGGGCGCACGAGCCTGCCTACGATGCGACAAACAGCGGATATTGACTCTACACGTGAATACTTTGAGGTTTGCGAATCACCCGCAAATGGGTCTGGATCAGCTGAGGTGGGGGAGAGCTACATTAACACAAACACCACTGTTCAACTGCTAGTTACCGAGAATCGCTCCCAGATAGAGAGAAGCAGGAAAGATTCGCGCTCGGCCAGCCACGAGAGCTCACGAGAGCGAGAAGTTGATGATGGGGAGAGAGAGCTCTTGGGCACTGGGGCTACGAGTCAACCCTACAAACGAAAGTCTCCAGCTTATGGTTCGCCTGATATAAATCAACCACGAAGATCGGTGACAGGAGATGACAGCACAGGCGAACCCAGCAGTCCACATCGCAGAAAGCGCGCAAAGACGGAGGACGAGAAGGAACAGCGGCGTTTAGAACGGCTGCTCAGCAATCGCCTGGCAGCGGAGAAGTCCCGAGAGCGCAAGAGAAAGGAGTTCGAAGCTTTAAAGGCTGAGAAGGAGGATGTAGAAAGGAAAAACCAGGATCTCGAAATGCGCTTGGCTGAGATCGAAGCTCGAGTGGCCCTTGGCCAAGGTGATCGCGAGTTCTTCCAAGTAGTGGAAGAAAGCGAGCCTCCTAAACCTGTTCCCATAGTGGGAGAGCAGAGTAATGGTAGCCGAGATGATCTTGCAAGAGAGTGGCAGGAGTTGCGCAAACGGTCGGAGGCTCTAGAACAGGAGAGGAGAGAGGTAGAAAGCCGAAGAGTACAAGATCATACTGAGCCAACAACCATCAATCCCGGCGACGAAAATACCTGGAAGCTGGAGAAAAAACGTCTGATTCAGGAGCATACTGCCAAGATGGACCAGATGTTGGCAGATCATAAGCGACGCGAGGATGAAATCCAACAGTTGAACCATGAAGATACGAAGTCAATTGTTGCAGAACGAGATCAACACGCGGTGAAGCTTGTAAATCTCTTACATCAGAAAGACGGAGAGCTCGCGCAAAAAGATCAGCATATTCAGGATCTTCATAAGATTGCAGATCTCAAGACCGAGGCTCTGAAAGCTGCAGAGGCACATTTTTCTACGCGTGAAGATCTGATGAAAACATTGGTTAGCTCGCTTGATGGTGCTGTTAAAGGAAAAGATGATACAATAGCCACGTTGGAGGCTACAGTGGAAGCGAAGAAGGCAGAAATTGAGTCACTAAAATTGGAGCTGCACACCCGCAACAACACCAATGGGCAGACAGACCAAGCAGAAGATGCAGAAAAGGCTCAGCCTGAGGCTTCCCATGTGCAGTCAATCAATCCAGCTGTTGCACTACCAAAGAGTCTAGAATTGGCACCCCCAGGGAAAAAGTCGTCGTCACCTTCTCCTGCGACCCAGCTATTTGGATCTAGGCCAGATCATGCTAGACGCAATACCTCTGATAGCGCTGCGACTGGAGATGAGATAGTGGTTGCATCTAGAACATCTATTGCTTCAGAATCTTACAGAATCGAATCTCGTGAGCCAGACGACAGTGGCGATGCCGAAGGTAGTGATCTTCGTACGTCTGTTGGAGCTCGCAAGCGTAGCTCATCGAGACGTATTACTGACTCACCACTCACAGCCGCCCCAAAAAAGGCCTGGAAAGTACGCAACCGGGAGAAAAAGGACAAAGAAGCCGAGGAGGAATTTGAGGAGATCAAACACGACGACGGAAGCAAGCCTGGCCACAGCTATACGCAATTGATTGGCATGGCCATTGTCGAATCACCCGATCGCCAACTTCGACTTGCAGAGATCTACAAATGGATCTCGGATACCTATTCCTTCTACAGTGTTGATGCACCCCTGAGAAAGGACTGGAAGAATGCGATCCGCAGTACACTCAGCACCAATAAGAAATTCATCCGACAATGGAGACCTGGAGAGGATCCAGGGAAGGGCAGTTATTGGGGAATTCAGGAGGGCGAAGACGAAGAGTTTATCGGTAGACCGATCTATATCAAAGCTAGATCTAGCTGGCATCGAGTGGGCAAGATGAAGAAATCCGCACCTTGAGGGCGGCTTTGCGACATCGCCGTGGTTCATTTTATTTCGCCCTAACATAGGGAAATGACTCTCTATTTCCTTCTCTTAAATACTCCTCTTCTGCATTGCTTTTGGCTTTTGGCCTGGTTGGTCCGGTTGGGTAATCTTTGTTGTTTGGCGTCTTATACCCTGCTTATCTTTTTTTCCTTCATATACACTTTTCTACTCATTTACCCATAATCTCTAATCAAAGCTTAATGATCTGATCTTTACCCACCTACCATCTCCATTGGGAAAGCTGCTCCATAATGCTGCGTTCGAACGTAGTCTGGACTGTAGCTATCTCACGCCTACGCCCCTCGGCTCGCAGACACACGGCATGCACACCTCCCAAACCATCCACCCATCCATCTCCTTGCGGTGGAAATCCCCGACGACGGACGCTAGTGCCGAATCCGTCGTCACGTCGGCTGTGCGACGTGCAACAAACCTTTTTCCACCTTCCCACCCCGGGAAGCTTCTTATCTTGTTTCTTTTTATACTTTGTGCCGATCTGGATGGTACGTGTGTGGTGGATGGGGAGGGGGATGGACAAGGGGTGGTCTGGGCTTGGTTTGGTTTGAGAGTTTGGTCGGGTAGGGCTTGCTTTTACCGGAGAGTTAGAAGGTTCGCGTGCACTTGGAGAGATCGTGTTTGAGGGAATACCTTATAATAGATAGAGAGCCGTAATACTTGAAGTCGCCTTTTATTGTTGCCACCCTTTGCGAGAGGGCGGCGGCACAGATCAGACTCATCTGATCGAATCTATCCTGGTTCATCTTGGGCTGGTTTGATGTGTGCAGATCATGAAAGACCCGTAGCCCGGAAGCCCCTCACAAACAGCTTCTCTGTTTGCGGTGAGGCAGGGTTTGGGGACCTCAGCGGTCGGGCTATAGTCATGGGATGGAGCTAGCTCAATATGACGAGTACGAGCTCACAAAGCCCATTTCACCTCATACCCAAAGACCGTCCTTCGCAACGCCTCGTCCCCAGGATCCTTCTCAAACATGACCTTCTCCATCTTATGCTCCAGCTTTTTCTCGACGGTGAACCCGGCCTCTTTGATTAGATCAAAGAATGCCATGTCCTTCTCATATAGCCATGGTCTGTACGGCGTAAAGAAGACCAGAGCTTTTGATTCGGGGTTCTTGGAAAGTGTCTTTTGGACCGAGCTGACCAGTTTCGCATGTTCCGAGTGATTGAACAATAGATCAGCAAGGATCAGGACATCGAATCCCTCAACGGCAGTTGAGGTATCTGCATGCAGTGGGGCAAGAAGGGGTGCCACATCTGCTCCCCAACAGTAACCTTCTGCAATGATAGTCTTTTCCTTCTCCTCCTGACCCAGGCATAGCTTTTCCACCTCGTCAACGTTCTTCCAGAGATTCGACACCAAGTCCGGATCAGGGTAGTCGGTAACTACCACCCTCTGCGCGCCTAGTATCCGACATACCATACTTGGCAAGCCAGCTCCGGCACCCAACTCGAGTACTGTCTTGCCCCGAACGAGCGCAGCATTCTCTTCTAGGTAGTTAGCGATCACGCGTCCGGCATTCCAGAGGTGGTGCCCCCATAGTGGATTGTGTCCGACTAGATGCAGCGCGAGGGTCTGGCCAGAAAGCAGTGTATGGGTTTCTGTTGTCGGCTTGGGTGAGGGCGGATAGAAATCTTCTGGGTCCGCAAACATGCCCATCTCGCCCGCATCTGAATCATGGTCGGAATCAACCATGATCATCACGTGAAGCGACCGATGGTTCTGGAGGCTCCTAGAAGGCTGTCAGAGTGCAGGAACGTGGGAGCAAGGCGCAGTATCTCGGACCTTGAAACCAGGAGATGTGATGTGACGAGAGAAATGAGACGATGGCGCGCCTACCTGATCTTTCCGATACTCTGGGTGGCTGGGTTGGGATTTTGCTTTTGTGCCCGACCAGCCACGTGTCTTGCTCATCGTGACAAGAAAATTGCGTGCAGAGATCCCCGGCCAGGAGTGAAACACGAAACAAGCTTAAAAAGATGGAACAAAACAAAGTATGAGAAAAGAAAAACTTTCCTTACCGAACACGGGCTCTCGTCCTTCGCGAATGCTGTGATAATGCGGTGAGAAACAAGGAGAAACACTTGGTAGCAAGGACTGCGTCGCTGGCAGGGCGAAGGAACAAGGCTCTTCGCAGATTTGTATCTGGGGGAGGTGTCGATGCGAACGCTCGAGTGACATGGTGAAAATCCTGAGAGGCGGTCCGAGAGTGCGAGGGGTGGTTGCTTAGTCATTGGCGCAGGTCCAGTTGGCCTGAAACCTGAAACGGCTTTGAAAGGAAGCCCTTCGACAGCCTGCCTCTCGCTCACCCAGCCAAATCGCAAAGCCAATCTGAAGCAGTGCTGCAGGTCAGTCGAGTTCCTGCAGTCGTCCTCGCCGGCTGGACTTCCAGCACGAGGGACTCGAATGAACGAGAGCATTGGACTCAGGCATAGTGTTCCGCGTCCCTGGGTCGGTGTTGGAGGAGCTTCTGATCTCATCTGCCCTGATCTGCCCTGATCTGATCGGATCGGATCGGAGAGAAGGCGGTAGCATGGACAGACCAACCTCGTGCGTCCGTTGCTTCTTCGTCCTGACAATGCTCTCTATCGTCGTCTCTTCCTTTAGCCCTCCCAGCCCCTCCTCCACATACGGCGGATCCCCAATCGCGCCGATTAGATAAGATGATGTTACTTGCAGTACGGTACGCTGTGCGGGAGTTGGTGCCCGTGCCGTGCCTGGAAAAGTTCCGGACTCGGCTGAGGCCTGGGACCCTGCATGTGCCTCCGGCGACGAAGCCCGCGCGCCAGAATCATATGCTCCTCTGGCCCTGTTGCTCCCCAGCCATGCCAGCAAGCCCTCGACATCGGGACGCCTGCTCTGCATTCACCGTGATGCGCCTCAGCCATCGGCCGGTCGCGCGAGTGCTGACTCTCTGCACATCATGGTGCGTCCCAAGGATGCCCGTTGCTCATGGCATGATCCCTGCGGCCGTCCAAGCGCAGCCTATCAAAACTTGCGCACTGCAGGAAGGCACCGCTGGACGAGCCACTTGAGGGCGTCGCGCACATGTGCGGGTGTAGATGCGCGACTCTCACCTCTCATCGACGCTCAGCGACAACAGCATTATTGTGCCCTACGGTTCTCCGCGCCCCAAGCATGGCTTCATGATCCGCTTGCTTGCCTTGACGACCACCGCCTGAAACAGATGCCTTTTCGGGCCACTCCTCCCTCCACCGCTCCTCATCCCACCTCCCGCCAGTGCGGGACCCTCGACCGAAATACCTTGTGGGCTCCGTCCAGTAATGCATTGTTGCCGGAGGTACCTATGACCTGCTGCTCTCCATCTTCCAACCCAACCTTTGCCTGCTTCCTTCCTGCTGCGCAACACGGGACATCCATTCGTGTCCGACCCAAGACCCTTCGCTGACTGCCCTGTTAATCAGCTCATACCAACGCAGACCATCCTTCCTCCCGATCTTCACAGAAACCTCTCTTCCCCAGTCGCTCATGCTGTGCGCCGGAAAGCCCTCCACCAGCTTTGAACGCACCCGTCCCTAGACAGATCATCGATCCAAGCAGTACCCTGAACCGGAGTCAAGCCTGGACGCCTCGACCCGACCCCGATCTGATACGGTCACCAATCGACGGCGTACGCATCCTGTGAACTCCACCGTCGAGGTCCAGGTCCAGAGAGAGCAGGCGGTGTGAGGCTATCTTGACCACTCCCCCCGCCACGGACAGATCCTCTCTGCATTTGTTCGGCCTGCTCAACATTGTTCGTGCCTGTCGCGGCAATCCTCCATCATGCCTACTATCAACGGACAGAAGGTGGCCTGGTATGTGCTTCCCCATTGCACCTTAGCGACGGTTGCTGTGGATGGTGGTGAACTCAAGCCTTGCGCCTTGGGGCTCCGACTCTACAACATCTCCCTCCAAATCCAAACACAAGGCCCATAGGGCATTGTAGATGCCGGTGGACAATCAAAGCATGCAAGTGCTGTTATGCCGCGCTGCACAGGCTGTAGGATCGGTGCGGAATTATTCATTGAAGTCAATATGATTCTGCTGGTGTATGGAGCAAATGCTTTGTGGAAACACTCATACCTTTACTATTACCATGATCTTTGAACAACTTGTTTCTGTGGCATGCGGGGGATGAAGCGAACTTTGGAAACCACTCAATGCTGACGATGACACCAGTGAGCCATGTATACGAGGGCATCGGTCAACAAAATGTACACATCACAACGAACGACTGATGGTCCCGGTGAGGAAACCAGGGCGGCCACTGAGCGCTTGCCCTCATCCTGCCAACCAACAATGTGCTTGTGGCAGTGTGACTGCTGCAATTCCAAGGAAGCAACAGTGTGGTTGTGGCACTGAGGGATCGGCACCACTCGCACCTGATCAACAAAGTTCGAATTCATCTATGATTGATGCGCCTTCGCCAACCAAGGTCGCGTTCCGAGTACAGAAGCCGTCATCGAGACCTGTTAGCAGGAAACCGTCGTATGATCCAGCTAATTTTGTGAGGATGGATATGAGCAGCGTTAATATACTCTCCTATGAGCAACAGCTACCGCCAAATGGTCCGCTACCAATGCCAAATGGATACGGCTCTGTTTCGCCTCCAACCTATGGCTTTCCCGCGCCGCAATATACTCAGGTTCAACCTGGATACGGCTACGTGCCGATGCAACCAGCGGCAATGCATTTAATGGGAGGCCAGGTCGTTCCGAATGGCAGAGCACATGAGCTGGCCAATGGATCGTACAGTTTCACAAGTCTCGACAAAGTATTGGAAAGCCCTCTAAATGCGCCGTCATACCAGACCAATGGCATCATGGAACTGCCCAGTGCTGGATCGTGCTGCTCATCAAAGAAGAATCTCCCAGCCGTGATCGCTCCGCCAAAGGCCGGTTCATGTTGTGGACCAAAGCCGCAGCCTGAACCGGTATCGAATGGCAGCTCGTGCTGCGCACCAAAGCTTAGCCATTCTCATACTTCATCTACAGCAAGTTCTGTATCAGAGCCGGCAGAGCCGCAGGCAGGTGGCTGTTGCTCGTCGAAACCTAAAACTGCACTCAAAATAGAGCCTGGGACTATGAGCGAAAGCCCGCAAACCGCGCATCCTCTGTCTCCTCAGGAGGGAATGCCCATGTTCTCGCAATACGTCACGCAACCAACCGTATTCACCTACCCTGCTGTATATGGATCCTTTCAACGTCCCCTCCAACCTTCGGAATGGAAGCAGAGTGTACAAACATACTGGCAACCTCCACCGCCTGTCGATAACGGGTCTTACGGTGCTCCGCAGATGCCCGAGACCCTTGATACGGTGCATACTTGTGGCTGCGGGGATACTTGCCAGTGTATTGGTTGTGCTGCCCATCCTTACAATGAGGCTACTCAGCAGTATGTTCGTTCTGCTTGGTCTTCGATGGCTGCCGAAGGACAGCCGAGTTCAAATGGAGAAGCGTACACGAATGGAACTTCCAATCATACAGCCAAAAAAGAAGCGGCTGCATCTCCAACTACCGCACATACGCCGTCTAGCACCAGTTCGAATAACGGCGAAGACCAAGCCTTATCTGCTACAGATTTCTTCTTCGTCAATTATCCTTTTACTTCAGACGGTTGTGGAGGTGATATGCAGAGTTGTCCATGTGGGGACGATTGTGAGGTGAGGGCGTTACGCCTATAGTTTCCACGAGATTGCTGACCATTGATAGTGCTTGGGCTGTACCATCCACCGTGGGCCTAACATACCATGCCCCGGTGATGAAGAGACCTGTCCTTGTGGAGACGATTGCGAGGTAAGCACGATATCTTTTTGCCCATTCGACATGAGCCCATTGATTCCTATGATTTCTAACATCCCCAACGTCATTCGATGTAGCATGCTGACTATTCATAGTGCATCGGCTGCACTATACATAACGGTGGTACTGTTTGACAGTCTCCACCGAACATCTGAAAATATCATCGGCGTTTTTGGGACGATTCATTATAAGTGCGACTCTTTCCTCCGAAAAAGTCTAGCGAGGAAATACAAAGGAACAGGACTTCCAAAAGTTACTTGCTCTTGTTCTCCTACTTCAAGACGTAGATGATACATGTTTCGCTACTCTTATTTACTTTGCTTTTTCCAGCTGATAGCTGATCTGGGAGGAAACAACCTCTGTTTTGATACCCTTCTACATTCTTCATGCATCTCCTGTGGGAGTATGCTGTATCTATTTTTCATGTACTAAATGATGAGACTTCTTCTCCATTAAGAGTAACTGTCAGAATTTCCTTATCGAAGATGTGGTACCAATTGAACAACCCTACTCGAAGTACGTACTTCAGAGCTGAACAAATTGCATTGTATATGTCATCAGGAGGAGCGGCGTGGTTACTGCTTCAATGTAGCGCAACGCCACGCATGCAGATCTAAGAGGCAGCAAACTCGTAAGTTCATCAAAATTCCCTTGTATACCATACACGAGGGCCAAGCAAATCCCGCCGCACCTCAAGTATAATGCGGCAAGCTCTTCCCATCCATCTCCGCCGTCGCTCCTTTCCCATTCACCGACGCCCCAATATCCCCTGCGCCTCTCGTCGCGTCCCCATCCACCCGGTTGCTCACCTTCTGCATGCCCTCCCGCATCACAAAGTGCTTCGGCAGCGGCACCCAGCTCTCGGCGTTGTAATCCTCCTGCACCTTCTGGCACCGCTTCAGTCCCCACTCGGTCACGCCCACCATCAGGCAGCTCTCGAACATGAACGCCATACTGCCCTCGCCGACCTTCACCGGCTGCAAGGCCGCCCCGCTCGCTTTGGCATGCGTGCCCGCATCCGGGCCGTGGGCGCTCATGATGTTGTGCAGACTCGCGCCTGCGGGCTTGAAGCCGCCGCCGGTCTTCGCATCGTAGTCCCCGTGGATCAGGCCCATGAACTCCGACATCGTGTTGCGGTGGTACCACGGCGGCCGAAAGGTATCCTCGCCCACTAGCCAGCGCGGGGGGAAGATGACGAAATCGGCAATCGCTGTGCCGACGGTGGGCGAAGGCGCGGAGAGTACGGTGAAGATGCTCGGGTCCGGGTGGTCAAAGGAAATGCTGCCGATCGTGTTGAAGCGCCCGAGGTCGTATTTGTACGGGTAGTACAGCCCGTGCCAGGCGACGATGTCGAAAGGCGTGTGCGTCTGTGTCGCCGTGAAGAGGTGGCCGTTGAATTTGGAGAGGATGGTATATACCTCGCCTTCGGGACTCTCGTCGAATGCCGCCACAGGGGCTTGGAAGTCGCGGGCATTGGCAAGGCAGTTAGATCCAATGGGTCCCAGCTCGGGCAACTTGAAATGCCCTTCGTATAATTCGAGGATGTAGCCGCGAACCGGCCCCTCGGGCAGTTCGACGCGGTACCGCACGCCTCGGGGGATCACACAGATCTCATTAGGCCGCACGAGAATCCAGCCCAGCTCGGTCTGGATATCCAACACGCCATGCTGGAGCACGATCAACATGTCTCCATCAGCACTATAGAATGCTTCTTCCGGCTTCATGCTCTTCCCTGCCGCAAAGATGAGAATCCCCAGTCCGCTCTTCATGGTCGGATCCCCCGCGCCGGCGACCAGCTGCAACGAATGCACCCAGTCACTCTCGAGGTCTAGATCAAACGGGTCCCAGCGCAACTGATTGGGGATCTGGTGCAGCTTCTCGCCCTCGGGGTTTGTGTTATAGGTCGTCGCCTCCCGAGCCACAAACGGCGTGTGTGACGCGGCAGGTAGGATGCGGTAGAGCCATGACTGCTGATTCTCGTGCCGTGGGGAGGTGAAGGCGGTGCCCGAGAGCTTCTCGGTATACAACCCATACGCAGGCTTTTGGGGGGAGTTGCTTCCGATGGGGAGAGCGCCTAGGATGGCTTCGGTCCTGTGAAGATGGTGTTAGCTGGGGATGCACGGCGGTGCATCTTTTGCGCGATAGGGCAGTGGGCAGTACTCGTGGTAGGATCCGAAGCCATTCTGATACTTGTATTTCTCGGGCGTGCTAAACTTCGTGACGGGCATTTTGGAGAGAAGGAGAGAGTGGATATGTGCTGTCTCTGGTATAGAGCCCAAGAGTACTCAGAAGGTTGCGCCGACGTTATATATGAGCACGAGGCGACGACACTGGAGACGAAGGAAGAGCAAGAGGTTATGATGCCCGGAATCACAGATCAGCACTATTCCACCAAAAAGCAGCAGTAGTCGGGTCCTTCGCCTAGGGAAAGATGGGTGCGAGATGAGATGCGGCATAGCAGGCCTTGGGAGCTCCGAGGCTCTGTCACTGTGAGCGCCGACCCAAAGCTTTCCGCACCCCGCAAATGCGAGCGACCCCTCCGCATCCCGTGTGGGGCTGGAAGCATTCCGCGCCGTGGACGCCCATTCCGCACTGGAAAACACCGGGGAGCCATGTGATTTCGTGCCGGCTTGCTTATGTAAGGTCGACCGAGCCTGCACGCTGAGCTCACCGCGCTGCATTGTTCGGAAAGCCACGCAAGGTTGGTATCCCCATGAGACCGTCGATCAACTTAAGCGGGATGGCTCTGTGCTAGGGTCTTGCGGAAGCTCCAGGGCTGTGATCTACTGCATCAGCGTCATTCGGTTGTCTGCACCCGGTATCGCTCCTGTGCTCAAGAGCTCTAGAGACTTGAAATGGCTACACTATGTTTGAGAACATGTCTGTCTCACATAGACTCTTGCTTTCCATTTTGTGAACATGTGACCTGTCCACAGCGCAGACTTGCGACGGGGTAGACACTGCTTCGGAAGGCATTGGCTTGGTGATGGCGGCATCACTGTCATCCATTGGCCTGGACCTTATGGTGCAGAGATGCTTAGTTGCTGATCACAGCGCTCCTAAGTATACTTTTCGACCTTCTTCATCAGCTTGACAAAAGTATCGTCGCCATACAAATCCATGAGTTTCTTGCCTTTCTCCGGCGAAGATGCCTCGACCCATTTGACGTTGGACGCATCGAAGAAGTCTTGATATGTAGCTTGCAACGTTGTCAGCCCGTGTATTTGCCATATTTCGGCGGGAGCACTCACGATCACCCGTTCCATCTTCTTGCATCATCCTCTGTCTCATGGGCTCCCACCCTTCCCGAATCTGCTGCAGGACAGCTTCCTCCCCGCCCCCGATTTTCTCAGTCACCTCGCTCAAAGGCACCTTGAAACTTTCCTCGCGCGTCCTCTTGAAATACTCCTCGTGGGGATCAAGTGCATAGCCATGCACATCGGCAACAATCCACAACAGAATGGCCTGCCTGCAATGTCTACTCTTCCTCTGATAGTCATCCATGACATCCAGGCATTTCAGGTCCCGGTAGCCCTCTGACGCCGGGAATCTCTCGTTCAGCAGCCGTGCAATGGGCGTGGAGTCGTTGAGAGCTTGGGGCTTGTCGCCCAGGATTTCAATGATGGGCACCGTGGCGCGGAGGCCTGTCATGTCGGCGAAGAGCCGCTCGCATGTAGGCCTGATATCGGGATAGGAGAGCTTGGTGACCGTGTAGGGGATGCCCTTGTAGTTCAGGGCATACCGGGTGGACCAACAGGCTGGCGACCATGTTTTCGGTCCGGAGAGGTCGTAGAAGCGGACTAGAAGTTTGGACGTTGCCATAGTTTCTGTATACTGGCTGCTTTGATGGGACTCAGAATGGTCTTAAGCGGCGGGTACGAATTCCTTTATCGGCCGAGCAATCTGATGAGGGGAAGCGCCGCCCCATGAATGACGGCTCGCCTGTCTTTACACCTTGCTTGCTGGCCCCACGTGCTTGCTTGCTGCTTGATACCACCGAATTGACGCTGAATCTCAATTTCTGTTGGACTCATTAGCGTGACCAACATCGAAGAAAAGTAAGCCCTTTCAAAAGCCCTACCCTTCGTATTTTAATCAACGCCGATAACATGTATCAATGCACCCAGGAAGTAGTGCCAATGCCTAAGAGTCGCTTGGCCGTAGTAGAGGGACAAGTTTGGCTTGCCTTGTACAAAATGTATCCCGATTAGCTTGAGCATATTATACGAACTAACGCGCCCGTTGGTACTGAGGATGCTTTGCACTCGAAGCGGTTTCAGTAAGTGGGCAATGGAAAGTATGAGGATCCTTAGTGGGGCCTCAGTTCCAGTTCTGCTGTTGAGGGTAGCCAGGTTACACGCATACAGTGCATGGAATCCAAGACAAGAAATTGTTTGTTCTCATGAACAAGGCATCAAGAGCATTCTACCAGCTTGAAATATCATGAGGTATGCGCCGCCATCACATGGGGAGCGATCACTCTCCCAAAAGGAGGGCCGTCGCGATCTCGATTTGCTTTTCATCTGAAGATCACCTCCGATGACGTTCAGCAATGTAGTCGTTTTTTCATGCAAGTAGCAAAGTTACATGATCACGCTGACCCTTACACAGAAGTCTTCCGACCTGCGTTGCATGGCCCAATCATCGCTTCATGTGTCTCGTACTCCAAGCGGCGTTCATTGGACAATGTAAGTCTCCTCAATCGGCAACCCGTTATTGGGTCTCTGCTCCCGTTGAACGTAGTGGAGTCAGCCTCACTATTCCCTTCCCACATGTCTCCAAAATAGCATGCAAGACTGAGCTAGTAGGAGTGTGGCAGGTTTTCCCAGCGCGCCGGATTGGTGGGTGAAGTGCCCAACAACTGCCACGTCGTGAGGCAGATAGCTGACTGCATATCCGTGGACTTCATTCCTGATTTGGGTGCAGCCTTCATTTTCTACTTGAGCCTCGCTTTGGCTTCAGCTGTTGTGTGTGTTTGCCAGTTTGATATCACTGGCTTATTACTGGTGAGGATACAGGCTGCTATCTTGGGTTACTATCTCGGGCTGCTATCTCGGACTGCTGTGTTCCTTTGTCTTGGCTTAGGAGTAATATAACTCATATCAAGACTGTATTCCTGAGAGCTCAGCAAAACTTGTCACGTCACCCCGCACTTGTCGCCGTATAAGGCTGTGTGACCCTCCCAGTCAACCCACCTCTTCCATCTCTCGAAAGTATCTCTTGCGTTCATCTTTGAAATCCAAGATGCATCCGAGGAAGAAAGAAAAGCAGTACTCCGATACCAAAACTCCCCGCGATAACGTCATCGTCATGCACTCCCGGAAAGGCAAGAATCAAAGAGAGAAAGAGAAGGATTCAGACGACGAGCCAAGCGATGCGATAGTACGAGTGATCCCACCACCACCAAAACCTCAATGCCCCCTTCGATCGATGTACGCAGTCTTGATCCAACCTGATGAAGGAACGGAAGGAGAAAAGATAAAAGGATGCCCTTTACGACGTGTACAGCTGTGGCATACGATTCCGTTGTGTCTGATAGCCATCATCATCCCACTGCTCATTGGCATTGTGGTTTTGATCTTGCTGTTAGGCCTTGCTGGCTATAGGATTTCAACGAAGATAAATGAAGTGGCTATGCAACTAGTGAAGGCGAATCCGACCTTAAGGCAATATGCGGAGCGCTTGTCCGGGACTGATGATGGATATCATGCGAAGAAAGAGAACTGAAGGGCCTGCTCTGTTCCGGAAAAGTTCAGTATACCTTGTCATTTCATTCGCAGATACTTCATCAGAATCTCTTCCAAGCAACCAATGGCATCTTCAAAAGTACAGATACTTCGTCAAGCCCGAGTCTTCACAGCTTTCCACGATTCAGAAAATGAACCGGCAATTCCACATGGCGACTTCTCAGAAACTCGGCAACATTCTTTCCCAAGAAATCATATGTGCTTGAGCAACTCACCCCACGATCAAGATGGTCATGTAGCAAGAAATGAACAGCCCAAAGGTTCGGGAGCTCGAAGCGGTCCTAGAACAATCAATACAACAACCACAATCCCCGAGGGAGACCTACAATCTTCTTGCCATTATACTCTTTGGCCAGCAGTGCTTTCATGCGATCTGTGCTGAGGAGCCATCTTAACCAGTCGTATTCGTCGCTATGCCGAACCCAAAAGCCGACATTCGCATTCGATCCTTTATCACCACTTCTGGCATGCACCAACCAACCCAAAGGCCCCGTGACGGTCTCTCCCCAATCTGTTCTCAACAAATGCTCTGCTTCATTGACGCTTGGTTGCTGGCGTGGCCACGACTTGGTGTGCTGAGGCGGGCTCATCAACAAATCCCTCCCATCCCACAAATGCACTTTGTGCTCCAGCATATCCTGCGGCAGCAATGTGACGAAATATTCCTGAACCGGCTTCGGGATCCCTTGTCGGAAGTCGAGGTGGAACGTCGCTCCCGGGTAGCTGCACATGATCAGGTCGATAATGGGCCGCAAGAACTTGTCCGGTGCGATATCCGCCACGTTTCGCGCTTGAGCGAACACTCGAAAATCTACAGTGGCGCTGGTCTGATTGGTGGGATCCTCTGCGGCAGTGCCATTGAGGGTGAACTTGAGAACGTGGAAGCGCGTGAGGGGACCGACGAGTGAGAGAGCCTCTCGGACTTGAAGCTCTAGCATGCGTGCTTTGGTTGCTATGTCGAGACCAACGAGGAACCAGTGGACTTCTGCTTGGTAACCGCCACGGGCTGTAATGCCAATTTTTGTTGTCGGGGGTGAAGGCGCTCCCTTTACGCCATGGAGGCGAACTCTATTGGTGCCTATTTGCTCGACGGAGATCTGGTCGAGAATTGCTGTTACGTCGCTGAAGCTTCGATTAGCTCTTGATGAATGCAGAGATGATAATCGAAAGGATTGCACTACCTGTTGAAATACCATGGTCCTTGTATCTCATACAAGAGCTGTGCCTTGCAAGTGTCGGTATTAACCACACCATTTGTCCCCCTTTGCTTAGTGATTACGACCTCCCCTCGACTCCCAACCTCAGCAATCGGATATCCAATATCCCTCCAACCACCACCTGCCTCCAATTCCTTGAAAATGGTACAGTTCCCACCCGTGACATAATTTGAGCACTATCAAAATGTCGTCAGTGCAAGCCCGAACAAAGCCTGAAAAGAACACCAGGACCAACCTCAATTAAATGCCCTGCAACAAATGCGTTCGCCATCTTATCCAACCACGTCTCGTCTTTCTCCTCCCAAGCATGCCACCAGACGACCGCTCCAATCACAGGGCTGGCATCACTGACTCTGCCCGCCAGCACAATATCCGCACCACTTCTCAACGCCGCGGCAATGCCCAAGCCGCCCAGGTACGCCTGCGCACCTACAATATCCTCGCGAAAGTCCCAATCCCGGAGCCTCTCGCCATTACAGAGATTCTGAAACTCGTGCACCGAGAACAGGGAGTTGATGGCATTCTGGATGCCCGGCACGTTCTCCATCCATGCTTCTTTCGGCGACATGCCACTGGGCAGACGGGTGTTGTTGAGAAGATCATTCTTGCTGCTCTGCAACGACGTCTGGATCACGGGAAGGACGTCATCGCCGGAGATATATGCGATTTTTAGTTGCGAAGCGAGACCTTGAGAGAGGAGCAGTTCGTTCACGGCCCCGCGCAGCGCCTTGGGATCCGACGCACCAGCGTTGACCACAATCTTGATCTGGTGTCGTGCAATGTCCTTCAAGGCGGGCGCCAGGGCTTCGAGAAAGGTCGGCTCGTAAGCTATCTCTCCTGCGCTCTTAGCGGCTTGGGATGTCATGTTCGCTTCGGACATCCACTGTTGCTGGGTTCAGTATGTGCGCTTTCCACAGGGTGATTGCCGCGCAGAGGACTTACATCGCCCATTATCACGTCTACGGGATCGGACGTCTGGTTTGCTGCAAATGTGGTAAAGGCATGGCGGCGATCTGACGCGCTTCCTGACGCACCTGTTCCATATCATTAGTATCATTGTCATGGAATGCACAAGAATGAAGTTGGAGCCTGAAGCGATCCCACTTCATAGAATAGACCCTTTACTTCTACACCTAGAATCCTTAGGTATTTACGGCCCGAAGCTCGATGATAGCCTAGAGTGCTAGCGAGGAAGGTACGGGACGAAGACTGGAGGAAGAGGATGCGGACCTGCTATGCGAATCGGACGTTTCCCTTGGCTGCTCATTCTGATATCTTCACAGTGGGTATTACTTTTATTCTCAAAATTCAAAAAGCTTCCCAGAGGCCGTGCAAATAGAGGCTTCAAGGGGAGATATACACCAGGCACATGCTACTTTCCCGACGTCCGAGGTTGAGACGTCAAGCTGTCAAGCATCGATGGCGGGGCACTAAGCGATATGCGGGGTTGATTAAATTTCAACGTTCTTAGTTGACTCAGCTACCAAGCCAAAACAAAGTTGGAGATCCAGCAGATCTTTGATTCAACGGTATTATAGGTAGAGGTCTATCATTGGTTACGACTCAAAACTTTGACGGCAATGCCGTGTCTAGGAGCAAATCGAAGTCAGCGACACGATTCAAGCTTCGTGGTTGATTAGACTTCACATAGGAATATTAGAGACTCTGCCCTCCAAACATTGCTCAACTCCCTGCCGGATGAGCTCAGCAATCTCTGTCGAGAAGAGCGCAATGCCCAGCTCCTGGCTTGTATACCAACTCGCGTGATCCATGTTTCCACTTCCCAATACCACGACCTCTTCATCGACAATGGTGAGCTTAAGATGACTCTTAACTGGCTCCTCATTGTCACCCTGAAGTTCAGCAGAATCTTTGGGGTGGTAGTACCCAATGCTCAACTCGCCCGGAGTTTGGCAGTGGACTTCAGGGTCATTCATGACCTTTCTCTCATAATTCTTCATCATGCTTGCATAAGTTCGTTGCAATCCATGAATCTCAACCTCCGTCACCGTCCGCGCTGTAACAATCTGTTCGAGAAGCATGAGGCGTTTGCTAGTGACTATCCGAACATTAACTCCTCTACTCAAGGCTTCGACTACAAGTGCCTTGACAGCTCTACACGTCAGATTCGGTGTTTGGATATATATTGACTTTTGCGCAGCGCGAAATGCTTTGGTCAGAAATACATTCAAAGGCGTTGGTGGCGGAGGTCGTTGAGAGAGCAGAAGAAGATTCACCCCAGGGCATGCATCAATCCGTCTGTGGTGTGGTGAAGGAAGCAAGATAGTAGGGATCTTTCTCTGAGCTGTCTTAGACACGTCGATCTGTAGAATTGGCTGCGTGCTGACCCGAACTTTGGAGCCGGCAGCCTCATCAATCAACGAAGAAAGCTCAGATTGTGCCGGTGGATGGAACCCATCCAAGCTGGCCCCACCTCGAGACCAAAATTCATCCCAGAACTCAAACAGTTTGCCTACAGCTGGCCCTGTGAGCTCAATACACCCCTCAAACCATCCTTCCCAACTGACATTACAGCTTGGCAAGAAGGCCCTTTGTCGGTCAATGATGATAAATTTGGGGTGCATCACGCTGAAGGGTCTAACAAAGACGCTTTTAACAACGAGGTTCAAACCCGGAATCTCCTTGGGACTTGGGAGGCCCAATCTAGCCCAGGAGGAGAATCGAGCAGTGGACGGGGCATAGGTTGCACCCCGAATCCTACCAGTCTGCGTAAGCTTTTGCCAGACAGAGTACGACGAGAAGCATATTCGGACTTGAATCTTGCCGTTGCCACTCCTCACAGCTCTGTCGGATAACGTCCGAAGCAGCGCGACCACATCATCTCTGGAGTCCGACTTGGCCCAGAAGCATGTGACTATGATGACTTCATGCTGCGCCAATTCGCAAGCGGACAGTGCGTCTTTTAGGATCTGATGTCCAGTGCCAATGCCAAAGGTTTCCGGACGGGAGCTGGACAACAGAACGCGTGGATCGAAGGCGTAGTAATTGGGGTCGTCGAACTGGTTCTCGTCCACGTTGCTGGCGACCTCCTTCAGCCAGCCGTCAATGATGGCGCGAAACAATGGCGTCGCCATGCTGTGATGGTGCTAAGGATACATTTTGCTGTCCCGGATGACCATTCCCAAGTGCGCTGGGTAAAGAAGCACCGGCAGCATGAAATGAGGCTGCACATGGGTTTGAAGCGTGACGGGATTTGCTAGACCGCTCTGTTATATTCACCCCGGTGCGTCACCAATGAACCCGCCAAGCTCTGGCAACGGTGCATATGCCACTGATTCCTATTCCCCCACGCTCCATGCGCCATAAAGTCTTGAACGGAGCACTATTGAATCCTACGAACAGAGTTTTGTCCTACGGTATTTGTGTTAGCCATCCCCAGTGAGAAGGGCCAACATGTCGTAACCCTAGCATAAGCAACGCACTTCACCGAAGTTGTGCATTGCGGGTGCTGCAAGGCATGTCCGACCAACGACGGCCTTGCAACTGGAGAAGTTCTTCAAGGAAATGCATGCCCTACTGCATTAGTTGCCATTCCTACCATCGTGTTCTTGGGGTTGATTAATACGGAAGGCAATTGCAGGATCGATGTCCGGCAGGCTCCGGCGGGTATCATCAATATATCTTCTGACTTTCTGGTACTTTCTAGCCCCAAATCTTATATTTTGAGTTCTACTAAGATTTTATCCTCCAAGAGTATCATATTTGACAGATCGGAGATGATCATGAGCAACATGGCTTGGTCATCGAATTAACCGGGGTTGGATCCATGCCAATTGTCCGCGATGTTTCGATAACGCCTACCCCAATTGATAGGGACGCAAGGAAATGCGAATGGCTTTCTCTATTATTTAAGTCTCGGATAAGTCGCTAAAGCTCTGGTTATCACAGGCTGCATTGAGGGGTAGTGATTTGATGTGCCTCCATGCCGAAAGGCATAATTGTATAACTGCTGATTTCGGAAAGACTACTTGAGCGGACTGAGCCTTACTGACGTGAAGGGCAGTGGAAAGGATGCTGTGTGGTCAGACTTTTGCGGCAATGACATACGGGACTTATGATTTTGTTCTACATAGGTAACCAGTGAAACAGGTGCAGAATGGCTTAAGAAAAGAAACAAGACCCCCGAGGATTTCGGTGAGCAGAAAAGGCTAGATATCTTTCGCATCCATTCGGGTGGTCGCTTGTAGAAGTTACTATGGTTTTCGTCTCAGTGACGAAGCCTCATTATTCCGTTTCCACCATGAGTAGTAGTATCATATGCCGCCTCAGAGTTGTCTGAACTTCCTAATCTATATTATTGACATCTCGTGAGAAATCATAGCTGTCAAAAAGATCCGGCTCTGGAAGGTCGCTCAAGTGAGAACAGTAAAAGTTCATCCAATGCAGCCGGCTACTCAAGTGGTGATTTGCACATGCTAGGCTTTTATTGGTCAACTTGAAGCAGTACGAGCAGGACACAATGCCTCATATGGGAAGCCGGCTTTCCGGTGACCATTGGTGGCATAATTCCTCCTTGGCTCGGAAATATAACGCCACTTAGCTGGGGGCTCTTTTTGCTTATTAGAGGGGAACAGGACTAAGTGCCACCAGAGTCAAAAGAAGCCATCGGCCCATCAATGTACAACAGTACAATGCAGACATCCGAACTCTAAGATTTCGAATGGAAAACACTTTTTGGAGGCTTACATCGGCTACCTCCTACCTGATCGCTGATCCAGATATCCTTCGAAAACTCAAATGAGCTGGATAGATGCCGATTCAAGCCGCTTGCCACTTGCGAGGCTTGCCGGCGGTGATGGAGTAAGTTCTACGGCACGACGAATCTCTTATTTCATACAGCGTGTCTGGTCATCCTGACTTCAAGTACGCCCCTTCCGCATTGGCTTAGCCATAGGCTATGCCGCAGAAAAACTTTGTCACTGCCTGCTGCTCTGGTCCACCAAAACTTTGGGGGTATTTTCACAACTGCACCTCTTCGCTAGAGCCATGGATCGAGGATCTTGGGTTGTCTTGGTCTTGGCTGGCGTTATCTTGCCGAGCTCAACGGTGCTTGAGCATGAACCTGGCCAACGCTGAACGGTACACTTGTCTCGCCGCTGGTTGTCGAAAGTTTGAACTACTGTCAAGAAGAGGGACGATGCCGGGAGAACCGCGCTGACTGAAACGCATGTCATCGATGTTGAAATGCCGGGCGATGGCTTTCCTGCAGTCTCGAACCCGGGAAGCTTTGACGTCCGGATGCTTGGAAGTCTCGCGGCGAGAAAGGGTGGATGGGACTCCAGATTGACGTACGGAGTATATTAATGATGGGCAAGATCGTAATCGAGATCTTCAGATCCACATTCTGATGATCGATCCGAAACGCTCGGCGAGAGCACTCTCACCAACCCATCTCGCTGTGCCGGGGTTCTTGCCCGAGACTGCCAGCAATGACGGCGGGAGCACGGAGCTCAATGATAGAGCGCCATGCTTAAGCTTTGCCGGAGGGGCAAGCAGGCGGCCGTGAGGAGGGCGCGCTATTGAGTTCAATATTGTCACCATCCACCGGCGACATGACCGTTGTGAGTTGCTTCTGATGCACAGCATGAGATGGCCGAAGGCGATCAATCAAATCTCACTTCATCCCAACTAGGACCCCATATGTTCAGTCACATTGGCAATCGATCTCACACCACTCGTCACAGCTCCGGGTCCAAGGGTGCACCCACGCACACTGGCGGCATGGCATCCTTGCGGGGACATGTGTGCAGGCTGCATGAACGAGGCCGCCGAGCAGCGCGCAATACGACGCCGCCGCCGAAGCAGACGGCGTTGACGTGCATCCCCTGACCCGGTGGGATGATGACACCAATGGGAAGGGCGCTGCAGCTTCCGGATCGCCAGTTATGCCTATCGCTTACTGACGGCCCTGGCAGCAGATCGGGGCCCAGGCTGGCTGCATTGACCTCACACGACGCTTTAGCCTGCTCGGCTTGCTGGTCTTGTCACAGCCGCAACCTCTTGTCCTCCGGTTTCACCAAACACCGCCGTAGCCGCGAGAATTATATTATTCGCGGCTGCCACCACCACCACCACGCCTTGCCACTGCTCCCCACACCAAACCGCTTGCGTCAGGCAATCGCGAGCGTGCAACTCGTCATGCCGGCGCACCTATGAGCAGCCGCCGTGGCCTTGCCTAGCCGTGCCCCGAACGGGATATCCCAACTTCGCGGTGTCTTGCACTTGCCACGACTCCCAAAGCCTTCGTCGAGGCCTCCGTGATGCATCCGGCTGGAGGCTGTGCTGCAAGAACGACTGGCCTGAGCTTCCTGCGAACAGCTAGGTACGAAGGATGAGCACCTGCGAACCCACTGCAAGCTGAGCAGCTAGGCCCTTCTGGGCGAGTAGTCTCACCATAGCCGTTTGATAGGCGCTCTGGGCGGTTAGATCTCAACGTTTGTTTGAGCTGGGCTGAGCTGAATGAATCACTCACGCCACTCGGGGGCTTTCCTGGCGTACCTGGCCATCACGACTGTGGGGAGGGACCTCGCACCACTCGGTACTGGGTTCCGGGGGCTTGGTCCGATCACAAGTGATGGCCTTGACTGGCCTTGACTGTTCCAGGTGTAGCTGATGGGTACCTAGTGGGAGGCATCAGCGTGGGTATGATGGCGTAAACTATGCACAAGTTAGGCTCGTCGAGCTACTTAAGGTAAGCTCCAAGTATCTCGTGTCACATCTCACCATCGTCTTATCATTTCGACGTGACCAGAATTTGCACGTCAATATATGCAGCAACGCAAATATGGGTATCATCACACATTACTCTTCTTCCTTTTTCCGGCCCAATATATTAAGCCTCAGCCATACGATACGCAATTATGTTGCGACCGTTTCTCCTTCAGCAGCCCTTCCCTCAAGTCATAACAGAGACATTTCCCCCACCATCAACGCACGACCAGCACCGCTTCAACAATTCACCATGTCCATGATTTCTGCTGTCATCATCCTGCTGGCTGGCGTGGTGTTCCTCATAACCCGGAAGCTCTTCACCCAAGAATTCATAAGAAGATGGGCGTCAAGAGGCTCTAAAGGATCAGGAACCACATTCAGCCGTCATGGTGGAAACATCAAGGAGAAGTCGCCGGGAGATGTTCAAGCATACCAACTACCACCGTTACAGACCACAACGAGAACGATGCCGGCTATGGCCATGGCTCTCAAGAAGCTGGACCAGATCAACTGGCTTACATTTGATGCCAACTACCTTCCAGAACACGAAATTCGATCCGACCTTCTTAGCAAGTCTCTACATCAGGTAGTACAGGTATTACCTCCTGCTCTTGACTCCTGTCATGAGACTCTTGCCCTGGTCGTCGACTTTCTCACCAACCGGTACCCTCAGTCATTCACCATAACCTCATCACCACGCACAATTCACAACCATATTACTGGAGAATCATTCCCTATCGGTGCTGATATTGCCAATCCTCTTGAGATCGCTGCTCGTTTGTCTATGGAAGACTTTAACATCTTGAAGAAAGATGCCGAGACTGGAGAGTACAGACTGCTAGCCTCCGCAACCTTATTCCCGACGGGGTGGAAGCTGCAAGAGAGGATAGGTAGCTCAATGGCGACTTTGCATGCACCAGTGCCGGGGTGGAAGGAAAAGCTGTCACGCAGCGTTGATCGGTTAGTCTCTTCCCCCTTTCCATCATCATCATCATGGTCATGACTGACCAAACTTCAGATACTTTGATCACCTTACTCCTAGCTCTTGCATGGAGCGTAATAACACCTTCATCCAAACATCCCCCGAACTATTCCTTGACACGCCGGAGGGAATGTTTCCTCATCCGTCGCCACTTACAGCAAATCACATTCAAGTACGACGTGAACGCCAGACGTTTACGCGACTTGTACACAACGATGCAGTTCTCTTCACCGTGCGAACTTTCATGCGGCCATTGACGGAACTAAGTCTCGAAGAGATAAAGGCCTTTGCTACAATGGTCCGAGGTTGGGAGCAATCTGAAATGGGGAGATACAAAGGCAGTGAAGTCTGGGGCGAGACCGCCTTGCGATACTGCGACGAGCAATTGGCCAAGGCCGGATTGTAACTACATGTTCTGAGACTTAAGCGTCGGCGTTTCGAATTAATCTGGATCGGAAAATTGATCGAGAGGCGTCTGGAAAACGAAAAATCGTTCGGTTGGATATACCTTAAAAGCGTCGAGAAGGCAATGCTTGTAAAAGCTGGTCATGAGGCGTTTTGAAATTTTCTTTCTCCCATGTAACACTATATTATTGCCAGAAAAGCAATGAATGTCCACCTCATCTGTCACATTTAGCGATTTGCTTTTGCCCATTGTGAAGTAAAGTTACGTGTCAAGTGAGTGCCACGTGCGTTTCGCTTGCTTTGCTGCCCTCGAGAGCCACCACCGCTCAAGCTGCCAGCGCCGACTTCCCTGTCCTCGTGCTCTCACCCACCGACGCCCTCCCTCCCAAGCAGGTTTCGCATTTTAAAAATATCCCCCATCCTCTGCGCTCTCCCGCCCGGCTCGCAGCTGTCAAGCGACCCTCGAAAATCCTTCCACCGAACTCTCCTCCGAGTCTCATTTCAGTGACCAGGCAAATGGGCTTGCCCCAAAGTCTAAATCCTCCGTCTCGGGGGAAAAGGGGGATATTTTTTTCTCGCTCGCGATTTGCTTATCCGAGTTTCTATACTTAGTCTGAACGACCTTAGGTTTCCTTTTTTTTATTGTTTTTTTTTCCGTTGGGAAGGGGAGGGCGGTGCTTTTCTTCTTCTTCTTTTCTTCCACGGGTACAGAGATAACTTGCACTTGTCCTTCCTTTCTTTTGGAACATTCGTATTATTTGCGATGCGGAAAGAAAAAGGATGGCGGAGAGAGCTGGATTGGCTTCGGTGTTTATATTAGAACTTAGTGTAGCCTATACCTGCTTGCTCGTAGCCCCTTTCGGCATATCGAGATTGTGGTTGGGGATTCAACTCGGTTTGTGCACGAACCGTATAGGTTTCATAGATGCCTGCGAGTTGCATCAGGGTGAGGGTCCTGTAAACACTGGGAACGCTTTTCCAAGAGAGTCACTGGTTTACTGTGTGAATGAATATCCGGGGAATATCTGGAAATAAGGAGCTCGCGCATTAGTGAGACTCTGGGGTATTGTATTGTGTACTAGTCAAGGACTGGGTTATGGCTTCAGGAAATTATGCCGCTCGAAGCTGCAGGTTTCGACGCCAAAAAGGAAGAAACTGCGTTTAGACAGCCCTTCAAGCACGTACCCATTTCTGCTGCAATAGAAAAGCCCAGTTCACCACTTGCTTCTGTCAGCGGTCTCCGCCATGGCAAGCATCTGACCGGTGGTATTCCTGATGGACTCCTGTATCCAACTAGGCGATCCTCGAATGCAACTCAAAAGGTTCATATACTTTGGTAGGATAATGTGACCGCTGTTGCCCGATAGGACCTGTTCAACAATGGCGTTCGAGACCACTTCCGGCTCAAGGACAGGATCTTTGAAGCTCGGCTCCGCAAGCAACGGAGCTATCATAGCGGTACGAATCCATGATGGAATGACAAGCCTTAAGAAGTCAGTGCTGCCGCGGGGGCGGTGGTTGAAAGAAGGCACTTACGTTGTTCGCACATTGGGGGCTTTGTACCGAGCCCGTAATTCCTGTCGCAATCCCTCGTGGAACGCAACGGCCGAGTTCTTACTGCAAGCATAGTCTACCATGCCAGCACATGTGATATACGAGCTCATACTTCCAACGGTCACTACATGTCCATGATTCTGCTTCACCATCGCTGGCAGGAACTCCTTGACGGTCAAGAAATGACTGATTGTATTGACCTCGAACAGATTGCGGATTGCTTTTTCGTCTGCGGTCAGAATTGGCAAGACGTCACCCGATACACCGGCATTGTTGATGAGAATCGTGGGATGGCCATAGGTAGCTCGAATTGTGGAAGCTACGGATGCGAGCTCGGAAGATTTGGTTACGTCGCAGGTATAGTAAGCAATGGTCGATGCTATTCTTTATGTGAGTTAAATTAATGGAAGTGACAGTGGTGATTTACGTAGAGGGGTCTTGGGTGGTCGAAGGTCCAGTATCACAACTCTAACCCCCTTGCTGGCAAACTCGCGAGCCATCAACTCCCCAATACCACTTGCGCCTCCCGTGATCAATGCCAGTTCCTGGCTCTTAACAATCCTAGCAGCAGACTTGCCATGGTTAAGAACGTATGTTGAAAGTCGATTGGAGAGCTTGCGAACAATGCTGATGGCCAGGATTACCCTCAAAGCATGAACAAACCCTGCTGATTTGACAATGGTGAATACGGCTGGTGGCAGTATCTTCTCAAGCTTCTCGGAGTACCAGAGTATGGAAACAAGAAGGGGCCCAGTAGCTATGGGGTTGCGGAGTGCAACGCGGAGTGGGGATGTCAGGAGGGCAGTTGGAGACACCATCTTGAACTTCAAAGATACAGAACAAGAGGGGACTGCAAATGCCTGGGTGGGAAGGTCAAGTCTAGATATATGAAGGCCAAATACAACAACTCAGGGCCAGCTAGCTGTCCAGTTCCATCGTGGATGTCAGACGGATGGAACGTGCACCAAAGTAGGGCAGCTCGAGTGATGTCGCAGAAGGACGTAAGCCGAGGCTGTCAGTGGGGGGAAATCGTTGCGAAGGACTCTAGCTAGATCGGGATACACGTGATGCTCCAACCGCTTCCCCTCAGCCACGTCCGCTACTACTACTACCAGTTTCGCGCGACTTGTCTGACGCCCTCCACCCATTCGATACTTGCCATGCAAAGGAAACAACTGCAATCATTAAAAATGCCCATCTAGGGTCAGTGTCCCCGTCTTGGTGATCAGGTATTCCTGGACAGCCACGTCTTTTCCTGACTCCTTGCCGTAGCCGGACTCCTTGATGCCACCGAATGGTGATTCTGCAGCAGAGGCATTTCCTTGCGACTGGTTAGCGGCGGCCCGTTTGTGGGAGGATGACTACTTACCGGTATTCATGCCAATCATGCCCGCCTCGAGATTTTCGAGGAGTCGCCAGGTCCTGTCAACATTCTTGGTGAAGAAGTACGATGCGAGGCCCATCTGGAAGAGTTAGCCTGCCGCCTGCGCCGACTTGGTCCTGGCTTGACTTACGCTAGTATCGTTGGCTGCCTTGACAACTTCATCCTCACTTGCAAACTCATACATGGCCAATACGGGGGCAAAAGTCTCTTCTTCGGTGATCAGCATCTCCTTCTTCGCCCCCAGGATGATTGTCGGTTCAAAGAAGTAGCCAGTGGTATCCTTGACCTTCCCGCCACCCAGAATAACTTGTCCGCCATTCTTCTTCGCGTCTTCGACTTGCGAGAGTGCTTTGTCAAGACTGCGGGGTGTGGTAACGGGACCCATGGTTGTGCTTCGCGAAGCGCCGTGGCCAACCACAAGTTTTGCGGTACGCTCCTTGAGTATGTCGGCGAACTTTTGGTATACACCAGATTGCACATAGACGCGATTTGCAGTGATACAAGCTTGGCCAGCATGTCTCCATTTCAATGCCATTAGTGCTGTCAAAGTATTAGTCTAGACCGGAGGTTTGGAAGCTTGGGAGTTTACCATCGGCTGCTTGGTTCAAGTCTGCGTCGTCGAAGATCAAGAACGGACAATTTCCTCCCAACTCGAGAGTGACCTTCTTCAGCCCGTCTGCACAATGCTTCGCAACCAGCTTTCCAACCCTTGTCTAGGTCAAAGTTAGTCTTGTCATCTGAGGATATTGATAATCACTTACCGAGCCCGTAAAGGTAACCTTCTTAACCTTTGGGTGGCGGCAGAGTGCCTCACTGAGGCCTGGAGTGTTTTCGAGACTTGTGGTCAAAACACTGAACACGCCTTTGGGAAAGCCAGCTTGCTCAGCCAGTAGAGCCAAAGTCAAGACCGAGAGGGGTGTCTCTGGAGATGGTTTCACAATCATACAGCATCCAGCCGCTAGTGCTGCGCCAGCCTTTCTCAAAATCATGCTGATCCTGTTAGTTAATTCATCAGCCGTGGGTAAGACTTACGCGATGGGGAAATTCCATGGCACCAAAGCAGCCGCAACACCAATTGGTTGCTTAACCGTAAAAACTCTCCTACCAGGAGCAGCAGGGGTTTGTATTGTGCCCTGGATCCTCTCTGCCTCGCCCGCGAACCACCACGTGAAACCAAGAGCATAGTCAAGTTCGCCTTGGGATTCAGCAATTGGCTTTCCCGTCTCGAAAGTAACGATTTTAGCAATGTCATCTCTATTCTCTCTGATCAAGGCATCCCACTTAAGAAGCCATTGTGCCCGAGTTCGAGGATTGATCTTGCGGTAGCTTTCAAAAGCTGTATGGGCAGCCTCAACTGCTGCATCTACGTCTGTAGCATCATTGTCTGGAGCCGATGCCCAGACTTTGCCATTACCAGGATCTGGAGGACATCAGTACGAACAATGCATCCAGGGAGAAATACACACCGACGACATCGAATCTTTTTCCTGATCTGGCTTCAACCCAGTTTCCACCGACGTAAGATTTGTCTTTGAACACAGCGGTGTTGTTAAGCTGTTGTCGTTGTCAGCTGAGGAGCTCGGTACGCAAACTGCGGGGAAGCTGGGGATACACCTACTTCGAAGGGCAGATTTGGAGTCATTTTGAAATTTACGGTGCGAGTTCTTTCAGGATGAAGTAAAGGTAATCAGTTTTGAAGTCCTAGAAAAGTGGACGAAAAATGGATAATGTTTGTTTGAGGCCACTTCCCTTACAGCACAGAGTGGGGTTGGGTTAATCACCGTCGGCAAAAGATCGTGGCCAGGCATTGGCGACACGTGATAATAAATGAGGTTCACAGAAACTCAAATTATCTATCTCACGTTGGATGGACTTTCCAGGCCATTTCCATTAAAGCAGCGTCAGCTTATCATTGAATGATGCTCGCTTCTGATACCTGCACTTCAGATACATGCATTTTGGACCAAGCCTCTGCCAGGTAATAAATGAAAGTTATTGAGAGCTGTAGAATTCATTTGCTAGCTTCATGGGTTGTGGTTCAGCACTACATTGCCACCTACTCGCTTAAGAGCGGCAGTCTGTACAAATAGACGGCGCGGGATCTTTTGGCCTCAAGGCCATTAGCATTGCAAGTTGTAACAAACTTAACATTACTCCGATAGAGGACCCGCATTCTCTGCGTGCTTTGTTTATTGCTAGGTACGTCTCCTACAACCACCAAGATTGAAGTTGCGTGCTAATGAAGCGGCAGCCGACCACAATTGCGACTGTAGTTTGAGCCAAATGACAGGTTTCGCTCAGCAACAATTCTTTAAGGAAAGTTGATCATAATTCTGCCGTTGCTTACATATTAGTCAACAACTCTTTAAATCGCTTCAAGGATGTACTGGGTTAATAAGATATAACCCCATTCTTCTATAGCTTCGTGCCGACAAAGCACAGGCCTGACATATGCTCCATATCTCATAGCCGGTCAAAGGCCGGCCCGGGACTGATCAGTGGTAGGTATGCGAGAGTTGGTAGCATACCAGTGATGTGCTTTTTGCTTTTATCACCAATATGAACCCGACCATTTTCGATCTCCTTACCCATACAGAACTTAAAAATTTCCAAACTCAAATATATCCACTCTCAAGATATGGAAACCATCCAACCTGACAATATTCTTTTCGAGATACTTGTGAGGCCGTGCCGGCATTACATAAACAACACCAATACGTCCGTACATGGTCTTTACAAATAAGGATAGTCAATTTGTTCTGGAGACCTTGGATGTTAATATTATTATCGAGGATGCAGGCTTAGCTTTTAAAGCCAGTCGCCAGTCACCAGCACCATTCTTTGATACACATCTATTTAAAGGATACACGTCGTCAACTTGAACTGCCGCAAGGAAATGGCCAGACATTGCCTGGTGGACAAAGTAGCTCTTCTTTTTAGAAATAATCCAAGATCGTCGAGAAGGATTCAAAGAGTAGTCTGTTTGTATCCGAATGACCTCTCCATGAATGTTGCTTGAAAGCAAAGTGCAGTTCTGTTGTAAGCCTTCCAAATGTTTGAGGGAGCTAGAGCAGGAACTCATGCAACCCCTCCAGAAGCTCAGTCCACATTGTGGTCAAAGCTTCCAGAATTCAATCACGCTACCGAGATCCCGTCGACAACGTCATGAAAACTGGAAGCTTGCCCATCAGTATGACACGAAACATCACGATATAACGAGAAAGTGGCCAGTTTTCACCACTCAAACCCCGGTAAATTTATGAAATAAGAGAAAGAAGACGAGGAGGAGGCAAAGCCAAGATGGTACTCGAAAATGCATCCGACACCGTCCCAGACGACCGAAGCCCTCCTTCAGACAATGATCCCTACAACAGCTCCTCGAACGACTCTTTACGCGGCCAGCTAAGCTACAACATTGATATGAGCATGCTTCCAACACCAATACCCATCATAAATGGATTGTTGCCCTACAACATGACGAACTTCAACGCGGCGCTTCAACAACGACTCGCACGATCCGCCGAACTCATCAAGCGGCATCCAACCCAAGAAGAAGCGCAAGCGCTCGCATATTGGACGGCGAGGAATTTGTCGATAGCCTCCTATGGCAAACCATTAGGGCTCATTGGTGGATGCTGGCGTGCGTATAGCACAGCGGCAACCTGGCGATTTCCCTTCTGGACTCCAAACCCAGAGAAGTTCAGTCCGGCGAAGCTGGGACCGATCGCCGGTCCACGAGCGATGTTGCTCTGGCAATTTCTCAGATACTCGGCGTATGCAACCGTGGGTAACTTTCTGGGGACGGTGTTCTTTGCTAGCTATGGTGCCACGGTAGGTGCGGTTGGCGAGATGCAGGATCCGCGGCTGAAGGGGTTTGTTGAGGAATTGAGGAAATTGGCACAGGCGCAATTTGGACAACGGGGTCCCAAGGGCCCTCGCCAGCAGGGTAGTCAGCAGCCAGATTTGTATCAGCAGCAAAATCAGTATAATAGAGAAGCTGCGGACGACGCTAGTCCAACTGGCGGTGCTTTCGGGGATGGATTTCAGTCAGAGGCCATGCAGCAAGCACCAGTGGCACCGGAACCTCAAGCACAACAGCAACAGAGATCGGCACCTCAATCACGCTGGCCAGTCCAACGCCAATCTGCCCCTCCAACACCAACGGAACCACAACCTTTCGATATCTTTTCTGCTGACGATGCATCTCCCACTGGAGGACAAGGCATGCAGAGCGACATGAATACTACTTCATCACGTTCTTCTTCAGGCTCTGGATCAGCATGGGACCGGCTCCGTGCCAACGCGCAGGGTGCATCATCAAGAACTGCTACATCACAGCAACCGCAGGACCCTGAGACAGCTTCCAACAGTTACGCGTTCTCGAGCGCGGATAATGATGCGGCAAGAACGAGAGAGCAGGCACAGAAGGAGTTTGATGCGCGGGTTGAGAGGGAGAGGAATGGTGCAAATTTTGGTGGGAGAGGGAAGGGATGGTGATGACTCGAATGGTGAAAAAGCGACAGAAGAGCTTAATGTATCACTAATGTGCTATCAAAAGAAAAATACTACGAAAAAAGAGAGCACGGTGGGGTTTGAATCTGCTAACGCCTTAGATTCCAAAATGTTGATTGAAAGTGCAAAGTCAAAGCAACGGAGTAATTCCGGATTCCTCTCCATCCCCAGCCTTAGGCCGAGGTAAGGGAAGGGAAATGTAAAGGTTGCAAGCAAACAGAAGGCAGAAGATATGAAAAAAATAAAAATTCAACAGTAGGTATTCCCGTTGGAGACCGTAGATAGGATAACTTTGCTCGATAAACACATTTCCACCAAGAACAATCGTTCTATAGAGGGTAAAACCCAGTTAGAGATGTTGATATGACTGGTGTTGGACTTACATTGCTGCGACTGAATTCAATAACCTCGAGTAGCAAGAGCTGAGTTCAACGGGGTTTAGACGGTTATCTCCAGGTGCCAGTAGTTGGAGATGGTGGTTTGGCAGCGGATTCTGAGCGACCAAATTTGAATCTGTTTATGAGTTTATCTCGCTTCCTGGGACGAACTGGAACTTGCAACATGTTT
This sequence comes from Coleophoma crateriformis, assembly GCA_003369635.1. Taxonomy (NCBI): domain Eukaryota; kingdom Fungi; phylum Ascomycota; class Leotiomycetes; order Helotiales; family Dermateaceae; genus Coleophoma; species Coleophoma crateriformis. The sequence continues at coordinate 580,107 of PDLN01000011.1, forward strand.
TCCTACCTCTCTTTGGATCGGGTGGTCCAAGCCTACCAAGAAGAACAATACTTTCTGTGGCAGTTTGTAGGACTCTATATTGACAACATTTGACATCAGGGAGGACGGAGGAAGCACGGCTACGATGTCTGGCTCCACTCGTAGTTGTTAGAGAGTTTTCTGTTCGAAAGTCTGCCAAATTGTATTAACCAGTCCCGACTTTCGGAGAAATTTCACATGGTCACTTTGTTGCTGATGATTTTGGGTGAGTGGTTATGCATAGGTCATCTCTATTGCGCTGTACGAAGCTACATATCAGCAACCAACAGGCCAGTAAATCCACGAACAAGTGGAGGCTCATAATCCTAGTAGATCATATGGGTTCGATCATGTGATGTAACCAGATGAGTAAACTATGTCTCCACACAAAGACTACTACTAGGAATATTTACAAATTAACTCCTTCAAATCCTACGGGTGTTGACTCCCCTATGTTGCAATCGCTTCGAGATCCCATTCATGTCTAATATAGTAAACTAGATATGACTTGAATTTATTGTGATAATTAGAGGAGTGCGCTTATGCTGCTCCCAAAGAGGAACTCCCAACAACCAACATCCGGATAATCTCGTCATATCCTCTTCTCCTTCTCCATCTTTCCCACATCCAGGAATATAAATCTTCGAATTCCACCAGACGCTGGCCGGTGACTTCGCTACAATGGGAAATGTTGCCATGCGCATGGCCCTTGGCGATGCCCTGGAGTACTACTGGCCGCCTAACCATGCAACCAAGAAACATCACTAGTGCGTCGACTCCTCTCGAGAAGAAGGATTGTATTATTGCGACGACCCCTCTGTTGGTCACCCCCAGTATGATCCTTCCTTTGACTACTCTGTGTTCGGCTGTCGGGGGGCGAAATGTCAGACCTGTCTCGATATGGATCCGAAGTTCTACCCACCGAGGGAGCTGTGGTTAGGATTGAACCTCCACAAAGACCCAAAGTCACGGGAGATTCATTGCACGTGGGGCGCCTTGAGCAGTTCTAGAGATAACGGCTGTGAGACCTGCGGGATCTTGATCGAGGGGATCGAGTCTGTTGGTAGTGGAACGACGGAGTTTGACACAGGGAGTGTTTTTTGTGTAGAGATTCTGGAAAGCTTTACAGTAAAGGTAACATGTGAAAGGGCACCCGAGGGGGAACATTTGATAGAGTTGGACAAATTTGCTGTTGAGTTCCATGGCTGTGCCGGTCCGTCTTTGTCTTTGCGATTATAAGAGAAGCTTTTGCTAAAACTTTTAGATCAAGCCATACCTTGGAAAGCATTCGGTACTGCCGCTATATTGACCCGGGATGTTGGGATCGCAGACTGTGTAGCTTTTGTCCAGAAACGGATGAAGAAGTGTCTTCAACATTCGAAATGCCTCTCACAGGAACGCTCAACAGCGCCAACAAGGCTTATCGATGTTGGAACTGGGAAAGATGATGTGAGACTAGAAGCGTCTCCTAGAGTAGGTAAAGCATATACGACCCTCAGCTATGCTTGGGGAGATATGTCTTTGCCGATAACCACCACAGCAAACTTCCATCAACGCTGTAAGAATGTTCCGTGGTCAACACTGCCGAAAACATTTCAAGACGCTATCTCTATCACTCGAGGCCTCGGAATTCAATATCTCTGGATTGACTCCATTTGTATAATCCAAGACAGCAAATCCGATTGGGAATTTGAGGGTATGAATATGGCAAACATATATACTGGATCTTATCTCACACTTGCTGCAACGTCTGCATCAGATAGTTCTGAAGGCCTTCTGAGCTCCCGTTGTAATCTGAACGAAGAAAGCGACTTAGAAGATACTCAAGAACATGAAATTAAACGTAGATCTGAAGATGGCGCGTCCAATTATTCCATATTTGCCCGGCGGCCAGTCAAGTATAGTCACGTAGCTCTGCTCACGTTGGACTATGGGGTTGGACATATCAAAAAGTCGCCACTCCTCTGCCGAGCTTGGGTACTCCAAGAACGGCTCCTATCTATAAGGACAATCCATTTCTGCTTCGAGGAGATGGTATGGGAATGTAAGACTGGAATTGACTGCGAATGCGGATATGGGACTAGCATTTCTGGTAGAGCTAAAAGCGATAGTCTACTCGGTCGGAACGTGTTCAAGGAGTTGTTCACCAATACTCCCCCGTCCGATGTTCGAACTCCTGACCAGATGTCCTACTCTGATCAAGAAGAAGAATTCCTCCTCGCCTGGTATCGACTGATTATATATTACACCACTCTGTCTATAACGTTTCCTTCCGATCGATTACCGGCCTTGAGAGGGATGACGAAATATCTCGAACAGAAAATGGGATGGACCTACTTGGAAGGGTTATGGGTTCATGATTTCGTCCGTGGGGCCCTCTACCACCGGGCTGGGACGCGTATATGTCGACGCCGGGATGACGCTCCAACGTGGTCATGGGCATCGACAGAATTGTGCGACGGTTGGGTGCCTACAGACTACTTTCGCTTTCCGATGGAGAAGTCCAAAGATTCTTGGAAGGTGGATGAAAGATTCCACGTTGTAGCTCACTCAGCGCGCCAAGGTCCCACACGTGAGGATGCTTATCCATCTGAAGAACTGAGACTTGCGAAAAAACCTTTCATCGCCATTGAAGCAGCGTTTATGGATGCGACTATTATCTGTCAAGTTGTTCGATCACCTGAACCTTCGGACTCGGAAGAAGGCACTGCAAAATCGGACACAACTGACACAGCAATGTGCTTGTCAGTTAATGATAACCCCAACCCAGTCAGTGTTACGTGGGATATTGTCGATGGGAATAGTTATGCGGAGATATCAGAAGGTGACGAGGTTCATGCGATTTTGCTAGCGCATTATGTGGTTGACAATGTAATGTTCGGTCATGGATTGGTTCTGAAGAAAGACGAAAATGGTTTACATAAACGGGTTGGACACTTCTCTGCTCCGGACTTGCAGGGTCATTTTCGCGGGAAGCTAATCACACAGGTGGTCCTTGTGTGATGAGTAGATCTTGTTCTGCCACTTACCCTTACTCACCCGTGCTCGGCTGTCCTCATTTGTGCTCACCTTTTGCTCACCTTTAAAACAGCGAGGTGATAGTAGTTGCCTTATGACATTTACAACCTGTGTATGCCAGAGCAGACGAGAATGCCATGCTTTCCGTATTTATCTTGCCTAAGCAATGCAGGGCAATTTGTAATTGCAGCGATGCACTTTTCTATTGGCCTGGAAGATGTGAGTGGCTGCAATTTGATCACATGCTTGCTTGATGCCCATTAATGGAATCTACCAATTGGGCCCAACTTCCTGTAAGGCTGCCATGAGCTGAAATTCAGGTTCAAAATGAAAGTGTCGACTAATAACTATCTCTCTCAGGCCTCTGCTGCTTCCCGCGTTCGATATCACTCATTTGATTGCTTCTATAATTTATTCTGTACACTTCGAAGACTATCTTATTCGAGCTGCAAACACCTCGAAATGGAATCATGTAAATGCTGCCGCGGGATTGAGGTCACCAATCTGGTAGCGAATAATGGCGAATGTTATCAACACCAACCTACCTACCATGCCCTTCAAGAGTCCGCTAAGAACTGTGCATTGTGCTCCATGATATACACGGCCCTTGAAAAAAAGAACAATGGAATAAAATTACCAAACGGTATCGATGCACGACAACTAGAACAATACCAAAACGGAGAAGACAGTAATATTTGGCTTTTAAGTGGCAATCTTGATGCTACAATGATTCCTCCGGGTGCTGGAATGGGCATTTCAGGTGTTCGGGTGAATGTGGGAGGAGCGGAAATGATGAAAGAGGTTGACCTGAAGATTACTGCAGCCCCAGGTAAGCAAATCAGCTTGGTGACTATCATTATACTATCACAAATACGAAAGCTAATTGTATTTTGCATAGATGATCCTTTAGCTTTATCTGGCGACATTACTGGACGCAGTGCGAGATGCGAGCCTGGATCCAGTGAGAGTTTCAGTCGGATACAAGAATGGCTCAGTATTTGTGAGCAAACCCACACGCAATGCTCGAGTCCTTTTATAAAGGTAGAAGCGCAGATACATACTGAGATCGCTGACAATTCCACGACTTCTAACGTTGCCACATTTCCCTCAAGACTAATCGATGTTGAGTCGGATGCAGATCCCAAGTCACTACGTCTATGGGAGACAACAAAAGTCAACGCAGCTGGAGATATCCAACGTACAAAAGGCCGATACTCTGCATTGAGTTATTCCTGGGGACCGGAAGATTCAAAAAGATTCACAACTAAGAAAGATACGCGAGAAGCGCGTTTGAAGGGCTTTTCTTTAGAAGAGCTGCCAACCACCATACGCGATGCCGTCGTTCTTACGCGAAAACTTGGGTTGCGGTACTTATGGGTCGATGCACTGTGTATTGTTCAGGATGATGTCGATGACTGGGCCGAAGAATCAGCGCGGATAAACGAAGTATATGGCAATGCTGTGATTACCATCGCGGCCGCAGCGTGTGAAGACAAGTGGGACGGGATTTTCCGGAAATGGGACCTTCCACCATCGCAATCCGTGTCTATCCATTCAAAATGCTCGAATGATGATAGAACTGGAACTATGACAATTTCTGATACAGTCGGCTCGTTGTACGAGATTTTGGACCGGAGCCCACTAAGCAACAGGGCGTGGGTGTTGCAGGAACGAGTCTTGTCTAGAAGGACTATTCATTTTGCTAAAGATCAGATGTATTGGGAATGTCAAAATCATGCCGTGGCTGAAGATGGTACAATCTTCTCGGACACTTTCTCTGTCAATAAATACCTTTCGTGGCCTGGAGGTGTAGATTCAAGTGAATCATTCTCGAGCCTTCATAGAACTTGGCATCTGATGGTTAGTGAGTATTCCAAGCGGGATCTTTATAAATTGTCGGACAAGTTACCTGCACTTGCTGGGTTGGCGAAGCAATTTCAAAATCGTATGGGAGTTGGACGAAACAAATATCTTGCAGGACTTTGGATGGACGACCTTCCGGTGGCTCTCATATGGGCTGTTTCAGATGCAGGAGAAGAACAGCCTTACGCAATTGACTCAGACAAATGGCGCGCTCCTTCTTGGTCATGGGCTTCAGTTCATAGGCCGGTTTGGCTTTTATTGGACCCCTATCTGGGAGAACATTGTTCAGAACAGGTAGAAATTGGCGACATCACCACTAAGCCCCAAAATGATCATTTTCCGCTAGGTGAAGTAGTGGAGGGAACATGCAAGATGACAGTCCGCGGTTGCTTGCGCCAAGTACGCAGACTTGCCGAAAGGGTCAGGTTTGACACTGCATATCGACTCGATGAATACAATGAGAAGAGTGAGAGCATTGGGCACTTCTATCCTGATAGTTCTCACACGCCCCTTTGTTTTGATTGTCTTCTAATAAGAAGCTACCAAACGAGCAAACCATGCGTCCTACGACACTATTTTCTTGGACTGGTGAAAGAAACTGGCCTTCATACTTATCGCCGTATTGGTGCTGGATCTATGAATAGTTTTGGTAAATCGCTATTTCAATCATGTCAGCCGATTACAATAGAAATAGTATAATACGGACAGCCCTAAACAAAGAAAGAAAATTTCTCTCAAGGCTGATTGTCGGGCCTTTGGAACTGGCCCTGTGAAGATGTGAGACTGAATGTATATGGGTGAATTTGAGTGTATTAAAATATGCTTGAAGAGCCTAAGAACCTCCTCTCGTAACGACTTGTCAAATATACGTACCCTCTCCATAGTAATCTAGGCATAATTGGTGTACTAATAACATGCGGCAAATACTACTTCAGATCCTACATTGCTTCAACAGAGCGGTTGCTGTGCGGTAATACGGTCATTTAGTACTAAGCTAGCAAATATTGGATACCAAACAGATTAGATATCTCGCATCCGTGGCCTGCCCTCTTGAAATCAAAAGGATATCACATAATAGGGTCTAGGGGAGTCCTAAACCTCCGCTTCTTCCGATGGATGGTTCAGAGCTTGCCATTATGTCGGGAATTATGAAGCCTGCGCGCCTAGAGCTACTGTAAGCGTGCTCTGTAAATATACGTGAAAGTCCTTAGCTTTAAAAACAGTCAGACGTCTTGAGTGGAAATTTGCGACAGTGAATTGCTGAGGGTGCTGCCATTTGTATTCCCCCTATCAAACTCGACTGGCGTATTGAGATTATTTACGGTCCCGGTCCCTTGATTGTGAGTGAACCTCAAATAATTACACTAAGAGATCAGATAGTGGTTTCATGTAGTTCTGAGTTGTGGAGATAGGCAGTACATATGTACTTAGGCGTCACCAAAGTTTTATTCCAGTATTGGCCGCTAATTAAGTCAAAGTGTCACTTTACACCACTTCACCATATGCTGTCCGGGCTATCATCTCATTCCAGAATCCCTCATCTAACATATCAAAATCAAACCCAGCCGCCATATCTTTTGCAGCTGCTTCAGCCAAAGTTTCCAGATCCTCGTTTCCCCCTTGGCACAACATACCGATCAATTTTACATCGTACCAATCCTGGAGTTTCTTCATCTTCATTCCATGCCTCCAGAACGAACTATGACCACTGGCTGCACCATTATCAATTTCACGGCTAGCTTCTTCATATTTCTAAGCAAGCTTTTCTATCGTCGGTGGAAAAGCTGCTATCTCTCTCATGTAATTCAAATCCTAGCCATCATATTGGAACAAATTTAGCATACCAAGGACGATTGCTGCATGAGCAACAAGGACAAAAACGTTCATAGGAAGGTGATGATAGAGACTTGATGGAAGAAAAAGCCACTGTGTGAAGAATATCTTGGTGCTCTGGAGGCAATCCATAAGGAGGATGAGGCGTTTGGGGTTAAAAATTAGTTGTGTACTCTCAGTCGAAGGATTTCTGCGAAGAGCAATATCGGTATTGTGCACAGATATGCTCAGTAGATGGATCTGGAATAGTGCTAGGTTATGTAAGTAAGTTGTGACGTTTGTTCCATGAAATGATGCGTACTATTCTGCGCAAGCTCTGGCTCCAGTGTATTTTCGAACTGTTCCAAATCTCGCTCAAATGACTTCACGAGCATTTATATAGGCTCCAGACCTAACTGGCTCCAGTAGCCAATGCTATGGAAAGGAAAAGTGCGGACAGCAGCATCTGCAATGTTTTGAAGCCGAACTTGAAATAGCAAATATCAGTCACTCAAGTACTCTTGTTGTTTTTCAATCTCAATACAACATTCTTCAACGTAAGGTGAGCTTGCAGTGGCTCTATCTTTCCACAGTTGGATGAAAGTCTAGCAGGTATCAGAACTGGTATTCGTAGAGCATTATACCGCGAATATACTCACTCTCTAGATAGACAGAAGAGGCCGAGAAATGCTCTTCGTTCTTCTAGAGTCCTTGGAAGTTTTATTCGTTTATCGCTGAGGCCTTTCATAGCTCCATTGTAATTTTCGTTTCCATCAAATGGAGTCTGTGCCCTGTTTGGGCCAAGATCAAATACCAAATGTGAAGCTTTCTCCTGATAGCGTTCCAGATCATGGCGCCCATGGCATCAGTTGCAACATCCGCTGCCGGCTCATCAGCTCAGCAAACTCGAGCTGACCCAAGCATATTAAATACTAGGAAGATCTATATATTTCGCACTTGCCATTGTCAGTTTCGGGGCGTGGAGCACATTTCGCTTTCGAGATAGCGCAGACTTGACAAGCTCTGGTTCTGTTCTTCGGTGTGTATTCGTCCGCATAAAGCCCGACCTATATTTTCAGGTCCATGAAGTGTGGCCCGAAGTCCACGATAAATAACCTTTGGATGCTTAGGTGATTCATTAGGAGATCTCAGCGGCCAATCGTTCGATCCTGTTTTAGAGAGACTCAATGATACCTATAACGAGAAGATAGCATTTTTCCCTTTGAGGATGTTTTATCAAATCCAAAGCCGTCCCAGTTCTAACTTTTCCCAGATGCAACAGACGTAAAAAAGCATGTCTTCCTGGGCAGCCTTCTCAGAGAAAGCCCAGGTGGCCAAGAATCAGGTAGGTTCTTGTACAGAGATATACTCAATCCCGAAGAGTTAACTTACATGATTGTAGTCGTACTGCACAGTTAGAAGAGAAGGTCGAGGGCCTTGTCTCATCGCTCACAGCAGCGCAAACTTCGGCATCAGTCCTTGGCCCAGGTTCTGATTTCAGATATGTGCTGTCGCCAAAGCCGATACAGGATCCCCTAACTCCTCGATCCATTAATGCAGACTCTCGTAGCTCGTCTAACCAACCTTGCCACAGTTGCGATATTCAAGTTCTTATATCACCAATGATTCTCTTTCAAGCCCAGAATGGACACTGTCCGCAGACGATCAGCTGCAAATATTCCAAAATTACATGGCATCATACTTCCCTTTTGTTGTGATACCCATGAGTATGACTGCGGCAGAGTTGGGCACAACAGGGCCGGTTTTGTCTGATAATATTATGATGGTGACTTCGTACACCAAGGCATCCCGACAATTAAGGCTGAGGTCTGAGATCATTAGATCTGTTATAGAACAAATTTTCCTTCAAGGGAAAAGGTCACTTGACCTACTGCAGGGAATTCTGTATCGTAAATAGGATGTATGAACGGGAACTTCAACCTCTGTCTGTAGTCGTAGTAGCGACCGGCGGGTTATAAAACACTCGGTCCCGGCGGACATAAGCAACGCGCGCGTCAACGGGTGCGATGCCACCGGCGCTAGCAAGATATCATTTCCGCGGCCCAGGGTTAAAGGTTAACATAGTTTTAGTCAATTACGCCGCTGCTGGAGCCACCCCTTACTGCTGACTTATGTTAACTTAAAATAACTTACACTAATAAAGCTTCGTACAATCGCTACGTACTCAAATACAGCAGGTTGGTTGTTATTAGTATAGCTAGATAACCTAGAATTGATCAAGTGAATACAGAGATTTGAGCCTTGTAAGACATTCAAAGATATAGAACTAGTATTGAACATCTACTTTTGCCTTCGCGTTGGTATCTTGCATGCCTTTCGTAATATGTGACTAAATTAACATCAGCCCTTGAACTACCTCTACAACTGAGTCTAGCAGCTCATATCCCTTATGACCAATGCTTACAGAACACCCTGACCCTCCCAGTAACAGGCGAAGGGACTTTATGATCAACAACCCGATATTATGCAGAGCGGATTGGTATGAAGGTTCGCTTCCTCCCTCCTCGCCTTCTGGGCAGATAGTGGATCATACCACCCGAGGAGAGCTGACCAATGAAAACTATCTAGTAAGTTCGCCTTTTCAGGAAGGTACATGTATCTATACCAACTCATGCCTGAAACCAATACTTTCCTTCTTCAGACAGAACGCAGCAGACGGTTGGATCTTACATGGGTCTGGAGAGAATCTCTCGAAAGGAATACCAACAACACAGGAAAGCGTACATCTTATTCTTCCTACTTGTGATCCTTATTAACTCTAGGCGCAGGAAGACGATCATCCCTTCCGCCTTAGTAACTCACTGCTTCCGATGCTTGTTACTTGTAAGCTTACGTACGAACCTGGAGGAAAGAGTCGTATTTTCCGTGCCGTAACTGAGGCCTTTTTGCCTGCGCCTTATGTAAGCCAGAGTAGCCCATCTGGTGCATCGCGGCGTCACCGCTTCGTATCAACTGGATAGGTCGCGCACGTGCCAAGACTCCTCATCAGATGTTATCTTAGACCTTTGAGACTATCATACCGTTCATACTCGTTCGTACTTGTTCCTACTCGTTCTCTATTAGTAATGGTTCCTTCCAAAGATGAGATATCCGAATTTATTGCCTTCGCTGCCGATGCAGACGAGAAGAAGGCAATTATGTTCCTACAGGTGAGGCACCCAGTGCATCTCATTCTCCAAAAGAGAATGCCTCGTTGACATGTATCTTGAAGAGTGCAGACACCGTAGAAGAAGCTGTTAGCCAATTTTATGAGAATCCTGACAAGTACTCTCACATTCCAAATCCCAGCATGTCAAATCCAGTGAATGAGGCCAAGAATACCAAGGCGCAGATCTCCGATCTCCCGCCGTATGCGTCACCCTCAAATACCATAGGGCGACAGCGTCGGCCTCACACGAATGCAGTCATTGAGGCTGGGAATGTTCGTGCTCGAGATGAGGTGTGCGAGCTTTACCTTAGCGATCATTACGAGCTAATCCTTCGCGCTATAGCAAGAGATGCAGAATGAACTACAGCGTGTTCAGATGGCTTACCGTATCTACAATAGCGATATTGAGCCAGAACACGAGACGGACTTGTATTGTGGTTGTCCTATTCATCAATACAAAAGAAAGAAAACGCTTCGTTTGGGTGTCCAGAACATGTGGTCGAAAGCAGTCATGTACCCAGGTCAGCACTGCGATTCTTCTCATTTGCAATACCTTTCGCACGCAACCTGACTCCTACTTTCCAATAGGCGAGAAAGCCTACAATGACAGCTATCAAACAACCTTTTTTAGCAGCAATCCATATCAATACGGTGTCACCTCCCCTTTTCCCAGAACCTATTCTTCTAGCTATGTGACGCCAAGACCTGACCCCAGGTATTACTCCATCTCCGTCCGGCAAACTATAAAAATGAATGCCACTCTCAATGCGCAAGCACAAGCTGCCATTGATGCCAGGGAACCGACCTTTAACATATGGGAAACTAAACAGTCGGACTCGATGTCGAACATCCAAGGCGGCTCCGCTTCCTCAACTCCCGGCGCAAGCAAGCAACCGGTGGAAAAGGGGTCATCTGAAAAGCGACAAAGTATCGCTGAATCCTCCCGGAATGGCAATGCCGAAGGAGTGAAACTATCAAAGTTTGCGGGCTTGAAAAAGATGCTTGCTGTCAAATCATCCGAGGAAAAAGAGGCTGATCGACTAGAAAAGATGGCTGCATATGGCCGAGGCTTGCGAGATGCGATACTGGAAGAAGAGCACGGTAGGTGGCCCGACGAGGAATGGCGGCAAATCGTGAATGCCTATCAGGACAAAGTTGGCATGACTCGAAAGATAGCTGACCTTCGGGTTCGCCATCCTACGCAGTACCTTCATTTGCTTCGAGCCGGATACTTCGAGCCGATTCCAACCGCTTGGGCAAATCTAGCTTCCAACCCTTTGAAATTTAGTATTGAAGCATCGGCAGGTTGGAGAGGAATTACTCCTGCCTGGAGAGGATACGAAGATACGGCAGAGGAACGTCTGTACTGGGTTCTCAACCACAGGGAGGGAAGCGTGGGAATGAGAATGAAGCCAGACATGATTTCTGCCATGGATATGGCGCGTGCTAGAATGGCTTCCGCTGTGGAGCCACCTCCTGCATACTATTCTGCTGATGATACTTGCCACCTTCAGCATACCTCTGACGGCTACTCCAAGCAGGTTATGCCAGCCCCTTTCATACCGTTCGATGCACCGGAAGTTTCCACAGACGATACAATGATCCTTTTAGATGTCTCTGGATCCATGGACTTTGATCCTGTTCGACCCAACTACGCCGAGTATCTTATTACGGGTTATACTAAATCTACCCAGCCGAAAAACAAAGGTATGTTATGTACCAATTGGTTTACATTACTTACTGAAATTTTGTCCTATAGATGTTGCGAAGGCCATCATTCGTCGATTCACTGACGCAATGGCCAACCACGACCACAACTTTCAAGGATACCAGTTGACTACCTTTTCGAGCCAGGCTAACTATATTGGCATTGTCAACCACCAAAATCTTAATGAAATGTGGCAAAAAGTAAGACTCGGCGGGGGAACACGAGTCATGACAGGATGGCAGAAAGTCAAGGATCTACATTTTCAAAAACATTCTGAATCGGCAACTCATCACCCAGTGTATGGCTGGCAAGCGGGACCACGAACTCCCATGCTAAGACTACTTCTCTTGCTCGATGGGGAAGCAACCGACATGGATGAGTTCGAACTCGAACTCTTAGGTCTCTCTTGGGTACACGTAACGATCTTTTTGATTGGTGTTGATGGGTGCCCACATCACCATCGCCATGCCAATGAGTTGCAAAGGATTAGCGAAGTCAATCACCATGTCTCCTTTATTGACGCGCAGGGCAACACCCCGGAACGATTCGTTACCCACGAGCTGCTCAAACGGCATCTAGGCTATGACATTTCAATGTCTGAGTTTGTGGATTTGGAACAGCAGCAGCCGCCGCCATACTCGGGTTGAGTTTTACGACCTTGGTCTCTTGAATTGTGATGTTGCTTGAAAGAGGGTTTTGTGAGCGTCAATGTGTTTTCACTTTGGTCAATATGCGAGTCTTTTCAATAACGACTATTGTATTGCTGTTTCCTTATGCAGCTTTATAAAATCGATTTCTATTGCTACGTTTGCATTGCATTTTTGTCCGCTGCTGAACCTTGAGAGCATAGTATAGGAATATAAGATGGCAGTGAGTAATGAATAGGCGTACATATTTTTTTCTCTAGTTGTATTCCCAAAGGCGGCAAAGGGTCTCAGTGGAAAAAAGAGCGAAAATGAATTTCATGCCACTTTGTCGTAACAACCCGCCATACGATGTGCCTAGGCGAGTTGTGGGGGAGCTCGGAAGGGGTGGGGGATCTGATATGATCTCATTCTTATCCTCGAAATCCGTCCACTTCTCTTGCCGCTTTCGTGGATCTTGCATGCCTGTGGACCGTGTCGCATGACTGCGTAAAGTTTGTTTGTATCAACCCTCGTTGACTATCATGGCGTCGAAACCTGAGTTCTCCTTGCGGACCGGAATCTATCCTGCCATAGCTCCAAGTAATTTCCAGGGAGCCCTCACCGGCAAAGTTGCTCTCGTCACGGGTTCTGGAAGAGGTATTGGGCGCGCAATTGCTCTCGCGCTCGCGCAGTCTGGAGCTTCTGTGGTGATTACTGGTCGTACGGAAGAAGAAGTGAGCCGGACGACACAAGATGTTCTCAAGGAGACGAAGGGGAAGGCGATTGGGATTGTTGCAGATGTCTGTGACAAGTCTGATCTACAGCGTCTAGTTGACCAGGCACGCTCTGAAGCTCGATATAGATTCTCACCGAGGCTAATATATTCCAGACTACCTCTGCCCTTGGCCCCATCGATATTCTCATCTGCAATGCCGGGACTAACACCTTCATGCCTTTTCACATGACGGACCCGGACGAATGGTGGAAGCAAATGGAAGTCATGGTCAAGTCGCCAACGGAACTGACGCGAATGATTCTGCCAACGATGCAAAAGCGAAATACTGGAACCATCATTTACACTTCCTCCCGAGCTGCTGCGGCCGATCTTCCTTGGGCCGCAGGATACAGCTGCGCCAAAACAGCCATCACTCGCTTTGCAGGGATACTTCAACATGAACTTGACATCCTGCAGAAGGATACCTTTGGATTTCAGTCGAGCGGCATAGCTGTGTTTTCTATTCACCCGGGCGAAGTCAAGACCCAGCTCCACGAGACGGCATTTCCGGAAAAAACGAAGACGGAGGCGCCCTACGTTGTAGAACACATGGAGAAGATGGCCAAGAGGCACCCCGAGTTTAAGGCTGAGACGCCGGCGTGGACTTGCGTCTATCTTGCAACCGGAAGGGGTAGAGGACTGGAGGGTCGACTTGTTGATTGTACCCTGGACATTGAGGAGGTGAAGGACTTTGTACTTAGAGCGCCCCGCCCACATATCACCAATTCTTGCGGATGATTCGAAACTGTCCCTGTTAAAAGATGTGCCAACCTTTGTTGCTATGCAGTATCATGGTTGAAACTGGTATGTTTAGCTCTCTCAAAGATTGGTCGAAGATGGATGAACAGAATACGTTCTTCGCCGTCCACCATCCATACTAATCACCATCCACTGTTTATAACCATCTTATTCCAGGATTGGTTTATGAAGGAGTAATTCTTCGGAAGGTGTGTGCGGGTAGTAGTTGATGGCCTGCCCGCTATCCAAAGATCGTATTCAGTCTGCGCTGTCGAAAGTGGACGGAATTGGTAGACCATCCTCTTCTGCGAGGACACGTGCTCTCTTTACCACTGGAATATTCCAGACTTCCACTTCCTTTATATTACTGCCCAAGAATCTGACCTTAAGTTAGTTGGAAATGCTATGGTTTCTTTTGGGGGCATACTGCGCGAAAAGGCTTATACACGCCCACATAACAATCGCCTTCAGTATCACGTCTCTCAGCTTGCTTATGACTAGATAACTACCATATGCACAGAGACATTTTCTCCAGCATTAGCTATCCCATTATCTGCTAGATCGAAATAATTATTATTTGGACGGCAATGGCAATATCGGCGGAGTGCTCTTAAAAGCTCGAAGTTCGTCTTCACTTATCCACTGGGAAGCTCCCAGTCCGCACTCATCAAGCTATCAAATGCCTCCAGATTATCCATGAACGCATAGTCCATGAAACTCCCATGGGCATAGCCAAGACCGTAGTCCATCATCGGACCGGATAGCATGTTAAAATCGAGGCGAGCAGTGTGCCCATTGTCCGCTGATTCAATTCGTCGTCGGTCTTTTGCCAAGTCGCTGATTATCTGTGAGTAGTCGGTCCGTACTGTACTAGCCAGACCTTCGTCTAACTCCCGACATCGCTCCGTCATCTCATTATCAAGTATGCCTGTAATTCTTGTAGCTTGATGATTACCCTGTGCAATGGCGTCGATCACATTGGTCTTGATGCGATCAAACACATCACGATATTTTTGAGCAGGCGGGCATCGTTCAGCTATAACATAGAGCATGAGATTACAATCGGTGATAGCACCCACTACGTCAAGGAAGCTTCGAGGGGCAAGCCATGTGCAGTGTATGAGAGTCAGTCCTATGCCAGTCAGCATCTGGGTATCGAGCTACAGCTTTGGTTCCCACCTGAAAGAAACAGTGATTGAACTGCAAACGGCGAGCAATCGGCTCCATATATACGGTGTAGGCGTTTATATGCCTGGCATATTCCAGCGGATGCATCTGCACAGACTTTCAGGTAGTGAAGGTTCAGGTCTGGTTCTGATAATTGGGGGTAGAGTAGAAGTCGTACAACTTTGTAAAATGGTATCATCTGGAGTTTTCAGTCACCTGGTCCAAAATAGTGTCTGTTTCATGATTACTCACAAAAGCATCAATCCCGATGTATGGGCCAGTCTTAGTATTGACTCGATCGTAGTACTCAGACGGGATTGCATCTTTCCATGACATCAACTGAGAAAGGAAGCTTTGTACGACCTCAGCAGTGGTGTTTGTTTGCTTGTTAGCTCTATATATAGCGTGTTCTATCTTTGATTCTATCCTCCTGAGCTCTATAAAATGTATGAATGGCGTCAATGATGAGGGCGGGCGAACGCTGCCGTCTGCAAAGCCTTTTACTGCTTGTCTCAAAATCTCTAGATCATCCACGTCTTCGTCGATAGAAATAGGAAACTAAAAAAAGTTAGGATACCGCTGTATCATTTCGTTTCCTGCATACCTCGACATCGATATCGTCGTCTGCAATGGCTGGCGGACGCCCTAGACGTGTGAGCTCGAGATAAATGCCAAATTGCGAAAACCTACCTAATGCCACAGAAACTCCTCGATCCAGGTAATAGCAGGACCAAAATATGCGCACATTAAGCTCCCTCTCCATAGTAGTTTCACTAGTATTGTGAGACTTCCTATGCATGTCAAGCTCGATACATAGCCTCACTGCAAGGCCTGCAAGAGTCCAAGCACCTGGATCTCTCGGCCTCCGGAGACAGTAGAGGGCAAGCAAAAGAAGATAGGCTGCAGATCGAGCATCTGCTAGCTCCAAGACCGCATCCAAATTTTGGAGTGCAGCTTCGTAGTGCTGGTCTGTATAGAAGGAACCAGTATCACCCATCTACTGAAGGTCAGATCAAGACGTTTGCCAGGATTGCATACATACCACTTCCAGAACACGCCCACTATTCGCATATACCAGATGCAATATACTTTCCTCGAAAACATTCAGGCCTTTGTCTCGTCGGGCGTGCAATTCTCTGAGTTGAGGAGTATGAATGACTGGATACTGTGTGGACAAGTACTTGATCCAACCCTCCAACAATTTTGACGCTGTTTCCGGAGACACAAACATCCTGCCCATCTTTTCGACAAGCTCAGACGTATTCTCCGATGTTAAGGACCCTTCCTCCTTCCAGGCATCCGAAGCCGATGTCTTCCGAGTCTTGATGATAGAACTGAAGACGCGACCCATCGACACGGTAGAGTTGCCATCACGATCAGTACTAGGACTCGAGGATGCAACTCCCGTGCTTCCCGTCACGACAACATCCTCGTCTGGCTGCGGCGTTTGGCCATCACCATCCAAATGATGCTCGGCTCTCCAATGATCATTGGAGACAGTGTCGTGGCCCAATCCGGCTAAGAGGCTCTCTAAATCAGCTATTCGACCCTCAAGAGCACTGATATACACTCTCTTCTGGTCTGGTCTTGGATAGAGCTGGGGCTTGTAGTGGCACCGTAACCCCAGGCTAGTGCAGGTTGAGCATGAGTCCTGGGCTCCATCACACTAAGCCAGACCAATCAGTCGAAGATCATACGATGTGAAGACATCACCTCACCTTTTGTTTTCGAGTTCTGCATCGTTGGCAAGCCAGCGCGACCCTGGTACGCTTCACCTTGGGCCGCTCCTCTTGTTGCGGGGATCTTACTTCCCCAGCTGGAACGTCCATTTCGGACTTGGCAAATCTACAGGTCCAACTTTAACTTTTCGACGATCCGGAGGTAAACTAAATGAACTCTAGAGCGACATCAATCAATCTAAAAGATGAAATTAACGTCGGTGTGCTCAAGAATGGTAGAGATGCAACGGACGAGGTTACCCCCCGTTACCATGATTCTGCCTACTAAGATACCGAAATACCTTATTCAGCATGTCTGGACGCTCTCTCTGTTCTGAGGATTATCTTTCAATAGGCAAGAAGGCAAGCGGTTCATAGATTGCTCGGTACACTGATGCCGATCGGAAGGGCTCATCCGATTGGCCTCCCGAGCGGCACACCTAACAGTACACCTGATAAATCGTGACATGGCCATCCTCGCGCAATGAGGACTACATGCCAATGTGACCCGTTAGATATAGATATAATATAACATAAGTGCGTCTGCTCATTCTTGCTGTGGATTCCACCTTTCACCATTGCTAAATTCGTAATCTTCCACCTATCTCAAGCCACGAATCATAAGGTGCATTAATGAAATTGAAACTGTTAAATTGTAGGTATATGTGCTAATACACACTATCAGTGTCTTCAGATAAGGCTCAAATATCTACTGTAGAATAAACAACTCAACATGGCTATCCTCGAAGTCTGTAAACGACGTCTGAAGGAGGGAATTACGGCTGCGGACTCAACCCTTCTGAAGCTGATTCCAGAAGTTCGGTCAGGGACGAAGATAGACTTTGTGTTCTACTCTAGCATTGAAAACCCCATCGATTTCTTCATTCTCGGTGTGTGGCCTTCGAAGGCAGTCCACGATGATTATGTCGCATCTGCTGAAGCGGCAGCCGTCTTTGCGCCGCTGGAGAAATTAAGCGACTTCGAATGGGTTGAGTTTATGGAATTGGACAGCATCAAATCACTACCGTCAGAGGCACCGGTCATGACAGTTACAAGGGCATTTCTGAAAGGCGGGGACAATCCGAAAGAATACTATCGGAAGATCAGCGATCTCAAGGCTCCTATTGAGGAAGAAACGAAGCCGCATCCATGCGTGTTCTCGTGGACTATCGATACGGTCCCTGACGGGCAGCATAAGTGGTTGATGTTTGTTGGGTGGAACAGTAAAAAACATCATCAAGATTACGCGGCATGGCTGAGGAAGACGCCGGGGTTTGAGGAATTTCCCACCATTCCCGCACACTATGACGAAGGGACTACGCATAATCATACCTTTAATATGGAGAGAAACGCGTGAAGTAAGACCATGTCAACTTAAGGTGTTGTAGGAATAGCAACTCGACGGGATGGTTTATAAAAAAAATGGTAGGATGGAAGGTTGCCTGGCAAGCAATTGGAATTATTATTCATTTAGAAGCTGCTAAAAAGTACATACTCAGCTAAACTTTCGGCAAAGGAACGCCAGTGCCATGAGTCAAAGAGAAATCGAATAAATATGATTAACTTGAGATAAAATTACTCCCTCTAATACTTCCAGGCACCGTTTAATCATTGAGTTATCCATATCCATCTATACCTTTAGCCCTATATGACAAGCCCCTTCAATCCTACAACTCAGTCTACGTTTTGAGGGACAATCGTCACAGTTTCCGCTTTCTTCTGCTCCTCTGCCATCTCGACATCCTTACCATGACCTTCAATTACAAACTCTTGAATCCCATGTTGGCCTCTAAGCGCCTTTCCAAACTGTCTTGTCGGAAGTCTCTGCGCAAAGAACAGATCCAAGTCCTCAATACTAGCCCCCTTAGTCTCGGGATAGCAGAACCACACGAAGACAATCCCAATGAACGAAAAAGCCCCGAAGAAGAACCCGATGTAAGGTCCCATGTTGCCATAGCCCGCGTTCTGCATGTAGGGCGAGATGAAAGTAATGATGAGCCCGCCCGTCTGTTGTGTGAAGTATGCAATACCGCCCGTCTTGGTCTTGAGCTTCGTCGTGGGGATTTCGGCTGGGGCGATGAATCCGAGGGTCTGCCAGGTACACGCGTACGTGATCGCCCAGATGAACAGCATGCCAACCGCGACTTGTTTCCTCGTGGTGCTGGTCTCAGACGAGTTGTGTCCGCTGACTCCGGCCGTGATATACATGGTTGTGAACATGGTGATGCTCCCCGCGAGCATCATTGGTCGTCGACCAATCTTGTCTGGGGCCCAGAAGAGCAAGGTCACCATGATTAAAATCACGGCCTGGAGCAGGAGCGATAGCAAGTACTGGTTGGTAACGCCGAGCGAGATCAAAAAGACGATGAGGTAATTGCCCATGAAACTCTGGCCTTGCCACGCCTCGATGGTAGGCAGCGTGATGGCGATAATTGTCCGCCGCAGATTCGTCCCGCGGAACAAGTCAATCCATCTGGTGTCGTCGTTATGCATTTCCAACGACGCTTCGATATCCAAAATTTCCAGCTCGGCTATCTCGGGGGCCTTCCGGAGAGTTTTGAGGATCGTGAGGGCCTCTTCCCGTCGGCCTTTCATGCATAGCCAGCGAGGCGTTTCTGGGATCCATGGTAGGGCGCTTAGAAGCAGGATTGGGAAGATCAGTTGCACTCCCATGACAATCTTGTATGCCGCTTCACTTTTCAATTTGTGGGTGTTGAAAACGATTCCGGATGCAAGCAACGCTCCGGCATCGCAGGTCCAGGTGAAGACGGTGATCATCGATCCTCGACATGACGCAGGCGCACATTCGGATTGATAGACTGGAACTAAAGCTCCGGCCATACCCATGGGAATATAGTTGAGGAAGCGCCCTGGAGAAGTCAGACGAGCAATTTACAAGATACGAAAAGATCATACCTATGATGATTTGCCAGAAAGATTGTGCGGTCACTTCTATGATAATGGCGATAATAAACAAGATCGACATGACAAACATGCACCAGCGACGTCCGATGCGGTCCGCGACGAAAGGCGTTACTATCGAGCCAATAATTCTGCCCGCCGTTGGAATACCGCTTCCTAGTTCGTAGAATAAGTATCGTTTCATACAGGTAAAAGAAAGGTTGAGACTTACCCGACGATTGCAAAGGAGCAGCAATGGAATACGCCTTCGTCGCGGGATTGTAAACTCCGAAACGGGATGTGAAGGCCGGCATTCCAAGCACACCCGACCACCAAGCAGTATCATAACCAAAAATCATGGCACCGAAACTGGCGTAAAGAGCAACCTGCCATCCTCGTGCCGTCATGTCGGTCCATAACGCCCATGTCTTTGGATGGGAGAATACTTTAGACGACGTTGGGGCAGACATCCTGAACGAAAGGATCTCGACTGCGAGATGGTGATGCAGAGTTCAGCAGGTCGGAAAAGAGAAAGAGCATAGGGAGCAAGAGCATCTTGTACAAAATCAAGAGTGCATGGAGCCTTTTTTCTTATCTCTGAATTGCCTCCTCCTGGGCTTGGCCGCTACTCGCCAAAACCTTATCAATGTGAGATAGATCTACAACTATACATGCGGGATCCAATACACGTCTGTAGAGCCACCGACTTGTGTCCACATCTGTCGGGGTCCGGGGATAAGTGACCTGTCCTTCTCACGCTGACTGGGGCTATAGTGGGAGGAATTGCACGTCGCTTAGCAACCTACTTGTTATCGGCACAGCTTATCCCGACGAAACTCCACTTACCGATCTGAAGCCGACGTCTATTGTAGGGCTGAAATCGGAAAGCCATACCGAAGGGTCTCTCGAGAGTTATTGCGAGCGACAGGAGACGCTTCAGGGTCCCAATGCCGCGAACTGGCCTGTCAAAGTGTAGATCAGCATAGACTCCAACAATCAGTCCAGATGCTTATTTATGGCGTTAACAGGCACACACTTTTCCAACATGTGAATTTCTTGGCCTCAGACCGGGTGCTGAAACATTCTTATACTTCAGTTTCCATGTATAAGTAGTTGAAGGCAGGACTCGAACTTTGATATCGATAATACTTCACCAATCTCGATAACGAAGCCCCCTGCTCTATACTTACAGATAACTCCATTCACCACGACAATGGGTTCAATCGACCCCCCCAGAAAGATGATGCAGCTGAACATCATCGACAACACCTCAACAGGCAGTCATATGGCAGTAGGACAATGGAAGTAAGCATCTCAAAACCTCAATATACCCAAGGCACCAAAATCCAGCGCCGGCTCTCCCTCCCAGACTCCCCAATCTAATCGCCATCTAAAACAGAGATCCCAAATCCATGTCCCGGCACAAGGACCGCCTCGACTACTACGTCTGGCTCGCCCAGATGGCGGAGAAAGGCAAGATAACCTCCATCTTCTTCGCCGACCTCTACGGCACGCACGAGACCTACGGTGGAAATGCCGATGCCACATTCTCGGGCGGCTTGTGGTGTGCGATGCTGGATCCCGTCGTGCTCATCTCCGCCATGGCGCATGCAACCAAGTCGGTGTCGTTTGCGGTCACGGGCAGTACAAGTTATTTGAGTAAGTAGGGATTCTTTTTCGGGAGGGTATGTGGAGAATAGAGGACTTGACTGAGAGGGTCTAGCACCGTATATTCTGGCCCGCACTTGGTCCTCGTTGGATCATGTCACGAACGGACGCGCGGGGTTCAATATTGTGACTTCGTTTGGAAAGTCGCCTGCGAAGTGTATGGGCATGGAGGACGCCATGTCTCACGATGAGCGATATAAAGCTGCGGAAGAATATATGGATCTACTGTACAGGTTTGTATTCCTCGCTGCAATCCCCGCTGAAGTTTTGCGGTCATGAACTTAACTATTAACCCACTGCAATAGGCTCTGGGAGCAATCATGGGAAGACGGAGCGCAGAAATGGAGCGTAGATCCCGAGATGGCGTACGATCCCAAGAAGATCCACCGGATCGAGTTCGAAGGTACTTGAGCGCACTCAGTAGACAACCCCAAGAAAGATGGCTAACCCGATCTCCCAGGCAATTACTACAAGTTCTCCGGGTACGGACAAACGCACCCGTCGCCGCAACGCACCCCGACATTATTCCAAGCCGGTGCCTCCAAAGCCGGCATCGCCTTTGCCGGCAAGCACGCCGAGGGCATCTACTGCGGCGTGCCGACGATCGAAGGGTTGGCCAAGTACAGCAAGTCAGTCCGCGAGTCCGCGGTGGCGGCCGGGCGCGATCCGGCATCGGTCAAGCTGTTCTCGGGCATCTGTCCGATCCTTGGGCGGACCGAGGAAGAAGCCCGCGAGAAGCACGCACGGTACCTGGCTAACACGAGTTATATCGGGGGCTTGTCGTCGTTCTGTGCCCTCACGGGGGTGGACTTGTCGAAGTATGATTTGGACGAGCCGTTTAACTTCGACGACGAGGAACTGGCTAGCGCGGGGATCCAGGGGATTTTCAACAACTTCAAGCTGGTGGAGAAGGATAAGGCATGGACTCCAAGGATGGTCGGGGAGAAGGTTGGGTTTGGTGGGTTCGGTCCCATGCCGGTTGGCACGCCTGAACAGGTAGGAAATCCGTGAAGTGCTAGCAGCTGAGAACAATCAACTAACGGGAGGGTACAGGTTGCTGATGTGATGGAGAAGTGGTTTGTGGAAGCAGATATTGATGGCTTCAATCTCCAATGTGAGTACTTTTATGGCCCCTGTTTCCTCTCCTCTCGAGGCTTCTTGGTCCTCTACTAACAGAATTGAACCATAGATATGTGCAATCCCGAGAGCATCACCGACATCGTTGAGCTCCTGATACCCGAACTCCAAAGACGTGGCATCTACTGGACGGATTATGCTGTTCCTGGCGGAACCCTTCGCGAGAATTTGCAGAACCGGCCGGGCCAACCATTCTTGGGTCCAGATCATACTGGGGCCAAGTTAAGGGGTTTTGCTCCCACGCCTTACGTAGCCACCCCCAAAGAAACTCAGGCCGTTTAGAGAACCTGAACAATAGTATAGCAATACCCATATATTCTTAGTTCAACGTCGTCCATGACCAGCCAGGCGTTCTGAAAGCACTTATTTTGCCGGGTTAAATCCGTCTTATAGCCCTGACTCTCATCATTACTACAATACTATCAGAATTCTTAGCAAGAAACACACCCTGTTAAGCAGAATCTAAAGTAGCTTTACCTAGAGGTTGGGATCTCAGTGGCTCAGCACTGTGCGAGTTTAGGATTAATCCGCATGGAGATACCAAGCGCAGCTGGCTTACCCAAAGTAAACATCAAAACCTGGAAGGGGACTTTGTTTCGAAGGTCATAAACATCGTGGGTATCAATTATGCAGTCTATCCATCTAAATGCGCCAGTATCCCAAAATCAAAAGAAGTCTATCTCCTCTCACTCCACAAAACTCTCCGCATCGATCCTGTCTTCCCGACTCATGGGATCTTCCCGGTCAAGGTGAATATCCTTCATCAAGAAGCATACCAGCAGGGCGACGACAAACACGCTGAGGCCAACACCCTGCAGGGTTCGGATAACCTCAACATAGCAGCGATTAATCACTTCTCTTTCGACACTTCCCATCGCATAACTCTGCGCAACCATGATCGAGTTGGCGATGGCCGTCGCGTTGCCGACGGCTTCCACGGGCAATTCGGCTTCGAGACGGGAGAGCAGCATGGAGGACCAGATCAGCGAGGAGATCAGATCGCCAAGGAAATTGCCGATCGATGATGCCGTCGCGTACAGTGCACAGGCGGTCGCGATATCGCGGGCGGAGACGGCGGCTTGCACCCCCACTTGAACGATGATTCCGCCCATGCCGGTGCCAATACCAACCAGGAATTGGGCGGTGGTGAGGTTGGTGATGCTCGATGTTGTGGTGGTAAAGAAGAGCAGCAGGGATGCAGCCACGATCCGGATAACGACGCCCAGGATCATGATGTTCTTGTAGCGTTTGGTGAATTTGACGGCGGCGGATGCGATGAGACCCGCGATCACGGACACGAAGAGGGAGACCAGCCCCAGGTTTGTTGCAATACTCGGTGATGCGTCTCGGGAGACCACGAGATAGCTGTAAAAGTAGGGTTGGTAGATGGCGAAGCCGCCGAAGAGGAGGAACGCTAATGTGCAGCCACATGCCACAGTTCGGTCACGCGCGAGATCTAATGCTAGAATTGGATGCGAGGCGACATGAAGCTCGTAATAGCAGAAGACAATGAGGAGGATAAATCCCAGTACTCCAATGACGATGCTGCTGGTTGAATAACTACCCGGCGTTGCATATGCTGCCGAGAAGAGGATGAATGCCAGGCCAATAGTAAAAATCAGGAACCCAATGATATCAAAATGCATGAAAGTCGCTTTGGGAATGCTTGGCGAATGTGATTTAGGTGTTTGCGGGCGTTGGTGGCGCGCTGCTCGTTTCTCCCGATAGTACAAGGAGAGCAGAAGTGGAATTCCTGATACGGGAACAATGATCGCCCTGATGAATTGGTCAGTATTTCGCGTGAGTGCAGATAATCTTTTGGTGCATACCATATACCATATCCTCTGTTTTGAACGTTAGTACTATTCTTCTCCAAACTATACTTTGTGCTAACTTACAATCTCCAATGATCAGGAACGAGCGCTTCCACAATTGGTGCAGCTGTGAATACCGTAATCATCCACGGAGTCATCGGCATAGCTGTAGCTAGAGCCCGGTTGGGCAGGCTAGAAGTATCGGCAACAATAATGGTCTTGGGATTGTCAGTCCAACGGACTGGTAGTCTCAATCGTGCAGCTTACCTCCATGAACTGAATTCCAACTTGTCCAGTGGCATATGCAAACTGAGAAAACATAAAGGTATCGAGTCCGGGAGACAAAGCCAGTCCCACGAATCCTATCGTAAGGATGGTGATCGAAAACAAGAACGATTCGAATCGGCCATAACTATCGGCAATAATTGCGATAGGCGGTCTTGCTGCCGCCGTCCTGATGTTACCCATTAGAACCAGGACCAACTCAATTACGGGTGCATACATACACGAAGTTCTGCATCGAACTCAGAATCCCGAGTTTTCCATTGGCCGCAAAAGTCGACAATGCATAGGTCTGCAGCGATTGTACCGTTTGCGCATCTAAGGAGATGGCCAAAGCGAGCAGTAAAATGCCCACCCACGCAAAAGGCGCCGAAGCGAGCCATGTGCGCGCATGTTTAGTCCTGGAAGAATGCGAACTTGGCGGCGGTTGCGACGACGGTGATGGGTGATGCGATGGTGACGAGAGGAGGGGAGTGTTGACATCGACCGTGCTGTTCGATGCTGCTGCAATGGTCATACTTGGTTCGAATGGAGTGAGCGACGACGTGGATCGACGCCCCCCATCCAGGGAGTCATTGATAGTCATGATTTCTGATAGGCGGCATAAATCGTAAGTAAGTTGGGAGGCAATCTGCAGCTGGACGTCTGGGTCCAGGGGCGGGTATCGTATGCAATGAAAAGGTACAAAATCGTGATATCGTTTGCGGTCGTGTCGTGAAAAAACAATGCTATGCTGAAAAGCAAACGCAAAAGGCCGTCTCAGGATGTTGTTGTGCTGCACCTAGATGTGACGGGCTGGTCACTGCCGGAAGCTCGTTGGTCGCAGATATGCTGGCCGGCTGGCTAAATCAACGGGAGAGCCAGAGGTCGAGGGGCAAATGCTGACAGAACACCTCCCAAAGGATGTTGGAGGGCCAGGTGAGTGGTGATGTGGTGATCAAGGGACAACGGGGGAAGGAAACGGGGTAAGAGAGGTAGGTGACTTCTACAAAGCATGGGAAGTCTGTGTTTTGTATCTTGCAGCTGCAGCTGGGGACGGGCCGGTGTTTAAGGCGTGGAGCCTGCCTGAGCTTAGTCCTGGGTCTGTTGTCGCCAGCAGCGGATCTGATAAGATCGGGTAGGGCGTTGCGTACAGTACCGTCCGGACGGCGTGGAGCGTCGTGTAGTGTGCACCTCGAGCAAGGTCCGAGTCTGAGTCCCCACCGGTCGATACCGTCGCAGCGATGATGTATGTAGGTAGGTAGGTGAGAGGCAAGCAACTGGACGAGATACCGTACTGCGGTGGAAGTGACATAATCTTGTCTCTCGACCTGCCCCAAAGCACGCAAGGCTGGTTCAAGGGCCCGTTGCTGTTTTGGTCGAGGCGCATGCTGCAGCAGGCAGGGAGTTGTCGGCGTTGGCCGGTGATTGGAGGAGAGCGGGGCTGGGTGCGCAGGAGGTGCTGCTGGATGCAAACCGGACTCATGTCAGGGCATGGGCGGGCTGGCCATGCTGAGAGGTTGGCAGCAAACGACTGGAGGCGGGTGTGACCCGAAAACCAAAACAACTCATGTGACACGTCAGAGGACCAATTTGCCAACCGAAGGAATATTTACACAGCAACGAACCAGCCGCCGTTGCCGACAACACTCGCCCGACGGTGAATAAATAGTCGCACATCCCCGTAGCCTCGTTGACGGCCCTCGATCCCACGGTCGGACTTTTCATCATGACGTTGTGTGCTCGCGGCTGAGGGTTCGCAGCGCCGCCCCCGAACATGCGCACTTAGTAGGTGAGGTCGTCGCATTACATCACAGTATACACCGCCGCTGAATTACTTCTCCCGCCACGGCGTCCATCTGGCCTGGCTACCAGCTGTATGCGCTGCCGGCGCCATGGGCAGCAATGCCTCAGCCCTCTCTTTACTCGTAACCGATCTGATCTGATGAATCATCGCCCTCTTCTCTACTCAAGACGACCCTCGGTTGCGTCTCCGTATCCGGACGAAAAGCACAAGCGCAGCCATTCTCGAGAAGTGGGTCGGCTTCCCGAGGTCTTTCGATCTGATAACATGCTCCCCACCTCTTATTGGCCGAGATTTCCATCTGATAAGCAAGCTACGGCAGCTAGCCCCAACGGAGAAAGGCAAACCGATCAAGACTTTTGATCGACCTCGACCCCTTTTCCGCGTTCGTCCTGCCACAGTATCGCATTGCTTGGGTCGTGGGCGTGTCTGGAGGCGCTGGCTATCTACGCTATCGATCTCTGGCTGTTGCATTCTCGACATGATGGATTGTTACGGTCTACTTCGATGATACTGTGTCAGGTTGATCGGGTTGATATTCTCGTTGGATCTCAGCACGCGCTGGGGTGTATCCGGAAGATTCAACATCGGGAGAGTAAAGGCCTATTACCAAAGCCTTTTCGCAGTCATGAATCATGATACCACCATTCGGCGATGTTCTTCTAGTCCGAGCGGTGGTATTAAGCGATTGGCATTGGTCGACTAGATCAAGGCCTCGACCAAAGAAGTCATGGTTTCCGTCACGGTTGGACACACACAAGGAGTGGGAGGATGGAGTACACGCCTGTCATTCTCGGAGGGGCTGCACAATCTCTTGCAGTAGTGGTGAGGCAAAGGATTCGACCAATGATGAATCCTTGAAGCGTGGGCTGCATGCCAGGGTGCTCGGATATTGAGTTCAACCCTTATTCTCCAGCGTGACAGCCGTCGCACCCGTCAACCCGTAGTTTTATCTTCCATGCCCTTCGCCGATCGTGATATATCTGCTCGCCGTCTCGGACATGATGCGATACATGCTGCGAAGGCTTCGACCGAGTGATATCGGGAATGGCTACACGCTCCTCATCTTTGCATTTCTCACGAACTGTTCAAGTCTGTGTCGGTCGCCCTGGTTCTGACCTGGGGATATTGTCTAAGTCGTGAAGTTGCCGAGGCTCCGAAGTACCAACGTCCCCATCAAGTTCTCAAGAGCCCATTTGCAAGTACATTCTTTACGCGAGCAAGCGCCGATCATTGAATCTTTCTTTACTCTTGGCTAATTTACCAGAATGTAGAAATGCAGTAAAAGAGAGAGCATGGTAAACATGTTCACTCACACCAAGGCGATCGGATCATTTTATAAATACCGCAAATCCTCCTTTCGAGCCAGCTTTATTTGCCCCAAGGTCTCCGGAGACTGAAGCCTCGAGACGATCAGCCCAAGAGGTTGGCGATGAAAATATGGGTAAGGTTGTGCAAGTATCAGTGAAGAGCTTACTGGAAGGTTAAGGCGTGGGGAAGGAGACCGAGGGTGAATTGAAATACCTTACTATGCTGCTACGGCTTCTTCGTATATGCTCGAGTCCGAATAAAAACGTTGCACTTAGATTGAAAGTATAGGCCGAGTTTCCCTTGATTTACTCAATTGTTCCAGATCGTCATGTCTGAATATGCTTACGTTTTGAAGGGGTTTTCCTTCTCAATACTAATTCTAGCACTCTTCCTATGCAATTACAATCACGAACAAGCCTGCAATCATAGAGATGTTCTCAAACTTGTTCTACAGGATCTTGACCATTGCTACGACTTTGCTTCGAAGACATCAGGTTCCAGCAACACGAACTCATCCTCTGAATATGGCCTCTCCCCTCTAACTGCCTTTGCTACTACTTTACCTTTTTTTCAAGAATCTTTGCTACCAGCTCCATACCAAAGCAAATTCTATCTGAATGAACAAGTTTAGACAATAGTAGCTGTAATGAAACCAATCTTTCGACAATACCAAGATGCCTGTGACTCCTGACAAATATGTGTGTAACGGGACCCACGAGTATGCAAAGTGGAGGTCTCGGCTCATATCTTCCTGGCTGGTTTTCCAGGCTGCTAGATCTTCAAGGTTCCCCTTACATCCGGCCGTGGTAAGATCACAAGCAGTAAAAGGATAAATGGCCATGTCGACGGACGAACGTTAATATAAGATTGCTTCTACTTTCGATTAACAATAGTACCTATCTGGCTATGTAGTCGTCTGCCCACCGGTGGAAGTTCCTAGGTCTCGGACGAGACCAAGCTTGGAACTTAAAGAGACCGCAGAAGAGGTGTCCCGCGCTGTGAACACATATACCAACGACTGTGTTTCTGGACTTGAATAAATACCGAAATCACAGTCTTTAACAGAACGTTCAGGCTACGAGATGACAAAGGTCCAATAGGACGTTTTGATGGATAACTCTTGTATTCCAAGAACCTAGAAAGATAGACTTCTGGGAGATGGAAGAAGTCAGGGATGATGTGCCACCCAGCTTGGATGAACCATATGATCGAATGATGCAACGAATCGACCATTTCATGCGGAATACTCACTACCAACGTGGGTACTCTCCCCTTGGGCGCTTCACATTGGTGCCCCGCAAGTATTCTGGAGCTACCAGAGCTTGTATTGCCTCTGCAGTGGCGAGGGAACCAAGACGACGAGGCAGATACGAGGCAGCTAGTTGGCGCCGTCGTGAAGCTTGGCACCTTTGGACCACTGGCCGATATCCGATGAGCTTCTCTTGCTCGACTTTCGATCCAGGATCTGGTCCTGTGGCTTCGGCGTGTAGCGAAGCCGAATTCTCGGGCCACAACGAAGCGAGCCGCACGGGCTTGGGCAAAGATTTCTCTGTACAAATATGACCATCCGCCACGACAATCCCGCGATCTTATAGTCTAATAAGACAGAAGGCTTCAACAATCACCAATCTTTGATGGTCTAACGGTCATTTAAACCATTGAGTTCACTCTAGACTAGAAAACTGGTATTATACTCTCTCGAAAACGGGTTTTGGCTTTTGAGAATCCAATGGTTAAGACTAACCCAAGAACTGTTATACCCTTCTTCAATTTACTCGAGTCTGATATCTCCTAAATTCCTGTGATTAAACTACAAGAATTAGCATAGAAGCTTTATTTCGATTACTACTATGTTACAAATGAAATGTTACTTGCATAAGCTCAGTTTTATACTAAGCTAATAAAAACACGAGTCCCAGGCATATACAACATTCGTATATGATTGGCACTATGCTTATGTGATATATCATTGGTAAACGGTAAGAAGGTTGATCAATGTAAAGAGTGTCCAGCGAATGTACTTGTGAGGCTGAAATAGTACGCCATCATATCTCGTGGTGTATCCAAGCAGCTATGATGATTGCTTACGTACTCCTTCGTGCTATACACTGGTAAAAGGTTATCTTTTGCCTTACAAGATTTGATTATCAGCCGGTAAAAGGTATTATTATCCAAGCTTTGTATGCTTTATGTCTTTCCGCAATTACTTTGTCTCACATTCTTCATTCCGTGACTGGAGTCCTGTTTTCCTGTTTCCCTTTTCCCGGTTACGCGCTTAGTGAGGAGTATGGACCCCGCTTCCCGTTTCCCCTTTTCGGCCATACTGACTGGATCGAGTCCGTCGCCTTATCGCACGACTCCCCGAGCTGCTGGCGTCAGCCCCAGACGACAAGACGGTCCGATCCCTATATTCCGAGACTGGGTAAGAGAAACTGAAGACACGCAAGGCAACCATAACATACTAGCAAACCAATTCTGTCTGCTTCCTGAGAGCAGAAAGACTGGTAGAAGCCAAGGTCATAATTTAAAATAAGGTAGTAGTCTGCGGTGTATAGATATAGACTAGTTTACTTTATAATTAAGACATCAACCTAGTAAATGTTTATTAGTAGACCTCGGAGCAGTGACCATTCCTGCCTCGCTAACTGGCCCATTGCGCCATGATGTCAAGGGCTGTAGAATCACATGGCTTGGCAGGTACTGTATTGAGAATAAACAATTGGCACAGAATCGAACTATGGTAAAGAGCCCGTGAAACCTGAATATAGGATTGGCCATTTTCCCTTGTACTCTAAGCCCTGAGTAACCCCTATTTATCCGTAGCAGGATATGGTAGATCTCTGTGATGAAGTATATTACGATATTCTTATTATCCTAATCTTACTTTTTCCTTATTAAGTGACGCTTGCTAATAGTTTCGTCCTGTAGCTTTTGTGTACCCACAATCCAACTATCTATACAGATGCCTTCTAAAATCCTTCCAGTACTTGCCATCTGGCTCTTGTTCAGGTCAGCACGGTCGCAGTCTACAGGCGCCACTGATCCTGGGTATAATTGCACTTCTACGCAGTCATGTTGGCCGACGACGAGTGAGTGGCAGGCCTTGAATACTAGCGTCGATGGGAATCTATTCGCTACAGTGCCCTGGGCAGCGCCATGCTATTTTTCGTCGGGGCACTATGATTCATCTCAATGCTCAGTGATAGCAGATAACTATGCGAACACCACGGCTCGCAGTTCAGTTTATGGCGCTTGCGAGACGCTCAACTGGGAGACTTGCAGTGGGACAGGTTGCGCATTAGAGTCCTTAGACCCGTCTCTACCACCCCTTTTCCAGACTTGCTCTCTAGGAAGCCTCGCCACGTACTATGTCGCCGTGCAAAATGCTGAGCATGTCGCGGCGACGATCAACTTCACACGGGAGTATAATGTCCGACTTACCATCAAAAACACGGGCCACGATTACCTTGGTCGAAGCACGGCGCCGAACAGTTTAGCCGTGTGGACGTATAACCTGCAGGACATGATATATCACGAGACGTTCACTGCATCCAATTGTCCATCGGCGAACGGCAAGAACATTGGTGAGATTGGCGCAGGTGTGCAGGCAGCAGCTGCTTACACTTTCTTTGAAACTTACAATATGAATGTTGTAGGTGGGAACGAAGGTACTGTGGGCTTGGCTGGAGGATATGGCCAAGGGGGTGGCCACGGTATCTTTGGACCATCGTATGGGCTCATGGTGGACAACGCGGTAGAATTCGACGTCGTCACTGCTGATGGTAAGCTGCGAACAATCAATGAATGCAACGATCCGGATCTTTTCTGGGCTATTCGCGGCGGCGGCGGCGGTACCTATGCTGTTCTGACCGCATACCGTTTCCAGCTGTATCCTGCCATTCCAATCAATGTATTCGCGTTCCGAGCCAGCTTCAGCCTCCTCGACTCGAGTTCCACGTTGACGACCATTATGACAGCTCACGCCAGTAACCAAACTAATTGGTCAAACAATAATGTATCCGGACATGCCTATTACTTCCCAGACCAGGTGGAGATGTACCTCGTATTGCCCTACAATGACGATGGCTCGCGGCTCAAGTCGCTTACAAGCGATTTTCAGACCTTCCTAACAAATTACACGAACTTAGATATCACCCAGAACAATTACACTACTTATCCGAAGTACAGCGAGTTTCTGGCGTTGACGCAGTCCATCGCCGACCGGCTCACCCCAAGCGGCGACTTCGAGGTGATCGCAAGCCGGCTGATGCCGCGCGACTTGTTCGCCACGCCTTCTAATGTCAGCGCGCTCGTAGATGCCGTGATTACGGGCATGGAGACGAACGAGAACGTCCTTGACTACTTCAGCACGGTGCCGACGCAAGTTATCATGACAACGCCGGCCAACCACCCTGACACGCAGAACGCGACGGGCCTCAACCCGGCTTGGCGGACCGCACTCTGGCATCTCGTCTACTCGAGCGGCTGGGTCAAAGGCATCTCGGATATCATCAGCGACCCCATTACCACCACGGCACTGGCAGCGCTAGATCCCGTCAAGGCGCTCACGGTAGGAGGGGGCGCCTATGTTAATGAGGCCCACTTTCAAGAGCCGGAATGGGAAGAGACCTTCTTTGGATCGAAATACGATACTCTTCTAGAGATCAAGAACCAGTACGATCCTACACATTTATTTGACTGCTTCAAGTGTGTAGGGTGGCGGGGAGCTAATGAGTAAGTGTTACTATCCTTTTCTTCTAATGCTTCTATAACTTTAACTAATTGTGCCTTACATAGCTCATTTTATGGTTGCCACTCTACTTAAAAGATTAGTTTACTTTAAAATTCCTGAATTAAAAGATATCATGGGGATCTGGCTATGTCCTAATTGAACCAAAGGCCTCTTATAGTTTCTAAGTTATATAGGTAAAAGCCTAGAACAATACTTTCATTACTTATTCTTACTGCAGGTATATCCTAATATCCGTTCCTGGTTATTGTACGTCTGGTATAGCCTCTTATGTAGTCTGGTTGTACAAAATGTATGGCTTAGTACTAAAGTAATATAAGTAGTAAAGGTATTGAGTAATACCACTACCTTAAAAGTATATAGACCTATAGCTTTACCTATTCTCGCCCGACCCTTGTAATAGTAAATTAGCATCTGCACTAGGACAAGAAGGATAGCTAGTCTATAAGGCTACTAATCTCGATTATCTTTTTCTAAAAATCCCTATCTATTCTATATCTATCGTTACTTGTTCTATATATTCTTATACTCTCTTATATAAAATACCCTTTCTTCGCCCTAAAGAATAATAGAAAGTCTCTCGCTTGACCCTACATGAATTTGGCAGATAGCGGTCTGAGATCGAAACTGCAAAGTAACAGGCTATTTGAGTCACAAATAATGCCAAGACCCTTAACTATGGTTTGCATTCATGGCATTATGGCGATTGCTACAGCTACTTTTAGGACGTATCAGAATTCCCAGTTTGGGCCGCATACAATGTGTTTGAGACATGAGCTTGACACTAGCCTTTAAGTCCACACATACTGCCTAATATACCAACATCTCTCCATCAGCTAACCTGAACATCAAATTTTGGTCCCAATAAGTCGATCATGTACGGTCCCGGTGCTTGTATATAAAAGAAATTTTCCATTTACAACATTCTATAGGCACTCCGCTCTCTTAGTCTAAAACCGAAGAGAAGGATGGTGACTGGGATTGGAACGGTAAGAAGGAACATGAATCCCCAAAGGCCGAGACCCCATTTAGGGGTAATGGTATCGAAAACTGTAAGTTTGTTAGTACTAAACAGATAGTATGATTCGAAGATGCGACTCACTCTGTACGATGACTAAGGGAAGCCAACCAGCAAATGCAACTCTCAAACAAGCCGCTGCGGTAAGACCAGCGAGCGTACCCCGAGGTGAATAGGCATCGAAGAGATATGATACCATAGCAATCTACTATGTGAGCATGAGCCGAGTCGCGAGATAGGCAGAACTTACAAGAACCAGAGCGCTTCCGCAAACGAAGAACCCTGTACCAACCACGGGAACGGCCCAATGGAACATCGGGCTCGCAGACCAACCCACCCAGAAACTTGCACCGAGCATAAGGAGGTTTCCCAAGATAGCAGGCCACATGCGGAATTCGACATGCGTCATACAATTATTGTCATGATCGTGATCCGAAGGCAGTTTTTTCGGGCCCATAATAATGTCCGAGATGACTGTGATTAGAACAGCGGCCAGGGATCCGACGATGGCGGAAAGGAACGCAAGCCCTATTTGGTTGATCTTGAAGCTATATAGCATATTCAAGGCGACGGGAACGGTGATAAAGAACTGGAAGAGGACTGCAAAGTTTAATGCTAGGTTGAAGGCGATCATGATCACGATTGGGTCTGTTACGAGCATTTTCAAAGGCGCAATGATTGTCACATGGGCCATCTGGGTGATGGTTACTCCACTTAGGGCGGGTTCCAGGCCGTGCGGGATGCCTTGTCGAGCGGCTCTGCGGCGGACGATCTGTCGGGGATAGGTCTCTGGGCTGCCTGTAGGATTTCGTAGTTAGTATTGCCTCAGCTCAAGACTGGGAATATTTGGAAGAAGAAACGAGGGTTTGGGTCCCTGAATTACCAATTCCTAAAAGGTATGCAGCAAGTCCAATCATGAGTGTGACCCATTGCGTCCAGCGCCAGGACGTTTTCGCGGCAATCACAAATCCGCACACCAAAGGTCCTGTAGTGGAATTAGAATGTGATCCGATAAAGAGGCAAGAAGGTATCAGAAGCCTACCACATGCAGCACCGATGTAGGATGCCATGGTAAGAATCGAGTAATAACGACTCGTTACGCATTGACCCCAAACATCAGCGAAGGTTCCCTCGATCAGAACCAGAGTTGCGCCACCGAAAAAGCCAGCAAAGAAGCGACAAACAATAAGAGCCGCATATGTCTTGGAGTAACCGGCACCTAAAATGAACAGGCCCCAGATGAAGACGTTGGTTAGGTAGATCGGAGAGCGTCCAAACCTCTCACTCAGATGTGGATTGTATATTGGGGCAAAGAAGTTGCCAAAGAGATAGACCGACATCCCAGCAATAGCTTTCGTCATGGAAACGTCGAATTCGGACACGACATCGGTCAAGCCGGCCGTGTATCCAGTGATACCGAAACCCCTATGTCCTGATTGAAAACACAGCTAATAGAAAAGGGTAAGAACATACGCTGCAAATGTCATGGCAAAGCTTGCTGCACTTGCGTGCACCTTCATGTACAAGGGCCAATTGTGCGGATTTTTAACTCCATCAACTTCTAATATAGAAATCATAAGCTCCGATGCTTTTCCATCATGGCTCCCCTTGAAAGCAGAGGGCTCATTCTCCACATCTTTATTATTAGCAGGAGAGTGTTCAGTTATAGTAGAGCTTCCATTCTGGGGAGAGTATCTATTCGACGCTGTGTCTCCACTGCTGAAGATCGTTGGCGAAGACGGTTGGGCTTCCATGACTGAGTTGTGTGATGATTGATATGTATGAAGAGGTGCGTTGGGGAGAAACGAGTAATGGCAAATTATGGCAGAGATCCAGATATAAGGTAGAGAACTCTAGTGCGCAAGAGAAAGTCACTAGCGAGCAGAAAAGGATGCCAAAGTCAGCTTGATATAGAGCAATTTATCAAAATCAAAACCAAAGGGTTTCAATGGTTAAACCACTAGGCTCTATGCAATCAGACCACAATATTTGAGTTGTGAAGATGAGGAATCATGAGACTATTCCCGGTTGTAATTGCAACTTAGCATCATCAATTAACTAGCTTCAGCCAATGGTCTAGCACACAGACCACTGTAATATTATACTAACTCCAATAATGTGCAAGAGGGTTGACAGATCGTTTGTTTCCATAAATGTATCTGACGACAAACATAAAGACACGCTATGTGGAATCATCTCTGGCACAAGTTTAAACCTTCGCGTAGTCAGATCTACAGGGCTGTGTAAGCTTAGCTGACCGTTGAAAGTTTAAAACATAGATGATATCACGTGTTGTGTACTTCTATATATTCCTGTAATACAATACGGTAATATATCCTAAGAAGTATATGTTCAAGCCCTTGCAAATAGCATGTGGTATACTAGAAATTATCAAGGGAAAGGAAAGCCAAGCGTAACCTACGGACATCTATAGCGATTAGTAAGTAGCGTTTCATGGTTATTGATGTTGAATTTACGAAGTATTAATATTAAGACTTCTAAATAATAAGATACCGTAACGATTTTAACGGGATCCCCCAAGCTGCGACACTATTTCACGAAGTTTTCCATGTTACTTTAGGCTTTGGACCAACACCAGACGCGTCATAAAAGGCTTTCTCGTCTAGAATTCTGTCAAAGAGAAGAGTCTGGAAGCAGTGAAAATACTAAATAACTAAAATCTGCCAACATGGTCGAGTAACAACGAATCAAGCGAGGGAGGTTTCGTAAACTCATTCTCGAGAATATCGACATAGAGTGAAACAAGGCTATTTGTGACTTCAAGATTACTGAGAATAGAGTTCAAGCTAGCTTCGACGACGGGACGACTACGGAAGGAAGATTTATTATGAGAACTGATGGTTCTACTTCTAAAATTCGAAGACTTCTGTGCTCCGAGACAGGAAACTTGAGCCAATTCCCTATTCTGTTCTCGAGCGGTACCGTCAGATTTATGCCGGAAGAGATTGAGCCTCTGTGTCAAAGTCAACCCTATACTCTTCTAGAGAACCCAGCTGGTAAAAGGCCTGCTCTTTTGGTACTCATTACTCGACAGTCTGGTATTTAATGGTTCTATAGAGACAGACGATCCGTATTATAAGAGGTCAACTAAAAGCCACGAGAGCGGCTACGTAAACATCCAATTGAAGAATCAAAGGATAAAATTGTAGAAGAGGAGCTCGGTAATTGGGGTTCTTATACTATCCGATCAACCACTCGCCCTCAGCAAAGGTGTAATCCGTCCTTTGTATTGTAAAGCAGTGTTAGTCACTTGATCTGGTCTGATATTAAGGTCTAACCCGTTGCAAGCATCAGGAGTTCCCCTTTGAAAGGCGGAATTGGGTTGATTGGG
This sequence comes from Coleophoma crateriformis, assembly GCA_003369635.1. Taxonomy (NCBI): domain Eukaryota; kingdom Fungi; phylum Ascomycota; class Leotiomycetes; order Helotiales; family Dermateaceae; genus Coleophoma; species Coleophoma crateriformis. The sequence goes on from PDLN01000011.1 coordinate 616,735, forward strand.
CTGAATCCTTTTGACAGTTAGGAAATATCTGATAGTATGTAAACTAGTCTCATACCGTTTCATCGAAGCATGCTTCATAAGAGGCTCAACTGTATGCCTTGCTTGTAGGAGACTCGTATGTTGCACTACGTATTAATCTTAGTGCTGTTTGAAGAGTTCGGCTCCTAGTTAGACAGAGATGTGAAAGAAGTCTTTGGCATAGTATTCGCACAACATAGAGTATTAATCTAGGTGCGCCAATACCAGCCCAACACAGGCCACTTTCGTTGCAGCCGCAATATTCGTCTCAGTTCAGCTATACTGGACTGGTTTGATCTAAAAATACCACTGTCAATTTCGTGACAATTTTGCTAAGACAGTATCTGACTTAAAAGGTCTACCATACGGCTTGCCACGATTGTAAGAAAGTCCATTAATTATACGTTCAAACTCAATAAGTCCTCCTTCTCAGCAGATTCCCATGCCTCGCTGACTGCCCTAGCTCTCTTTTCTGACCGTGCTACCAAGCTAAAATCAAAAGGCTTTGGCTGCACATTGAAACCCTCTGTATAATTATACAGTGGGACGGGAATTTCGTTGCCTTGAGCATCTTTCTTCTTCGAGATCTTACAAGCCCATGCGAGTCGCGCGGTGAGAATATACAATGAGCGCTCAGCGATATTCATCCCTGGACATATCCTACGTCCGAATCCGAAAGCGGAATAGTTTTGCAGGCTGGGGAATTTTGTCAGTGGCTCTTTGAAAGTTGGAAACTCAGGTTTGAGCCATCTATGAGGGTTGAAAGTCTCAGGATCTGGATAAAGTTCTTGCTCTCGATGAATTGCCCTATGAATATTAGATTCAGTGAAGACCTAAGACATCTTAAGAGATATGTTTGGAGGTGGGGGTTCTTTACCATTGATTTGCATGTACATTAACTCCCGCAGGGAAGAAATACCCTTCATATATGTCATCCTTAATGAGTTGATGAGGAACACCTTCCAAGTTGGTTAGCAATTATCACTATTCTGAACTCTAATAAATGTTACCTCCAGCTGTAACCGGCCTCCAACGCAATACTTCTTTGATGACTGCTCGAATCGTTGGAAGCTGGGGGATGTCATCAAATTCTGGCATTCGATCTCCCACTACACTGTCTAACTCTTCCACCATAATTTCTTGCCATTCCGAGTGAATTGTCATAGCCAGAATGTAAGACATCATTGCAGAAGCAGTAGTACCACTACCTGCCTCGAACAAACTCCCTATCACATAGGCTCCCTCGTCATCCGATAACTGAAAAGATTCCTGATCCTCCAAGAAGGTTTTCATAAAACAAGATGGACAGGTACCCTTTGCCATCCTTTCCTGGACTTCACCGAGGAGTGAGCGAAAAAGGTCCAGTTCTGAGGCATGAAGCAATCGGCCTTCCTTTTTGAACGGAGCCATGAATTCTGGCAAGAATCTCAAAGCTGGAATCGTATCAACAACATAAGAACCGGGAGATGCCACCCGCTCTACAGTATGCACCACTTCAAGCGCTCGTCGAACATAGGATTCCTTCCCGGTTTTAATGACCATGCCATATCCGATTCGGAAGATTAACCCGCCCGCATACCGCTCGAGCCAGAATTCGTACTGTGAAGGATCCATGATGAGATCATGAAGCATTCTTTTGGACTCATGGGATTGTGCAGGCTGGTAGGAATTTGCCATTGCAGGCATGGTTACTTGATGCATAAGTTTACGGCCTTTTCGCCACAGATCTGGAATAAAACATCAGCCGTGCCCCCAAGGTGTAAGTATAAATCAGGGCAGTAGTTACCGTTGTAGGGTAAAAGTAATGGGCGCAGATTGTCTGACAGGATGCCGCTGGCCATGGGAAGATATTCTCGGGAGGAATAAAGTGTGCCGCGTTCTCTCAAGAGATCATTCGCTATCTTTTCTGTAGAAACAACAATGTTTTCCCTTCCCGCAATGTGAAATCGAAAGATTGGGCCATATTGATCTGCCCACTCCTTGAACTTTAGCCATGAATGGCTTTTGGGTATTTCCAGAATATTTCCAATGAAAAATATCCCTGCATCGGAAAAGTATTTAGCTTCCTCATTCTATCAAAGACAGCTGTGGAAACTCAAACCTTTGGGCCCTGGAGGCAGTTTTGCATTTTTCGGTATAGATTTAGAGCTTTTAATCAAACGATAGGCCAATATAATGACCACGACAGCCACAGCAACGACCTGAACATGTGTCATTGCCAGAAATTTACAGTTAAATGAAGGTATCGGAGCGTCGTTTAACTGCTATGGACAGCAGTGTCAGTTGATATAGCACAACTGGTCGACGGACAGACTAGTGTAATTCACGTAGTATACTCGTTATCGAAAGGTGTTGATATTGCAAGGAGAGAAGAAGCTATATACAAGACGACACCGGTCTTATAAAGACCCCGCACGAGCATGTGACTAATCTCATGACATTTATTCCGACAGGCAGCGTTATTTTCCAAAATTCCTATAACAGTTGGATTACTCCGCTCTGCAACCAATAGAGTCGCGGTCTGACCACCTAGTGGAGTAGCGGGGAAGTCGTGCAGAAATGCAGAGAGAGTAGAGAGAATTCTGAGATCAGAGACAGGATGGGGTAACGTAACCAACCTAGTTCTTACCATACCCCCCAGTTCGTACCGCGCCCTAGTTCTTACCACCTCCTAGTTCATACCACCTCCCAGTTCTTATCACCTCGTAAATTTCAACCTAATTTTATTTTACAACTATAACTCTAATTAGAACTGATGTAATATCAAACAATTTAGTTGCATTTGTTCCAATTGAAGCTCAACCAAATAACCTGAGTTGTGTTTTACCTGGTGCAGATTTACCTCTGGTTTTGGAAGAAGTAGAAAACGAGCGAGCATCTATAGAGTACGACAGATAAACTTTTTTTTCTGCAGTCAAATCAAGAATGAAGGGCAAGGAGGAAGAACTATTGCGATTTCAGAAGATGGATTGGAGCTTTGAGACATTGAAATCGCAAAAGGACACCGAGAGGGATAGCTTTCACTTCGTAGGAGAAGCTTACTGTAAGATTCTTCTATCTACCTTACATGTAACTAACTTCTTCTAACCTTCGGTAGGCAGTGGAATAATGTTCGGGGAGGCCTTACCTTCAATACCTACAGATGATTTGCGGAGATTTAAACTTGTCTGAATTTCCCACAATGTGCTGCGTTCTTAGCAATTATTTGGATTATTGTTTTACTTTTCATGTTGCAAGGAACTTATCATATCACTAGCCATGTTCACAAGGATGTGGCCATCATTCGAGTAGAAGATATCATTTTTGAGTCTTCTGTGTGAAGACGAGTCTGGTTTGAGGTACTTTTACTTGTGGGATTAGATTCGCAACCCTTCAATCTTAAGCATAGCTCAAAGTCAAGGAATGAAGTGTTCCACACTGAGTATATAGTAGTCAGAGCAAGACAGCCAGGAGTAAGTGCGATTTGTGATAGCTGACAGCTACAAATACCATGAGGCTGTTAATCGTGCAGGCTGGTGGGTAGTCAAGAATGACACGGCTGACACCGCTCTTGGTGACCCCAACCCGATTAGGTCAGCGGAGCGACGATGGGACATGTGAAAGAGCCCTCGCATGGTTGGAACACGGCTTATTCCTTGATGACTACAACCCAGAAATTCGAGGCTAGTACATCTATTGTTTGGTGACTTAGCGAGTTTATATCAGTTAGTTTCCAAGCCATGATCGGATTTTAGGTACCAGGAATTATGACCCAAGAGAGCAGAACCAAAGAAAGAGTGTACAAATTAAAATTAATCAAAGTCTTGTAACAGTGCCGTCGTGGAACGGGCGTCTTTGGACTACTCGCCGACATCCGATGAGCTTCTAATCCAGAATCACGTCCAGTGTCGTCGGCCTGTAGCGAAGCCAAATTATCGGGCTCCAGCTAAGCGAGCCACACGAGAAGCTTTTATTGGTGTGGGCAAAGATTTCTCTACAATCCCACGCTCTTACAGTATACTGATATGACAGAGGTCTTTAGGTTTTCGTCTCACACATCAGATTTATTGCATGGCAATGTATCAGACTCACTTAAGCGACATTTGAACAGCTGAATTAGACAGTTATTTTACTATCACTTAAAGAGCTACGTACCCCCTAATATAGTAACTACATTTTAGTTTACAAACATTAAGGTTGATTGCTATAGTTATTTAGCTACTTAACTACACCCCTAGACGTAATACTAGAACTACATGCCTAGTACCTGTACCCATGGTGATGGAGGAAGGTTTTCAAGATACCGTATAGTATTTATTTGTCCATTCTTCTCTGCAAGTTCTTTTGCCCTCTGAAATTCATTATAAGGTGTATCGCCAAAGCTGACACCACGGCTAAGGAGAAACTTTATCATATCAATACGACCTTGCTCTGCGGCCCCTTCAAGTGGTGTTCGTCCATAGACCTTTGAAGGTTTAGCATAGATGTCAGCTCCGTTGTTTAGAAGTAATTCTGCAATTCCGACGTTACCTCCAATTGCCGCTAGCTGTAGTGCAGTTCCTCCACCCCTAACAGCTGGGGCTTGATTTACGTCGGCACCTTTTCCCAGAAGAATCTTTATGATATCAAGTTTGCCTAGTTCCACTGCTAGCTGGAGTGGCGTACGGCTAGGTCCTCCTGTTGCAGGCCGGCTTATATCAGCTCCGTAATCGATCAGCTTCTCTACTATTAAGACATTACCATGTCTAATAGCTGCTAAAAGTGATGTTTCTCTGAAACCGAGTCTATCCTGGACAAACTCGTTAGTTCTAGAGGGATTCATATTTACTAGACGCTCGACTGTTCTAGCATCGCCATAATGAATCGCTACACCGAGAGCAGATATCCTATCGATGTTTTGATCTAATAGCAACGAAGACATTTTTGATAATTCGGCTTTCTTGATTTGAAAGTCGATATTTGTCATCGTATTCAGAAGTATATCAATAAGCTGGTCATGTTCATGAACGATTGCGCGAAAAAGCACGTAACTTCTTAAAAAATGTCGTCCACGAGGGTACCTTCTCGTAAGTTCCGATACAATTTCAGTAATTAATTGTATATCTTGTGAAAGAGCTTCATCAATTGCACGTATATCGTCTGGTAATGCACCAACTGACAATAGGTATCGAACCATTGGAATATCACCATTCGCTACAGCTGCTGACAGTGGTGTGGTTATTTCTGGTTGTCGTACCTGGTCTTGTAATGAAGTAGGAGGAGTATATGGAGGACTCCAATCTCGGTCGACGTCTGCACCGGCATTGATAAGGAATTTGACCAATTCAATGTCTTTCTTTTTTATTGCTTGGATAAGAGGTGTGCAACAACCCGAGCTGGATCCATTCACATCAACATTTGCCTTAATTAAGCTTTGAATAATAGAGTAGTCGCCCCACTCGATAGCGTGTGTCAGTCCCGTCGGTAGTCCCGTTGGTTCCGAGGCGTCCAGAATTCTTTTTATAAGGACTGAATTCCGATTTTTTATTGCCTCTGAAAGGGGACTTGCATGCTTTTCCATTCCTGAATAACTATCGTCTAGAAAACTATGCACATTCACACCGGCGTCAAGGAGCATCATAGCAATCGTATCGTGTTTGCCAACGATGGCACCTGCGAGAGCGTCGCTAAGATCTATATTCTCAAGTCCGAATTCGATTTCAAGAAGCTTTTCTATCATGTCGCTTCTTCCGGTGTTTGCTGCAGCGACAAAGGTGGCTTTGTATCGTGTTTTTACTCGCATTCCGTGCCAAGCCCCCTTCTCTATGAGAATTTCGATAATTTCATTATCGCCAGAAATAATTGCTTCAGCAAGTGGTGTTTTGAAATTCCTGTGGTACGAAGGAGGAGGAGGAGGAAGAGCATATGGATCAGAGCAAGATTCAAAGTACGGAAGAGCACGACGCAGCTGGTCTTTGCTTCTGTCGTTCCGAACATAACTATGCCTTGCAGGACCATTTATATCTCCACCAGCTCTCAGAATTAATCTGATCAGATCTTTATCTGTACTTCGAATTGCCTCACTGAGTGTCCACTCACTCAAAGATGCGCCTGATTGGATTAGAAACTGGACCGTCTCGAAATACCCGGATTTAGTTGCAATGTCCAGGGCATCAGTCAATTCTTGATGTAATAAGGAATGGTTTTCATTAGTCCGTGCTTCGATGATAATCTTCTGAGCTAGTTCCAAGGCTTTTTGACTGTCGGATATCTGAATTACTCGTCCAAGCATGTATTCTTTAATCCATCTATGGCAACTCTCTGTATTGAAGTCGGAATATATAAGACATTCAACTACATCGAGATTTCCCGAATGAATCGTATAGAGTAGAATATCATCATTAGTCTTAGCGCCAGCGTCAAGGAGCATGCGCACAAGTTCAACCGTACATGAAGTAGGCTGATCTTGAAGCTCTCTCTTCCGTACTATGGTCGCACATGCCAGCGCTCCACAACCATCATTCGTGATATTGCCCCTATCGAAGGATTCTGCAAGATCGGTTCTATTACGGATGGTTCTATTAACATCCGCTTTAGCATTGATAAGAAGCCTCGTAATATGAGTATTCAAATTCAATGAGGAGAGTTCGACAGGAGTAAAGCGCCATCCATTCTTGCCGACACAGACAATCTCATTTGGATTGACGCCGCCGCTTTCGAGGAGAAGCTGTACAATATCTACGTCCTCGAACTCAACAGCTTTTCGAAACAGCGTTGTAGCAAAAGCCTCGTAATCTGGCCTGAAACCAGTCCGGAATTGCTGTAATAGCCGAAGATTACTTGGATCTTTCAGGAATTGAAAAATGACCTCGATTGGGATATCATCCATACTAGCGAAGTTATTTGCTATTCCACAGATGATGAATTTCAAGATCTTTGACTTCAAGCACTCGTCTTCTGAAGCTGAAGTTCGATGTTCTGATAGTTGTCTTGCATCCGCATTACGAAATAATGTAACTAGTTTTGTGTCAAAAAACGTATGTATTGAATCGCCAATTTGTTCCTTGAATAATTCGAGAGGGCTTAGAGGTACTCTTGGCATCCGTATTGGTACTGAAAATTGCACTTCCTCATCTTCCTGAGCGGGTAGATGCGGTTGAGGAAAGTCGAGTCCAGCGTTCGGAGGGCTTCCGTCTATATTCTGATTAGCCCAGATTCAAAGTATGGACGGAAAATTTAAGATACGAAATTGAAAATCAGGAAGTTTGAATAGCGTTCTGAGTGATCTAAACAACGTACCTGGAGTTCGAAATGGAATTTCGGAGTAAAATGGTGTTGGAGATCTGTCGAGATTTACATCCGAAAGATAGTTCTGAGGGAATAGCATATCGTTCAATATTGGAGAGTATGAAAACTCAGGCGCTGTAAGAGTCCCCAAATTGAATAAGTCATTTGATCTGCCTTCAATCTGGTATTCCTGTATGTCCAATTGGGTTTCGTTTCTGTCAAAATTATGACCGGACATCTCTATATCCGCATATTGGGCTTCGTGATAATCACCCATGGAAACTTCATTGCTAAGAGAAAGCTCAGACGCTTTTACAATGTTGCCCAGGAGAAGGTCGAGTACGTTTTGATCCTTGTCTAAGGGGTCCTCGCCTAAAGAGTCCTCGTCTAAAGGAGAATGAGAAATGGCATGGCTCTCGTCAAGATAAGTATCCGCATTGTCGTCAAAGGCATCATGCACAGGACTGGGTGTTGAATTTGAGAGGTTTCCACGATCCTGTGGTCCTGGGCTGCAGATTTTAATATGGCCTGGCCTATCTAGATTGGATAAAGCAAGAGTAAGTTAGCAAATATATCCTAAGGTATTCTTAAATATAATGGAAATTAACTCGCTGACCTGTAATTGTGGAAATAGTATTAGCATAGCGGGTAGTTTCTCTCAGGACCTTGGCTTTTGGACAAAGCTTATCACGGATATAAACTTGGCTCTCTCTTCTACCTTCCCGCTCTCTCTGTTCAATCACTGTTCCGATATATTTCCACTCTTCCGGCTTGAGGTTTTTGCGATAACCCCAAAGTTTGAACTGCTTTTCATACTGGTATTTGCTAGATATATATGAACCGTTAGGACGAACTTGTCTTTCTGAGAAGATAGAAATGGTAGACGCTTACGTTCTTGAAAAGTTATATCTGTTTGCCATGATACTTATGAGCTCCTCAAGTTTCTTGTTTTCATCTAGATAGATATGTTTGATTACAGCTTTGTACGAGTCCCATTCTGAGTCAGCTGCCCTTGATGTCGAGGGGGAAGGCATGACGGGCGGCGGTGTAGAGATAACTGGTGATGATATTATGACGGAGAATAGTTGACTGAAACGATTTCTGAATTTGAAGAAGGATTGAATTGAATCATTAGGACCTGATCCAGCTTTATGTAGGTGAGCTGTCTATCGTTATCGCAGATTTTAGTGGACAAATGAAACAGCCTTGTTCGTTCAATTCGACGTGTCAGCCTTAAAATGGCTTTTCACGTGTTCAATTCCCTCATTACATCTTTGCGTTGGAAGGTGCCAAAATCTGCTCAGATTTTGGATGCCTGTGCTTGACAAGGGGCAGAAAGCCCTTGTGAGCAGGAGATCTCTTTCATTGGATCCAAAATCTGGTTCGCTTCTCAAGCCTCCCCAAGAGCACCTTGCAGGCTAGCGACTTTGGTCAAAATCTGGGACACCATTTCCTATTCTCATTCTCATCATTGGTGCCACGCAGTTCCCCATGCATGCATTGTAGCCAGCGTCAACCGGGCGCAGCCTTGGACAATACAACCTAACCAGCACAGCCTGATTGTTGCGCTTGAGTGCAGAAAGAGGTTGCTTTCCCTTTTCTTTTTCTTAGGAGTGTGGTATTGGCAATACAAGTCAGCATAAATCGCAGTTCGGTGGCCAGGGATTTTTTGAGGCAGTGTAAAAGGCAATGTAAAGCAAAGCACGATTCTGATATACACAAGTGAGAAACAACTACATTCTCTTTAATTACCCAAACTCGATCGGAGAAGACCAATGGTAGAAAGACCCACGGTCTCGAACTACGCAGATGGCTATTTTACTTTTGCGGCATAATTTATTGATAATATGAGAATGTGGATAACAAATGTCACATGACATTGTCATCACAACTCCTCTATGTTTTACCACAACAAAGCTTGAGCTAATACTCGTATATGCAACTGGATATGTTTCAATGTTATCAAAGATTTGGTTCAACGTAGCCATCAAGAGTCTATTATTCGCTATTGAGAACGGCCCTTCGTACCTTAGTTAGTGCGGTCAAAATCTGTAGGACAACTTCAGATTTTGACACCAACACCACAGGTTATGACATCTGGAACATCCAGGGGTTTCCCTGCCTCGAACATCGTAAGATGGGTCGCTAGTTGTCGTAGGGGCGCTATCCATTCTGATGGAAAAGTTTGGTATATGTATGAAGATTGCGCTCTACCCCGGCTAATGGAGAACGAGAGACGAACATCGGGTTCCTGTTCATTCTTCGATGGTCTAACGATCATCATTTCCGCTTCTCAATCACATTGCAAGCCACGGAAGATAAGAGTATAGGCGAAAATGCCGAGCAGAGTACCGAGCTTCCCTCATTTGCATATGTTGTTTTGTGGTGCCTGATGCCCAAAGCCGCCGTGCAGGAGGCAGAAGGGTATACCCAAGTTGGCATAGCTCGGATAACTTACTTTAACAAGTACCAGGAGCTAGATTGGACGACGAGGACGGTTGAGATCTTCTAAACTCAAGCACAGGAGTGTTAGATTGGAATGTAAGGAAATCAAAAGACGGGGAGGAGTTGGTTGTGTGGCGGAAATTCTAGTCAAACACGCGGTTCTGTTCTTTTACAAATAAGAAATAATTTCTAAGCACGAGTTACTGTAGTCTTAATGTCTACGGCTATGCTGCTTTTGCTCGCACGTAGGCGGCTGAGGAAGACATTCCTTAGCTCGCTTATTTTATGCTCGAAATCCACGGTTTAAGCATTGCTCTGGCTCAGGAGTGGCCCTTGATAGTTTTAGGCTCATACAACTCCTCCAAATACTTCTCCTCATCTTCCGTAAGAGTCTTGCCTCTAACATCAATGGCTTCATCAATCCTATCCACACTACTGAAACCAATGATGGGACTCGAGATCCGTTTATTGATCCATGCAAGAGCGACTTGACTCATCTTCCAGCCCTTCTTCTCTGCTAGCTCCTGAACTCGTCCAATCGTCTTGTTGTCGATCTCGGACAGTTCTTGTTCAGGCTTCGAACGAGTTGTTGTTCCGAACTTCTCAAGCGGCCGGGCAAGGTGGCCACGGCAGAGGGGTGCCCACTATATGATATTTGGTTAAAAACACATCCTCAGGATCGACGTGGCAACTGAAGGTGCATACCGGAATCAAACCAACTCCCGTCATATCGCAGAAGCGATTCATCTCCCTCTCCTCTTCCCGGTAAAGAAGGTTATAGTGATTTTGCATACTGATGAACTTCGTCCAGCCGTGCTTCTCAGCAACGAATTGCATCTGGGCAAATTCTACGGCCCACATGGATGAAGCGCCGATGTAACGTACTTTACCAGATCGCACGAGATCATGTAAGGCTTCCATGGTCTCCTCGATGGGTACGGTTTTGTCGAACCGATGGATCTGGAGGAGGTCGATGTAGGGCGTGTCCAAGCGGGCCAAAGAGGCTTCAACTTGTGCGAAGATGGCTTGGCGGGAAAGTCCTTGGGGTTTGTCAGTCATCGATTCTTCGAAATATCAAGTGAAATTATTTCCGATCGCAAGATCTTGAGCAGAGCGCACCTTTCTGATTCACGTAATCCTTGCTAATATTCAATTCCTTGGGGTAAAAAATCGACCTCAATCCCGGCTCTTCGCCCACAGCACTGAAGCACTTCGTCAAGATGACGACCTTGTGGCGTGGGATATCGTATTTTTTGATCGCCTTGCCAATGATTTTCTCCGACTCGCCATTGGAATAAACATTGGCGGTATCCCAAGTATTCAAGCCGCGATCATAAGCAGCTTTGAGGAGCGGGAGAGACTGGATAAGCTGTCAGATGATCCACTCATGGAGGAAGGAAACTGAAACTCACCTTCTCCTCATCTAGAACCCAAGGTGCCCAGGCGGGGTGCCCAATACTCATAGCACCAAAGATGGGTACGGACACCCGCAGTCCGCTCTTCCCCAGCTGGACGTACTCAGCTTTACTTGCCTCCACCGAAGCCTTGAGGCTCGCGGGCATCTCAGGTGTTGGTGACGCAGCCATATTTACAAATTCGGGCTCGAAAATGTGGACAGACAAAGACTGAAAATGAGCTGGATAGCTTGAGAGACGGATGGAAAGAAACAAGTGGGCAGTTCGTATTTATATCTCCTTTCTCCCAAAGATACAATTTATCTCATTGGTGCTATGAGTGGGGGAGGCGTGCATTGCCGGCAAGCGTAATGAAGTCACGGAGTCAAAGGCGGGGATAGACACTTAGCTCCGGCTAAGTGTGATGAATGAAAGCATCCCACTTCCTGACATCGAGGCTTGTCATTTCTACCTTGTGTTCGTTTCGTTTCTGGGCATTGCGGTGCAAGATGCATATGCATGGCGCATTACCAAGCAAAACCACTGGATATGCCTGAGGGTCTTCAGCTATAATCCGAATCCAGTATCCTTCTTGTGAGCAAGACCGAGAAACCTCTGCTACGGAATTCTATATCTTGATGTTTATAGCATAGCATGTGATTACCATCAGCAGGAAGAAGAGAAGTGTGTTATTGTCTACGTTTTAACTTGACGTATTATCTAGAAACTAGGTCATATAGATTTGGCCTATCGAAAGCGGCCTCAGTCTGCAACATTCTCGATTATCCAATCTAGCGGCTTCATCTCACATCCGCACTGGACCAAGCTCAAAATTTCCGAAGACAGGTTTGTTGTCATAACAATGAGCTGTTGAACAAGGAACGCAGAGCTTGTGAAACCGGATAGACTGTGATTTTATCGTTTGTAGCGCATTACGATAAACAACGATTACTGGTCACCTGAAACCTGGAACGAAGTCGTTCATGGAGCTGAACATGTTGCTTTGGTCTTCCTAGTTTGTTTGATAGTGATGATGATCACAACTGACCGATCACGCCGTTGACAGATCTTCCGTCTAGAAACTGACCCAGAAAACTTCAGGAAGCCCCATCTATCCTCCAAACCTTGAGTAGAAATAATACTCCGTAACCTGCGGGATGATAAAACAAAACTCCAACCTGAAAACACGATCGATACCCTAGATCTCAATGCCTGTGCTCTTTGCATTGCTTTGATCATCAGTACCCGTCATGGTAGTATCTGGCCCCTCGTCGGCTTTTGCAGCACCCCCCCAGCTCCAAGGCATCCACCCTGAACTCTGGGTTCTCTTAGCGGTCTGTCTCCTCCCCATCTCTACCTCTTCAGTACCACTCTCTGCATCAATCTTCTCGAAATCAGCCTCGCTGCGGCTCTTGCTAAGAGCGCTCGTTGCACTTCTTGGCCTCTCCTCGGATTCGTCGATACTACGGTCAAGAGAAACCTCAGACAATGATCTCATCGGAGTTTGGCCCTCTTGAAGATTGCTGGCTTCTTTGTCAAGTGCTGAGAGGAGAATCGAGAGACGTTCACGTTGTGCCGCAATGAATGTCATTCGATCGGCGCCAAAGACTGTAGGAGGGATCAAAGTGCCGGAATTCGAAAGATCCATCGGTTGCGAAGTAGAGGATCGATTGGCTGCGGCATTGACGGAAGCCGAAGTTGCAGCCGTTACGGCAGATGCTAGCAGAGAATAAAAGTCGTTGGCAGTGCTTCCAGATGAGGCAGCTGGTGCTGGCCGTGCTGAAGGGAGGTTAAAGCGAGCAAAAAGACTCTGAGCGTAGCTATATGATGACGGGGTTGGTGGCGGGGTTGCTTCCTTTGGAGGCAGTCCGAGCACATGCTGTTTAACCAGTTCGATCGCTTGCTTGAGGTAGTTGAGACCTGCAGCCTTTGCACGCTCATGTGCAGACGAGATAAAATCGTCGATCGAACGCTCGTTCTCTTCGAGGAATGGATGGACATGAGTCTGGTAGAGGATCTTCGCGCCCTGCGTCTGAGGGAGGATCAGGTAGAGGAGGAATCCTAGACGAATCCAAGCATAGAATGGAATCCTGCTTGCAGTCAGCTTGATGCCATCCAAACATTGTGATGTAGACATACCAGACAAGTATAAATCCAACCCAGGATTCACACAGCAATGCGCATGCGAGGACGACCCAATACATGAGCCATGGCGTCAGGAGGGCGGGGTCGCTGGACTTGAGAGCTTTGTACGATGCGAAAACGGGAAAGACGAAAGTCGGAATGGACCTAGAGGGCATGCTCAGTTCTATGTTCCTGTATTTGATCCTCGCGGCCCTTCATGATGGCGCACGCGGCCCCCGGAGATATGGAATAAGCAGCATCGCGGGGTACTCACGATAAGAGCCTTGCAAAGGTATCAAACATGATCACATTCAGCTAACAATTCGGAATCAACGGATGTGAGAAGAACAAGGTTTCGAGGGGCTCTGTCGTTCATATACAAAAGGATGAAGCAGGGCGGGCGGTGTGTTGGAACAGAGGAGAGTAGGAAGACGAGTCAGATCCGGATGCCTTGAGTCCAGGCTTAGCGTGTTTCTCCTTATCTGCGATGAGCCGACCAGGGAGCTTTATCGGTGATGCGCGATTTCCCGCTCTGGCGTTTGACGATAACAGCCAACGTTGCTTCTGGACAGTAGCGGCCAGGGACAAGTGCTGGATGCTCGCGGACGCAGAGGAGCAAGCTTATGGCATTGCGCAAGTGCAACTCATGAGGCCGACTCGCAATGTCTACGCGGCGTGCATGATCAACTGCAGCCTGTGCCGGGCCTGCATCATCTCCCACGACATCATCTGACTGATCCCCCTGTGGCTTGACTCTTAATCCGAGCTCCTTAGCCCGTCTGGGAAGTGTGTGGAGGTGGCTTGAACCCTGGGCCTGCGCAAGGCTCCGTCCCGCTCACCGCCCGAGGCTGCCCTGCGTCACCTGCTTCCTTCCTCACTCGCCCGACATCTTTTCCTCAACTCGCCGACATCACTCCACTACTTGAAGGTGCGACCTGTACATAAACTGTCCCTAGAACCGGTGTTGTGGATACTATGGTTGTTCAAGTGCATGCTCGGCCCCTTCAATTTGTTCACTTATTGTCATCTACGCCTTCACCGCCATGTGTATCGCCTTGATCACAACCGCGCATCCTTCATATGCACTAATCATACTTGACAATCGCGACGAGTTCATTCTGCGCCCGACCTCTCTTCCCCACTGGTGGACGTCCGTCAACAACAACCAGCAAGTCCTCTCCTCCCGCGATCTGCTCCGGCCGGAACAGGGAACATGGCTGGGAATCACAAAGTCCGGAAACTTCGCCGTTCTGACCAATTTCCGCGAAACCGATGACCCTTTACATCCAATACAAGGGTTGAAGAGTAGAGGCGGCATGGTTACGGCTTGGTTAGGAGCCGAGGAAGAAGTGGATACAGCGACCTTTGTGAGGCGGCTTTTTGAGGATGGAGGTGTGAAGGGAGTCGGCGGCTTCAGCTTGGTAGCTGGAAAGCTGCGAAGGGATGGAGCGGGGGGAATTGAGCCGTTGGCGGTTATCTCAAACCGAAGTGGTGGGGTGGAGGACGTGCCCTGGATTGCTGGCGAAAGGGACCAAGTGCATGGCTTGAGCAATACTTCTTTCCATGACCCAAAGGTCTGGCCGAAAGTCAGGATGGGCAAGGAGATGATAAGCGCCATCACGGAGCAGGCAGCTAACGAGAGATGGGACGAAGAGAAACTCGTGAATGCACTCTTTCAAGCTCTGGACACGGACACGCTGCCTCCAGCCAAGGAAGACGAGGCTTTCGAAGAGTATCTGTCTCAACTTCGAGAGTCGGTTTTCATCCCTCCGATAGGATCCGAAAACCCTGACGAGATTCCGGAGGCTGATGTGATTGCTGCTGCAAAGCCTATTGAGAACGGGCACGCCACCCATGGCGATGTTAAACTTATTAATGCCACAAAGGAGGCCGAGAAGGCAAAGAATTTCATGTCGGGAGTCTACGGCACACAGCGACAGACCATTATACTTGTAGATTGGGATGGCAAGGTTACCTTTCGGGAAAGGGCTCTGTATGATGAGTATGGAAAGCCGATAGAAAGGGGTCACGGAGATCAAAAGTTCGAGTTCAAGATCGAGGGTTGGGAAGGTAAATTTAATGGATGTCTTCGAACCAGGGGCGTTGAAATGCTTTAATACTGATAAACGCCATAAACATAGAGTCATGAATAATGCAGCGAGTCTATTATTTAAGAAAACTTCTCGATTTTGGGTTTGCGATGTTTTTATATGGCGCTACCCTCGTATATATTTTATTATACACCCCTTCCGATGCTCGTATATAACCAAAGTGATCAGTGAAAATGGGAGTTCGGGAAGAACACTGAGATATGAATAGAGTAACAATGGTTATCCGCAATTGTTAGATAAGGGCCGTATACTGGTGCTCATGGCAAGATGTACATATGTCTTTAACTTTCCAATTCGTCTGTTGCTCGCCTGCGGGTTTGTAGATATCTTCGAGTAAGCCTTTGCTGAAGCTGAGGCTGCGAGGAACGGAACATTGCTCCTGCCTCAGCACTGAATCCAAACCCACCTTCCACTTCAGCTTGTCCACGGAAATATCAATCTCGGTTTCAATCGTACTTGGGCCAGAGCTTGTTCTGTCGCAAGCAATTCTGCTTTTTCGTCGCAACCTCAATGCCCTCAAAGTCAATCTTATCTCACTGAGGTTTTGCATGTCAGCATTCAAGGGTTTCTCTCAGAATTACCCATCCACTCCAAAGTTGATCTCGCCATGTCGAGTGAAGCGTTACACACGCCTCGGAGATATCGAGCTTCGTATGGTAGATACATACGACTGCCAGAATCGCAGTCAACTCCCAGTATTCAAGCTGAATACCAGCCTACTCAGCTCGCATACCCGGCAAACTACCCGTCAAGATATCAATCAACGCCTTGCCAATCTCTGCCACCACCTGCAACTCCTCTGGCAAGGTCGAGCTCCATTAAATGTGCAAGGAAAGCATCTCGACCTCCATCTACCAGGTATTCTGGCTGGGCTTCATCCTACTCAGAGCAAAATGCTGTTCCGCTCAAGCGTGATCGTCGACAGACGACAACCACGCTTCCCAACCAACCTCTCTATAGTGTACCAACCGTCGCTAGCTCGAGTCTTACAGCTTCAGCCTCCACGAACGACCTTAGCCAGCCGGTTTTGGTCCCACGTTTCCAGCAACCGGTAGCTCGAGAACCGCTTCGTGAAAGAACATCTTCGCGTATCCCAACTCCTTCCTACGATACAAAGCCTCATCAAGGCCGTCGCTATGTCAGTACCCCAGTGTTACCATCAGAGCAGAAAGAAGTAAGTTTATGGAGAGACCGATGCGAGAGTCTAAGATAACCGGAAGCAGAATCTTAACGATGCCATGCCCAAGGCCCTCCGTCTCCTGGGTCCAATATCCCCCCCGCCCAAGCCTATAACCATCCAAAGAGGCTCCCTTCCAAGGTCACGAACACTCAACATGATCTCGAGTCTGACCTCCTCTCTTTCTCGTTCTACCATACCATCATCAAAATCTCGACCATCGCTGAGCACAGCCGATACAAGTATCCACGACCTGACCTCTCCCCCGGGAAAACCCCTTCTCTTGCGCAAAGTCACCGTATCTCCACTCCTAGTCTGCTCCAACCCTCGCCAAATCACCATTGCCCACCCGCATTCCTACTGGTGCGGACGTTTCCGCGCTACGCAAGATCGACTTATTGATGACGAATTCCAACTTGCCCTCCGAGATCCCGTGTCAGGAACCGCAGACCCCCGAAAAGGCGACGACGATTCCGAAGGGGATGCAACCACGATTTACCGGCGAGTCTTTATACATCTCGAGGCATTGTGTCGGACTAAAGAAGCGCGGCAGAGTCTATGGGAATATCAACAGGCGTTTGCACGGACTCACAAGAACGAGAAACTCCTGCCGGTTGGGGGAAGGATGGTTGAGCGGAATGAATGGGTGAGGAGACTTAGCCGCGTCCTGGGTGACGGATATGGAAATGGACGGAGTGAAATCGCTGGTGTCGCTGGATTAGGGTTCAAGGCGGTCAAGCTGGACTGTCCCAAGGCTGAAAGCTTGGGCGATGGAAGCAAGGTTGAATGAAGCAAATATTTCATGGTGCCGTGGATTGCGGTTGTAACATTAGAACATGCTTGAGTAAGGATACGGGGTGTTGTTGAAGCAGCAAATGGGCATCGGTGCGGGCTATGAAGGGGATACGATGTTCGAATATAGAAGCTTGAACGATGGACTGCTTGCTATTGGTACCTTCACAAGCTCCCAAGATAGCGCTCGATGTTCTCAATAATAGAGCTGGTGTCAGCATCCACTAGACTGGTTTTCAGCGGTACAGATCCGGAAAGTGATGCGTTGTAGGTGTCTCCATCCGTCGATGCAAGCGACCGATGTGACGAGAGGCATATCGGATGTCTTCAGAAGCACCTGACTTTCAGATGTCAACGTGACAACGTGACTTCCTACCCGCTGGTTCCCTTCAAGTATTGGAATGTGGCGGGGAGGAAGAGTTCGGTAGCCGTCCGCGAGGAAAGTACGATCGCTCGATTCGCTCGGGATGGAGAGAGGCCAGTGTCTGCACATCGGGTTGCGGTGGAAGTATATTGGCACGGCGGCTCGGCAGCTAGGGGAGCAAGTACCTGAATGTGCAGATCGGTCTCGCAAGATTGCATATACTCTCAGGTACCGAAAACTAACCAAAACATCAAGGTACAGAAATAGCTCCGATCTGATCAGGTGTCCGGGTGCTCGTTCGCATATTCGACTGACGAGTCACTTGACCCAAGGCCAATGGTCAATCTCAAACTCGAATGATCCGCCTAAGCCCCTCACCTCACGACTCGACGCTGGTCACGCCACCCATCTTTCACCCTATGGTAACAGCTATGTAGGGTGACTCTTTGTTTGTCATGCTATGTCCGCTTTAAAGCCCCATCGCCCATACCATGCCATGCCATGCCATGCCATGCTATTGCCCTGGCCTGCCCACCCCATGCCGTTCCGCTATCCGGGTGGAGTTGAAAGTGCGTGAAATAAGTGATTGGATGGAGGCGGCAGTAGAGTTTGGACGGGTCCGACACGAGAGGAATGGGAAGGGGACGTCCTTATCGGGCGCGCCTAATCGACACCCACCACCGGTGCGGACGGGGCAGCTGGATGTCACTTGTTACGACCGTGAATCGGGGCCACAGCGGGGATTGAAGGCAGTTGGGTTGTGCTTGGCTTTGTCTCTAGATACACATCGTGCTGTTGTCTTTGCCTGTCGTCACTGAGTGGGGCCGGGCGCAGGAGCTTCCCCAGTTTCCCCAGGAATTTAGCGTCAGATTGGAGGGGTCTAGTCTGCTTCGGGCGGAGCGCTTAGCCGGGTGACCTCCCTCTGCCCTCTGGCAGGGCGTCGTTTGCGTGCTGTGGTGGTCGCTTCTACCATGCCATACGTGCCATGCCAGGCCATCCCCCCCGAACTATCCATGGCCCTCCCTTCCTTTGCCCTTTGGCTCCTTTCGTCGTGCGGCGTGGGCCCCACACCTTGCCTGATCTGGAGCTCACGCGACTGGCACGCCGCAAGCAAATCAGAGCACAGCTCAGCATGACTTGCTCGACCCCGCTTGCCCTGAAACCTACGGCGAGCTGGCTATGTGCCTCTTCATATGCCCCCTCTCCTCTCCCCTCTCCTCTTCTGCTCCTCATCAACATTGATCTCATCTGTCCATCTCCATCACTGCACCATCTCTGACATCCAATATCATCTCCCAAAGTCGACCATCTTGACTTCAGCTGTCTACTAAACCCTTCCATCCATTGACCTGACCTATCTTACGACTCTACATCGTGAGATAGCCATAGCCTACTTGCCCACCACCAAGTAGTCAACCCAACCCACCCCATTTCCAATCATGTCTGCCGATATGGATATCCCCCCCGCCAACGAGCTCACCAAGGTCGATTCTGCCATTCAAGGTCTCTCATCTAGTCCTCCACGAGAGCCAAAGCATCGGAGATCAAGTTCGGCTGCGACGGGTGTTTTCAACATCAATGAATTAGGTACGCAGTTACAACCCTCTGGGTGCTTCAGACCCTCCCCATCGAGATCTATTAGCTAACCATCCTCCAGAAAAAGAGGGAACGGAACTACAGATTGCCAAGGAGACGCAGAAGCTGAACTGGTAAGTTCCCTTGATCTCCATCTGAGCACCCCCCCCCCCTCAACTTGATGAGACACCATTGTATCATACAGTGACTAATAAGTTTCTCGGGCAGGCGGATAAACAAGTCTCCTACCACGATAGAGGAGAAAGAATACCTGAAGAAGATGCTCACAACACCACCGGTCAAGAAGATTGACCTACACTTCCCATTGGGACTAGAGGTAACGGCGCGGAACCTGAAAGGAGTAACCATCAAAGATGCATGCGATGCAATCTACAAGCAATACCGAAAGAAGGTGAGTTATCATTTCAGATCAACCTCATCCCTGATGGCGGTCCGAGAGCAACTACTGACGTGTCGTTCCTTCTACAGGCAGATGATGAACTTGATAATCCAGTCCTAGCAGGCTTTGAGTGGGACAAAGAAGAATCATGGACACGACTCATCGTGCACTGCAAAAAGGAGGGAGCACCACAACCCAAGAAGAAGAGCAAGAAGGCCGGCCATGAAGGTGAAGATCTCTAGTTCTCTCATCCGGTTGGGTCAACAAAGCTCCGCCATGTCTCCTCCTGCATACCGGAACGAGATGAGAGCTCCCATTAAGGATTTGTGTTACTATAGCTGGCGGGTTTCGGCAAATGTATCTTGCTCTCTTTCAAGCACTTGCTTAGGATGAGAGTATCGTAGCTTGGGAGGCTTTGTTTCTAGCGATCTGCTGTCTTTATGGCCAGACGTGGCGTGGCGTGGCGCACTACTGGCTGTAAACTAGTTGCTGGAATCTGACAATTTCTTCTCTCGACATGAGGGGTATCCTCTCGGCACTAATGCCTGTGTGATCTGATTTTTAGATTGTTCCTCTACTCAACGCTCCAAGATGAAGCCTTGGATTTCTTCCAGGCTCATGGTTGGTATACCGATGGGTCTTAAGCGACGGAATAGCAAGTTGTCGATGCGGTCATTCCCAAAGCAGCAGGTCCACGCGCGGACCACCCACCTTTCTTATCTTAAGTAGCTGAACCCCTCCACAACAAACAGACATCTTTCATCGTGCAAGATGTAGTTTAGAATTGTATTCCACGGCAGAGCCGCTCATCTTTATATACTTCAGCAACGGCGCAGACCCTTGGCAACCTTTTCTGTTCCGCATCCACCATCATCAATCATGGAGAAACGCACAGCGATTCCTGTCTCGCTGCCTCGCAATAACCCCACCATCAGCTACTGGCAAGACCCTCCAGACGTCGAGGCTGCCGATTTCACGAGCGCCGACCAAGTTCCGGAGACGGCGGATACGGTGGTCATTGGGAGTGGCATCAGTGGTGCGTGTATTGCGTGGGGATTGTTGGAGAAGGGTGAGAAGGATGTGGTTATGCTCGAGGCCCGGCAAGCTTGCTCTGGAGCGACGGGGCGGAATGGTTCGTGCCCTCTTCTCAAGCAAGCTTTTGCAGATCTTCTAGAAGGCTAACAATCCATCGTAGGTGGACATACTAAAGCCGCATCGTATAAATCCTTTCTCGACAACGCCGCAAAGCTCGGCACGACCGAAGCGATCAAGATCGCTCGCCTCGAATACCAGAACATCAAAGATGTGCACGCGTTCTCCCGGACCCACGGTATTGACTGTGATCTTTATAGTGGCGACACGGTCGACATCATCTATGACCAGCAGCAGTGGGACTCTGCGCATGTCGCGGTGGAGACGATGCGGAGAACTATGCCAGATGATCTAGATGGTGCTGCGCGCTATGTGTTCTGGAATGCCGAGGAAACGGCTAGTAAGTTTCACACCAAGGGCGAGAGACCCATTGGCAGCGTGAGCTATTTCGCGGGGAGCTTGAGCGCATACAAATTCGTCGTTGGCGTCCTGAAGATGTGCTTGAAGAGCGGCATGCGGCTGTGGACGAATACGCCGGCTTTTGCTGTGACGAAAGGGCCCGATGGACTGTGGAAGATTGAGACTTCAAAGGGGAGTATTAAGGCGAGAAATGTTGTCCTTGCTACTAATGGGTATACGGCGTTCCTGGAGCAGCAATTCCAAGGCGTCATCGTCCCATTACGGGGTCAGATCACTGCTCATAGACCGGGGAGGAACCAACCATCTTCCGGACTCGGGGTCACTTATAGCTTTGTCTACGCCGATGGCTATGAATACATGATTCCACGTCCCGTGGGCTCTAAATTCGCTGGCGACATCATTATTGGTGGTGGCCTGATGAAAGCTCCGTCCGGCGGGCTGTCCGAATTTGGAAACACGGACGACACTTCTAAAAATCCTATCATCACTGAATATCTGACGGAGACAACAGCACGCTACTTCGGCCCTGAAGCTTGGGGCGAAGACCATCCCGACGGACGCATCCGTAAGGAGTGGACCGGTATCATGGGTTATAGTAGTGATGGGTTTCCCTTTGTGGGTTCCATGCCTGGCAAAGGGAAGGAGGGATTGTGGATCAGTGCAAGCTTTCAAGGCCATGGGATGGTGCTTTGTTTCCGTAGTGCTCTGGCGTTAGTGGGTATCATGACCGGTGGGGAGGAGGAAGTTGAGAAGTGGTTTCCGGCAGCGTTTCGCATGAGCGAGGAGAGACTGAAAATTCCATTTGAGGGGAGATTGCATACGGGACCGCCGGATGTGGAATTGTCAACGAAGATTTGAGATGCGAGATCTGAGATTTGAGATTTGAGATTTAGGCGTTTCGTCCATCGGGATGGATCAACTTCATTGCTGACAGGGACTATGTTAGTAGTCTGCTGCATGCATGACATCTTACCTTTATTTCGATGGGTTCTGAGAAGATTAATTTGATTTATCCTAAGGTAAACATCATCTCAACATGATCTTCAGAATCCTACTAAGCAATTTTGTCAACTGCAGCAACCAAAATTGCCCGTTGTATCAATCAACCCTCAAGCTGCGCGTCACTCACAAAGTGACTTCCCCCCGCACATCGATACCCACCCAGCTGCTTCACCCAGCGAAACCCCTGAACACACACCCCCGTCCTTCGCAACTTCTCCTGCGCCCTCTCCTCCGCCTCTTTCCTCGCACGCTCCTGCGCCTTCCGCTTCTCCACCGCCTCCTCCACCCGCTGCCGCTCCCTCTGCGCCAGGAGTTCGCGGATCCGTCCTTGCTCCCGCTGCTGCAACTGCAGCTGCAGTTGCGCATCACCGTTGGGCCGCACCGTCGACACCGCCGCAAGCGTCTCCGCGGCTTCTTCCTCGGCGGCTTGCGCGGCTGCCCGCTCCCGCTCTAGTGCTTGGAGCTCGTCCGCGCTTCGCTGGGCGTCGAGCTCGCTTTGCTTGATGGCGAGCTGTAGTTCCTCCCATTCGTCGTCTGAGACTCCTGCGTCGCGGGTGTGGTTGGGATGAGTGGTGGAGAGGTGGTGGGGGTTGTTAGGAAGTGCTTTTACGTTGGTGGCTTCTTTTGCTGGTGGAGGGGGAGGTGGGAGTTGTGGGCTTTGGGCCAGTGCTTGCTTGGGATCGGGGGATGCGGGGCGCTGCTGCCAGAAGGGGATATCTTCCCGGGCTAGATGATCGCTGAGCATGCTTTGTGCACATTGTAGTGCGGTTTGGCTTGGGAGAGTGAGTTGAGATACTCGGGTTGGGGTGTTCTGGTAGACGGCTCGAACCATGCTTTTCGCGAGGGTCTGGATGTCTCGTGCATTTCCCCAGGAAGGAAGGGTAGAGAGCTCTGCGATGATATCCAGGAGGTTCTGGTAGACATTGGAGTCTTTGAGTGAAGGAATACTGATCTGGCTCTCTTGTACCTTGGCTTCTAGAAGCTGTAGACAGTCTTCGGGGCTAAGCGGTGGAAAGTAGATATCGTCCGTAAAGCGGCTACTTAGCCCTTCGTTGGCTTTGAGCAGGTCGTTCATATCCTTGTCGTATCCCGCCAGGATGATGACCATCTTCCCAGCAAACTGCGGCTTGGTCATGGTGTCCACGAGTTCGCTGATGGCTTCTTTGGCAAAGGGGCCCTTGCCTAAGCGATACGCCTCGTCGACGAACAAGACTTTCCCTAGCCCGCGCTCCAGCTGCTGGATTGTTTTGGGGCCCGTCTGTCCCACGTATTGTCCTACTAAGTTGGTGGCGGTACATTCCACGACTTCCGCCTTAGCTAGGAAGCCGAGGTCATAGTACAGCTGGCCGAACTTTCGCGCTGTCGTCGTCTTACCGGTACCTGTGGCGGTCGTCAGCTCATCTATTTTCTTGTTTCTAAAAGAGGAATAAAATTCACCTGGTGGACCTCGGAATATGAAGTTCATGGGGATGGACCCGCGGGGATCCAGGCCTTGAGCTCGCATCCCTTTGGCAACCTTGAGGAATCCATCGAGTCTCGACACGATGCTCTCGCAGCCGACCACGCCCTGGAAAAGCTCCTTGAGATGCAGCTTAGCACCTGACGCTCTATTATATTCAGGATCAAAATCTTGCCGCTCGAACTTGAAGTCTATGGATCGTTCTGCAACCGGTAGAAGCGATTGCCGAGTCTGGTAGTTCTTCTTCGCTTTGGATATCAAGTTCTCGACTTCGCCGCCGTTGCCAAAGTTGAGACCATTCCGAGCTCGATTCAGCACATCGATCGCGGTAGAGACGGCTCCTGAACTGGCATCCAGGTTTTGACTGCTAAGTTTATGCCTCAAGATTTCCTTCAATTCAGAGTCGGTGAAATCCTCAAAGTAGAAGGCATCATCAAACTGGAAACGTCGAGTCAGGCCAGGGTTGGTTTTCTGGAACATCTGCTCCATCTGGGGCTTGTAACCAAGAAGAAGCACGCAACGATCATCACCTGGAACGTTTTGGACTTCTGCGACTATGGTATCGATGACTGCCGTTCTGTACGAATCTGTGTGCCCTCCGGTTTCACCACTAGGACCGAGCATATATGCCTCGTCGATGACAAGAACTTTCCCAATTGTGGATGAGAGGATTTTCTTGGTGTTGACTTCGGATTGACCCACATGAGCACCTATGAAATCGGATGGGTTTTTGATAACAACTATGTATTAGTCAGTTATAGAAGCGAACACAATATAGTTTCTACTTGGATTACCTTCGCCTTTTGTCAATAGACCAAGATCACAAAGAATACGACCATACAATTTCGCAACAGTGGTCTTGCCAGTGCCTGGAGAGCCTAGAAAAAGACGATTTAGAGCGAGCTCAACGGGCGATTTCTCCTGGAGCTCCCGGAGGTAGTTCGTCATAATAAGGTCGATCATGGACTTGACCGAGTCCTTTACAGCCTTGAGGCCGGTCAACTTTTGAAGCTCAACCCACGCATCACAGTTGACAAGTGCTTTGGAAGGATCAGGGCCAATCAGGTCCTCCCTCGTCAACAAGCTGTCATCGGGAAGCTGTCCAGCTCTGCGCTCTTTCGTCAAGCGATCTGCCTGCCGGTCACGAATCATAGCAAAGACGTTCTCAAGCGCTCTCGCGTTGCCAAAGCCAGGTCGTCCTCTTCCCCGTCCAAGGCGACGAATGACTACGCGCATATACAAGCCGTCCATACCTTCTTCAATCTTTATTCCTCGACTGTAAAATCGACCCATCTGATGCTGGAGCATTGATAGCAGCTCTTGGTCGTTGTAGTCCTCGAAATGCAATGTGTTGGGGATCCGGCTTGGCAATCCTGGGTTGTGTTCAAAGAATTTCTCCATCTCTTTTCTGTAACCAGCAAATATGAAGACAATCTTTCCAACCGAATTTTCGATTGTTGTCAGTAAAAAGTCAAGGACTGGCTTTCCGCCGTGGTTATGTTCCTCAGTAAGTTGGTATGCTTCGTCGATAAAGTAAACACCGCCACCTGACTTCTCGAGCTTGCTCAGGTCTTTCTCGACTTCTGCAATTCCTCCATGGGCAAGCCCTGACCCTGTAGTCTCAATAAATCCACTTCCTGGAAGTGCCTTCAAAGAGGATAGAACCTTGCCATAATGCCTGGCGACGGTGGTCTTGCCTTTGCAGAATCAGTATCTAATATTCAGTGTGCAGAACACAACTTACCTGTGCCGGGATTTCCTAATAGTACTAGCCCTAGTCGTTCCCTTTTCAGGTCAGTGCCTTGCCTAATTGCAGTCTCAATCTTGGCTTTAATTCGCAATACTTGTGCCTTGACATCCTCAAGACCAACCATGTCCATGATCTTGTCAATGGCAGGATTATTAGCGTTCTCTTGATCTTTCTGGCGCTGCCACTCAATCTTGGAAGGAGAATTCTCTTGCCCGGTCATCGGCTTGTCTTCACTTTTCATGCCTTCAGCATTGTCAATGCTTTTCTTCATACCAGTCTGCGGAGCAATTGATTTATCTTCGACTGGCTCTGACGCGGCAATTCGAGGTGTTTTTTGCAGATTGACTTCTCGATTTGTGTGTTTCGTGGATTTTGCATTTTCTCTTTGACTCTGGACAGCTGCAAGATCGTTTCGCTTTTGCTTAAGAACTGCGTCTTGTTCCGAGCTTAGCCGCATATCCTCTAGGCATCGATTAACACTTTCTATTTCAGCATTAATATTAGCAACCGCTTTAAGATGGTTTTCTTGTTTCTCGGCTCGCGCTGCTTGTTCCTCGAGCTCTTTCTGCGCTATCTCGTGTGCAACTTGTTGTTCATGTTTACATTGCCGACAACTTGGTGGAGCACCCAAATGGCAACGCCAAGACTGACAGTGTCCTTCGGGGCAATTCTTCTTCATCACCGCCAAACACTTGACCTTTGAGTGATCAGAAAGCTGGTGACAGCTTTGGGGACATTGATGAATCCCACAGCTGAGAAGGACATCACTATAGAAAAGTCAGTCTATGGTCCTGGTCATATCTCTCCGTGTTACAGACCAAGGTTCTCTACATCCACCATCTGGGCAGTGGATCTCGAAGTCATCAGGGCGACTTAATATTGCTTTGCGTGTATGGTGCTTCTCACACCGTACAGGGAAGCCTTCGTACACGTGGTCGCCTTCTTTCAGCATGTCGAATAATTTGTGCCAAAGCTCTTTACCCTTACGTGCATTTATGAATGTCTCCGAGTCTCCCACCATAATAAGAGCATTGCGGGCTCTAGAGAGTAGGACATTTAAACGTTCAGGGGCAGCCATGAATCCAATATCTCGACTGTTGTTGCTTCTTGTCAATGATACCAGAACGATGTCACTTTCTTCTCCTTGGTAGTTATCTGGTTCAGAAACTTAATGTTAACACAGTTTGGCACGTGGTAGAGGCCATAGAAAAAATGCTTTGCTCCATGATTCAAGAAGACATAAGAAAAGAAAGTTTTTAGTGTATCACAGGCCTTCTCGGGAAGAAATCTAAAGACGAAACCACTTACCAATTGTCGAAATGCGGAGTTGAGGCTTCATCGTCTTAGAACTCAAGTCCGTAAGGAGACCAGCACGAATAAGATCATAGTTATCCAGATCATTTAGGATGGGATCGTTTTCTGTTGAAAGCTGCTCCCTCAATAATTTCAGTTGTCCTAAATCTGTATCCATTCTTAGCATACTCCTGAGCAGGGAATGTACGATACGACTATGATATTTAAAAGTGCATGTGACCTTTACACATAGGCATCATTATTGTCATGAGGTAAGGAGAAGGAAATCCACTCACAAGGCGTAAGTACTACCATCTTGTCTGATCCATAGCCCTGCTGTGCAAGATAGCGAACACATTTTAATATCATCTGTCCTTCGAATTCGTTTTGCTTTGATGAAGTCTTGCCATCTCTCATCTCTTTCTCCTTCAGCTCTATCTCCCGATGAGAGTGATTGACAAACACGATGTTGTCATAGAAACCTAGCAGTTGCGGGCGATTTTTTGTAGAATCCGCATCCATTAAATCCGGATATGTCAAGCGGCGAACCAATGACGATATCTCTGGTCGCATACGGTGCTGTTGGCTCAAAGTAACATGTGGAAAGCCTTTCAGAACGAGGCGTTCAAAAAGAGATCGATTGAGATCAAAGCCATCGCCTTGCTCGACACTGAGCTCGTATGAACACTTTGGTCGAAGCTGCTTGTGATCTCCAATGAGAATTAGCTGCTCTGTATGAGGCCCCAAAGCTGTGAGAATATGCGCCTCAAGTATTTCACCAGCTTCCTCAACTAGTACAACTCCTGGCGATGTGGATTGAATAGCTGCAGCGTACTTGGCAGCACCATTGGTAGTACAAGCAATTATTCTCTTGCTTTTGATAATGCTACAGTCTTTCTCCTCAAATATGCGATCAAGTTCTGCCTGGGCTGTATTGAAGTCGCGGCCACCCTCTCGAATTTCTACGACCAAGTCATTGAGAATAGCGCTTTGCCACCGGGTGATAGCAGCCTTCCTCATGTCGAGTGTCATTGCCCAGACTGTTTCAGCATCTTTGGCTTGGAATTGTTGAAGCGAGCCAGCGTCCTGCTCTCCTCTCATCCATCGATCTAGAAGATAGTACTGACTCATAGCTTTGCCACGCTTGCCGACTCTGACCATACCACTTGGGTCTTGGGGAACACTCAGAGCTGCAAAGAATGGAAGATCATCCTCCAGGAACTCCAGGTATTCCATGAGGTGACTTTTGTTGAGATTTACTGAGCTGTAACGAAGAAAAGCCTCTTTCAACCGCGTCTCCAAGTCATCCAGCCTTCGCTTGATCTTGTCAATCATTGACCAGTGCGAGGCTGTAAGCTTAGCTCCAGTCTGTTCTCGAAGAGTAAGTGGTTTCGTGCGCGGACTGGACTGTCCTCCAAGGCGAACCATGCAAGATGATGGAATGTCAATATCCATTAAATCTTCGAGGAACTGATCTAAGGCATGGTTGGTGAAACACACAATTAGTATCACTTCGTCTGTGAAGTTATGAAGTGTCTTTGCAACAAGTGCGCCAATGAATGATTTCCCTGTACCTAAGTAGTATGTTAGTTAATGTCTAGTAACCAGTTTCGTGGGATATTTTACCCGGTGGGCCTTGAACGAGACTAACGCGCTGGGCGATGCTGGAACATAACGACTTCATTTGGGAATCATCCAGGACTACACTTTTCTGCAGACTCAAAAGCTTCTTCAAATCCTGTTGGGGATGATTTTGTAGTTTTTGAAGGATTCTAGTCGGTTGAAACGTTGGAGCTTTCAGATCTACACCTTCTTTCCAATGCAGCAATTCTTCTGCTAAAGAAATTTGTTTCATTCCCTGGAGTCGATGCAGAAAAGGCTCGAATGCAAAGATAGCAGAGTCAAGCTGCACTAGTTTGACACTTGATGCGGTATGTATCTTGAGAAGAGCGTACTGAAGCGTCGGATCATTAGGGAATTGCAATACAACTGTAGCAGGCGTCATAGCAAGCCGATTTTCATCACGGTAGATCGTTGGGAAAGCAGCTGGTTCACCGTCAAGGAAGAGACATGCCAGGTTTCCTTGTCGTAGAATATGCCGATTGTTTTTCAAAAACTTTAGTCGCTTGTCTTTTTCGACATTTTGGAGTACTGGAAGAGTATCCGGGCATGAGAGTACTAACCCCCATGGAATACGTTTTCGAGTAGTTCCCATCGCCACGTCTGCTAGAGAAAGACCGTCCAGAATGACTCCTCGGTGTCGACCTTGCTTCGAACCTGTCAGAGCACTCATTTCTTCTCGAATGTCACCTAGCATATCCTCTCGCAGCAGCCGAAATTGATTATCCATATGGAGAGCCTCGCGGGTTGGCTCCAGGTCAGACTTATCGAGGTAGTCAGCGGTACGGAAAAAGGGACGATCCTTGGACAATAGTTCATCAGAAGTAGGCATTATTGAAACTGCTCTATAATCTGTATGGTCATTATCATGTCGACCTCCAGGCATAGCTTCTGCATCTTGAGAAAGCTGCAAGGCGTCGAGTGGTAAAGCATGCTTGATCTTTTGGCCGAGAATTCGAGTTTTCCCATCGGAGGATTTGAGTATCGCATCTAGAATGCCATCGGAGTTTGCAGATCGCACATACTGTGATGACTGTATGCTAGGAAGGCGTACAAGTTGCAACAAAAGCCACGAGTAGCAGTGAGCAGCGTCTGGCGTCAAGGCACCTTCCTTGAAGGATTTCGTAAAGGCATCCCAGAAGAAGGGCGGTTCCACCATGTTTAGAAGCACTTGTGTGAGGACAGATCCTGAATCAATAGATTCTAATGATGGGTCTTGGAGGAATTGGAGCAGAGACACCGCATTGTCATTCATGAAGACCTTCGAAGTATCGAATCTGACAGATGATCGAAGAGCAGCCTGGCCTCCAGGACTTGACAGAATCCTGTGGACACATGTAGGGCCATCCTCTTGACCACAAATCGCTTCAATGAAGAGCTTGCCATCTCGACTTGTCGATAGTGTCCTACGCTCATGAATAACATCGTTGAAAAACTTGGCAAGCTTTCGAGCTCTCTCATCATTTGAGCTCGGAATTATCATCTTGACGTTTTCTCGTGGGAAGAGCAGGAACGTCTAAGTTGGTGAGAGAAAAGAAAGTATCGATTCTGCGGGCAAATAAGACAAGTGCTATCGTTGAAGAGCGGTTTAGCCAGGCTCGCAATCCCTTTTATGGGTGCTTTGAATTGTCTTCTAATTCCTTGACAGTTCCATACAAGCCATCCCGCCACTAGGTAATCGTTCACTGTTGGAAGCTCTAACGCAAAATGGTTTGCTTGCCCTTGTCTGCGGTCTCCGAATGGTCTTAGGCATATCTCTTTTGTCACTCTGTATCGACACATCATCGAGCCAGCCTCACTGATTCAGTGGTAACGATGCAGTTAGAACTTCTTTCGATCACCGAAACGCATGCAAGGGTATGTAATGGTCGCATTGCCACTAAAAGTGCCTAACCTGCGACCTGAATAATACATAGCCTCCATGCGACCTCTTAGTGGCCGACTTAGAGCCTTGTCCAAAAGAACATATTTCCCACTGATATGAAGTGGACCATTCATGTCTAGCTGCTGCGGACTGTATTGTCTGTCTGCAGCGCTCTGTGATTTGCTCGCAGAGTTCTGTTGTTTGCCTCGGAGTTTGCATTGATCCTGTTGGGTGGCAGAGGCAGGCAGACTGCAGAACATGCTGTCGGCATCCTGGCTTCCTTGAAAACCAACATTTGTCGAAGTCGCAATGATTGAATATAATAGTAACCTTGGGTCCTAAGCTGAGAGTCGATTTGAAGCACGCCATAGCAGTGAACTTGTTCTGAAATGTCTTTCCAAAGTGCTCCTGGTAGATTTAATTGGCGCGGTCGAGGCCGTGGCCGTGGTGGTAGTCGTAGTTCGGGCGCTTGGAGAACTCGGCCCGAGCCACAACGTGCTGCGCAACCTTTTGGCACCGTCGTCGACACCATCAACCTCAACACTCTCCTAGTTGAGGAAGAGGCTCCTTCCATTGAGAATGTCAAATATGTCGCCTCGTACAATTGGGTGGATGGCAAAAATCCAGTAATCCTTGTTCCCGGTAAGCCTTCGCTGGTACGATCGTTTGCTATTTATTTTTGCTGATCTCTTATCTCGTGACAGGGTCCCCACCAGCATGGACACCTCCATCGACAGATTCCAAATTAGAGGAAGACAACCGTGATGCATTTCGGGATCAAAATGCTGCTCGATACCCTTCGTTCCCGCTGGAGCCTATGATTCGGTCAGTCCAACTTATACAACCAAAGTTCGATCTCCAAACTATCGATATCGTGGGATGCGGCAGCACGTTGGGGAACCTCCTTAGATTTTCCCGTTCCATTGCGCAGCCATTTCGATTTGATGTCGATGTGATTGAAGATACGGTATTCTTTGTGCGCAGAGAATCCTCCCCTACAGAGCTCATTGCGGATCTTCGTGGCTACGGCCACACATTTCCAGAGGCGTATACAACTTGGGATATGAGCGTACGCAATTCGTGTTCTCATCAGCGCATCATCCAATATGAACTTGGTGGCCTTAAGTTTCTTGTTCGGACTGAGACCGATGCATATATCAGACCATCCGACGGAGAATCCTCTTCTTTACCATCAGTAGAGTCCACTACTGTCGATGATTTGGTAGAAATGATGGCACCAAAAGCCGCTGCTCAAGACGAGCAACTCCAGAGACTGGAGGCTGGCACGCCTGTTCTCCAGAATCAGATATTCGATATCAAGACTCGAAGCGAGTGGAATCTGTACAACATGGACGATATCTTACCTAGACTATGGGTCAGCCAAACCTCAAAGTTTCTCCTTGCCTACCATAAGTTTGGAAAGTTCAACAAGCCCCAGGTCAAAGATGTAAGAAAAGAAGTACTTGCATGGGAGAAAGACAATAGTAACTCCCTGGCTCGATTTCACGCAACTATTTCGCATATATTGAATCTTCTGAGAGATACGAAGACCCAGCAATGTGAAGTCAGCTGGGACGGCAAAGGACCGCTACAGATCACTGCTCAGCTTGGTGAAGCTAGAAGGGCATTGCCAGCAGACTTGTTTGACTTTATAGGCTCGCAATGAGTTCTTCTTAATTGTCAAACACTGTCATGTACTTCAATTTCCTAGATTCTCGCTGACAGTTTGCAAAGGATTTCGCAAAAACCCCTTGAATGCTTTTTGTTTTGTGTGCCTTTTTGCCGTCCTTAACACTTCCATGGTACTTTTGTTGCCAAGCGACCTGCTGCTTGGCCGGGAAAGAAAAGGCAATAACTTTCAAGATCTTTCTGATTATTCGGTCAAACTCAAATCCAATTCATTAAGTCTAAATCCGACAAGAATTTAGCAATACTCTTTGCGGTGCACGCGATTTAATTGCATGATTTGTCCATGTTTTATATGCTTCGAATACTAACTGCGCATCAAGATGAGGTAATATTCTCCCTGATGACTCATATAGCCTTGTTCATACATACCCATAGATCCATTCTAAATTACTAGGTCCTCAGACAAGTTTCATCTTATACAATCACACTGATACACCTCCCTCATGCAAGAGGAGTTGGTTAGCCGATCGCTTAACCATATTGAGGCACCCTCCTCTTCCTGCTTCCATTACAAGAGAGCCTTCACATTCGAAGACATGTCAAACATTCCATTGGATATCTCGTGCTTGTTTTACCAGCTTAAATTATTTTCTTGCAAACAGCTGCCTGTGATAATGCCAAGCAAAGCCGAAGCCGGTGCATTATTCAACAGTATTGGCATAGAAGCTTATACGCCATGGCTTCTATGACTCTCTAAACTCTAGTGACCGCATTTCAATACCAAAGTCAAGAATTAAGAAGTGCAAAGCCACTACGCGCAATACCAAGGACCATAGTTGTCTGAACTTAAGTAAGAGCAGCGGACCCCTAACCCGAGCCGGCGAGACTACGTTGGAAGCGATAGTCGTGCCGATGCCGAGGAATCCGGACCCGCAAAACATACTCGGTGACGAAGCCGTCCATGCAAGAGGGTTCCTTAGCACAACATTGGCAATTTCTCAGACATGCAACAAAACATCGTGGTCTCTTTCACGACCACCTTTCACAACGCGAAACAGGTGCTATGATATCATGGTGGCATTAGATCACTTGGCACGGGAGCGTTGGCAATCGAGACGCCATGACATGAACCCGATTACCATAGCCCCGAGATCTGGGGAAGTAGCTCTCAGACGGCAGACAAACCAATTCTGGTCGGGCCTCTCGCAATTGGCGGGGATCTGTTTAGAGAAGTTTGAATGATCTTTGGAGCTTCCTAGATAGAAACCGGGCGTACGCCAATCATTTTGCTATTTTTGGTGTGAGGTAAGTACATAGGGTAATGTTGTCACCATGCCACAATTTCAGACGGGGTCTGGAGAAAGACAGAATTTCGGACTGCGCAATCAACTTTGTGCGAATAGAATGCCGGGCAATCAGTATCTAATCAATCAGTATATCGAATACCACGAGATTTTCGGATAGGTATACATAGAGTAATTGATGTTCATCAAATACAGCATTTCTTCTCAACATCTACCTTCTACACCTTCCTCTTCAGCAGACCTTTGAGGAAGTCAAAGCTGTTACTGTCACTCATCAGCTCATACATCTTTCCTGTTGGGCGATCTTCCCAGCCTAACTCCTCAGCTCGTAGCAGGCCCCATTCTCTTGTGACGCCCTTAATCCTAGCTCTGACACCACCTTCGGTCTCCAAAGTAACAATTTGATCAGTATGCAGCCAATGCTTATAGTAAAGCTGTTCTAACTTGACATCAAAGCCTGTTCGGCAGAATTGTATGTAGATATCTTCAAACTTCGTTAGGAAACGTGCGAGGAGCTTCTCAAGAGTGAACGGCTGGAGATTTGGCGGAAGTAAGGCGTTGAGGGATGTTGTGGGCGCTGGATTGATGGTGTTGAGGCCTATACCCAGTACAAGATTGTATGCTCCAGAGGAGTAAGATGAATTGACAAGGATGCCACCAATTTTGACAAAGTCCTTTTTGCCTGGCTTGGATGGATCAGCAGCATCTAGAACAGTTAGTATGGTGTCTACTTGAAGCATAAAAGTCCTTACAAATATCATTTGGCCACTTTAGCCGCACTGGCAAATTGTCATAACCTTTGTCATAAGAATGTATCGCTTCAACAATAGCAATGGCTGCAAGGTACTGAATAAAAACCACGGGCGCAGTGTTACTCAGCGCCATGGAATGGTTTATCACAGTAGACCAAATCAAGCATCCAGCTGGAGATATCCAAACGTTAGAGCCGCGTCCGCGACCTGCAACTTGTGTCGTAGCTGTGAGTGTGAAGCCCGTGGGAAGCTGCGAAAGTAGTTTCTGATTTCTGTGATGGTCAGCAACGTTTACTATAGGGCCATACATTCCTTACTTTTCCAGCAGAGTGTTTGTGCTCGTTACGACCTCTCCATACATGAGATGGTTTCCGAATTCTTCGGCCTCAGTCCCACTCTCCTGCTGATACATTCGAAGATTTGCAAAGTACGAGTGGTGATTAAAATTCGGCGTTTCCTTAGTATCTGGCCACTTGTCCTCGTGCGGAATCAAACGCTTGGTGATAGTGCTATAGTCGAGGATTCTATCATCCGAACCATCCACCCGGTCAGCTGGTTCCTCTCCCGTTGCTTTATCCGCAGAAAGACCAGGTACAGGGAGAGCTTTCACAAGAGAATTTAAAGACCACCTGGTGCTTTGCTTCTCGATGTGAAATGTATCGTTCTCTCCCTTGATATATTCTTCTCCGTCTTCAACTGTGATGATCTCATTCCATGATTCCAATAGCATAGAAACATCATTGGGTTGCGTGCTTGAAAGATGAAGGCGAGAGAGGGATGGTACCGGGATTATGTCCTGGCTTGCTTCCAAGCCAAGCTTGACCAAACACGCTTTCAAAAACCCAGATCGTGACTTATCATCGGCTGCAAGAGCTTTGATGAGATTTGCGTAATCAGGTACGGTGGACTGGGGGTTCAGGTTGACTGCGGCAAACCTACAAATTGGTTAGATTGGAGCCCATGCAAGTATAATAGATCATACTCTGGATGCGGTCCTGTCAAAATAACCCTTCCCTCTCCCACTTTACAGTAGACGACTGCAGCTGAACCTTCGCCGCCATCTACGTCGGTTTGATCTTTATAGTAAGCAAGAACTTCAACTCCTTTCTCTTTGTACTTAGAAGCATCTACAAAGACTCCACCGCCGTTGTAGTAAGAAAGGAAAGCCGCAGGCAAACTACTACTACCAGCAGCAAGAGCGTCTTTATTAGTGCTTAGCTCCACAGCTTTGGCACCGGCCTCACTATGGTAAACAAATCCCTTGAAAGCACAGCCTCTACACGTTCCAGGGAAGAAGGCAAGTTCGCGAGAGCCGATGACTTCGAGAGGTTTGTTTCCAATCTCAAACTCACATCTGGAACTTCCATAGTAGCCTCCGGCACAGAAGCCGAGATACGAACCACCTCTGCGGACAAATGAAGAGATTCGAGAATTTCCTTCACCGTTGAGTGACCTGGAGTAGCCAAGGTCCGCGCCCCCAGGAAAGACAAGTAAAGCACATGATGCTTGCCATGGTTCCTTGAGAATGGCCGAATCTGTCACGGGAATGACGGCATAATTGGGAGAGAGAAGGCGTCGTAGAGTGTATAAACAGTGCTTGACCGACTCAATTGTGCTTCCATTTCCTGATTGAGAGATCAGCCAGAAGTTAGTCTGGCTTTCTGGGGCTGTGTACCTGAATACACCAGGACGTTCATCTTCCTGGACGCCATTTCAAACACCGACAACAACCGAGATTCTCAAAATATTCCTGTCCACCGAAACCATTCAACCCGAACTTGCAAGGTACGGTGACTTAATATGTCGAAGTCTGAAAGCGATGCGAAGGCAGCAACGGCTGTAGAGGACGACGATGAGCCGGATGACTGGTAAAATTGTTGACACCCCAACGGCTTCTCCCAAGACTCACATTTTGTAGGGATAAGAGAATTTTCAGCACCGGTTGTTCGAGTAAGTGGGCTTGGTCAATTCGCTTTTGAAGACGGCTATTGATGACCCATGCAGCCGAGAACACAAAGATGAATGACTGTTACTACGAGAAGAAGGACTGGAGACTGTGCAAGGACGAGGTGAGGATTCCAGTCCAACCCTCTTAGCGGCCCTCCACATTTGATATCACGTGAATATATTAGACTGTCACCAATGAGCTCCTCTGCCTGTTAGATGGATTCTGACTGTCTATATAGCTAGAGAAGTTTAGGCAATGTTGGAAGCAGCAGCAGAACGATAAGAGGACCTCAATGAAGGATGCTTGATGGCAAACAGTATTCCCAGCCACTTGAAAACCCTGTCGCGCAAAACCGCGATACCTGTAATAATAAGACAATGCAAATCACTACTCTGTTAAAGCTGTAAAACATCCAATCAGGTCTCGCAAGGTTCTCAAATATTGAATTTGGGTGACTTTTATCGCTGTCTAAAAAAAAACCATCATCGACGTCAGCGACACGCGATTTTGAGAAATATCGCGTCGTCCAAACGCCATCCAACCCCGAACCACTAAGCATGGCGTCCATCATACAGAGAGCGGCACGCTCTAGCATAACAGAAGCCCTACAAACGTCGAGAGCGCTACCACCATGCGGACTACGATCGATAGCGATGCGCAGCGGCGCTTCACGAAGTTCGAGAACATTCACAACCAGCTCTGTCTATGCCGCAACGCCAACGTCATGGGCGCGGAAACCAGTCGAGGCATCGAAGCCAGCTTCAGCAGTACCAGCACCGGCTCCAGCAAAGTCTGCGAATAGTGCGACGCCTGCCATCGATGATCAGTCGGCGATTAAGGACATGACGGGCGGCATGGCAGACGAGCCATTGATACTGGATGAGGGAAGCAGACAGGTAGATTGGACACGGTCATTTCATGGGCTCTCTGCAGAACCTTTCTCCAAGGAGGCTGCGGATATCTTGCTGGCGCCATTGGACCCAGAAGACGTGGAGGTCAAGCCAGACGGGATCGTATATCTGCCGGAAATCAAGTACAGACGGATTTTGAACAGAGCTTTCGGACCCGGCGGTTGGGGCATGGCACCCCGGGGGGAGACAATTGTGACGAACAAGAGCATTACGAGGGAATATGCATTGGTAGCTCACGGCCGGTAGGGTTCAATACTTCCATGAGCACAGAAGCAGAGAGCTAACG
This sequence comes from Coleophoma crateriformis, assembly GCA_003369635.1. Taxonomy (NCBI): domain Eukaryota; kingdom Fungi; phylum Ascomycota; class Leotiomycetes; order Helotiales; family Dermateaceae; genus Coleophoma; species Coleophoma crateriformis. The sequence continues at coordinate 653,710 of PDLN01000011.1, forward strand.
AGACATCATTCAGATTGGTATCAGTAGCACGCGGCGAACAAGACTATTTCTCTCCCGAAGGCATCCCCACCGCGACTGAGGGCTGCAAATCCAATGCGCTGATGCGCTGCTGCAAAGACCTCGGAGTGGCGAGCGAGCTATGGGATCCAAGGTTCATCAGGACATTCATGAAGAAGAATGCGAAACAAATCTGGGCGGAGCATGTGGTGACCAAGAAAAAGAAACAGATCTGGCTGAGGAGCGATGATGAAGTCCGATACCCATTCAAGGAGTCGAAGTTTGGCGCTTAAAGCACATATAAGGATAGTCCATGGGATTTACAAGGCAATGGGCGTGCATAGAAGAACGTATTGTACGATATAGGCGAAACATGGTAGTACAAATCTCCAGGCAATCGAAGTCGGAAGACTGGTTCACAGTCTTACATATGTTTCGACGGCTTCTAACCAGGTTTGAAAGAGACGAGCCATGGACAAAGGCAGGCCCGTTTTCCAATCATTCTGGAGAGCTTATGTGGACTTTGTGTGCAGCAGAATAACCATTTGTGCAACAGAATCATCATGTTAGAGGTTTACGAGGTCCCCACGTCATGAACCGGGTCCTGCAACGGAGATCATCCGATTCCCTCTTTTTGTTTGCCGAGAGCTCTCAGCAATCCGGTACCTAGGCGCTACTGACTTCTGAGCTGGCAACACTGGACAAAGTCAAATGCCGCGTGGGTTGCTATTAATAAAACCGCAACGCAATCTCTCCAGCTTGGTCGTTTGCCTTTCCGCGCTGGTAGCTTGACCGTGCGGTTCCCACGTCATTCCCTCCCCCTTATTTTAGTTTCAGCCCCAACCCAACGTCCTTCTGTCCAGCACATCGCCAAACTCCGCAGCAGAGGAGAAAGCCACCCAACCTGCACAACGTCAAGACTATTGAATTACGGCACAACTGCACAGCATCCGGCAAACCTTAGATAGTTCACACGTGATTGCACGGCAAGCCACAATATATCTGGATCGCATCTCATCTCACCTTGATCGGGCGGGGGACGCTTAAGGTTATTCAAATTGGAAAAGGTCCAGGCCCCCAAAGCCGAGTCTTTTCTCCCTTCCCATATCCCTCACCGATCCCTCTCTCGTCGACAAAGAACACATCATCCAATCCAAGGAGAAGAGGACAGCAAAAAGGGCTCACGGCACTTCTGGGCGTAAGACAAGTCCAAAGCCACACCTGGATTCGATGCATCAATGTCCACCACCGCCACCACCATCCCCTTTCTCGTCGGCACCACCTACACCCTCGGCATCCTCAATACCTTAATCGGACTCATCTCCATCATCTTCCCGGGAATCAGCGGCCAGCTGCTCGGGTTACCAACATCACCTCACTCGGCCAACTTCTCCACGACCGCCACATTCATCGCCGCCAAAGGAGCGCGCGACATTGCGCTGGGCTTCTGCTTCGTCGTTTTTGCCGCGACGCAGAATGTCGATGGGATCAAGACGATGATTGCAGCGAGTGTGTTGGTGGGGGCCGTGGATGCTACGCTGATTTGGAGGTACGGGAGCACGGAAAGGGCGTGGCTGCTTGGGATTGGGACCGCTGTTCTTGCAGGGTATCTGCTTCTGGGCTGTATGGGCTGAGGAGGGTTCTGTTATAATCAGGCCCTTGAATTGGTGCTTTTGGTGTGGCTTGAAAGATGTGGTCTAAACCGGCCGAAAGGGGCCCATTGGGTTGTATCACGTGATATCGGTGCGACCAGGACGACTTAGATGTGCTGTCTTCAGCTCATCTGTACATACGATGTACGTACGGTGGCTCTATGCAGCTATTATTGTGAAGCGACCTATGGACATATTAGATTACCCAGGGTTGTTGGGGAGTTTCGACTCGGCATGCAAGATGGGTGCTGGAGTTCAAAGGCATGTGAAATAACGGACCGGTCTCAACATATAACGACCGCACCTGAGTCAATCCACCTTTGATATTTATTCTGTCCATTTATACACTTAGCACATAGGTTTTCGTCCACGAAGGAAAGAACTCGTTTCCAAGGTCTCAATGGTATCATTCTCAATCTATGCACAATAAATACAATGCGAATGCCAGTTAACGTCCAAATTTTCAGCACAAACAATACAATCACCATACGCAGTTACTACAGGTTCTTCGTTCTGTCGTCACTTTCTCTCGTCCATTGCTCTAACAGAGCCCTATTTCTCGGACGGAACCCACACTTGAAAGGTTTAGGATCCGTGGTCAAGGCGGTTGGAATGGAGTTGCAAGCTAGTGCATCCAAGATGGGTTCGTCTTCCTTTAATTTTGGTGGATCGATATAGAAAGCGGTAATCAGTCTGATAAATGCAGTGTAGAGCTCTCGATTTGCGAGATGGCTACCGGCACACATGCGACTACCAGCTCCATAGGCATAATGTGGAGTGCCGCTGCCTTCAGGGTTATCGAGGTATCGCTCTACTGAGAATTCGTTGGGTGCCTTGAAGTGGCTGCTATCGTAGTTTGCGGCCCAGGCATTCATGTAAAACGTTGAGCCTGCTGGGATCGTGGCGTCCTCGTATGTGATGTCTTTAATGCTGGTTCGTGGTAAACAGATGGGAATAACGATGAAGAATCGTAAAACCTCTCGGACAAATGCCGTCACGTATGGTACTTTCTCTTCAACGAGACATCTCTCCCAGGCGTCGCCTGCTGGGTAGACCTTCATGATTTCTTCGTAAGCCCGCTTTTGGATCTCCTGGCCATGTGGTGAGGAGAGATAGGCAATTCCCATGATCAGGTTCCCAGGGACCGTATCAAGACCTGCAGATACCATAGTCAAGCAAATCGACTTGATCTCGTCTATCAATCATTAGTACACCATCCCTCGTAGGCTCGGAGGAAGAATGACATACCCTCGTTCAACTTTGCTTCCGGATCTTTCAGAATATTTCCAGTAATACAAGGTTTATCCGAGCCTTCAGCGATTTGCTTCTTCAGATTGTTTAATAGTAGGGTTAGATATCGATCTCTCCTGGCTCGGTATTCTACGGCCTCGGTGTTCGCTTTTGGGAACATCCTCATGAGAGGGATGTAGTCCTGCCAATTGTTGCTAGTCGACCTGAAGTTACTAATGGCTCGCTCGACGTCGCAAATCTCTTTCAACAGCTCATCATCAACATTGCCGTCAATTCTCGATCCATAGTTCAATGTCAAAGACGTGTTGAGGGCAAATCTTTGGAAGTAGGCGATTGGATCGATGTCTTTCTTGCCATCTTGACTGTCCTGGAGAAGTTCTTTGATGGAAACATTGCACTCCAGATCGATGATAGGCATGTATGATTGCACTGCAGGTCGGTTGAGCGCGGTTGCAGCCGCCTTTCGTCGTTGCTTGCAGGACTCATCCCAGGGCGAAGTCCCAATAGTGAATCCTTGCGAGCTGGATACAACGGTGTGGAAAGTATGTAGCGTTGGTCTTGAGATCAGAGCCGACTGATTTTGAATCCAGATGTGGCGTACAGAATCGAAGGTATTTGCGAAGATAATGCGCTACTGGTCATTAGTGTTCTGCAAAAATTCGACCACGAAGCTTCTATTCTCACCCGGTTCCCAAGACGCACTTGGAAGACTGGACCATACTTCTTGGCCAAGGCCCCGGCAACCTTTGCATGCTCACTTCCAAACTGCAACAAATTTCCGAACAGCGGTACACCGGGGATTTCTGGCAAGTTCTTGATCTTGGGCATATCAGTGCGATTGAGGTACTTGTAAAGCAGGGCCGCAATGGCCAAGATGGCGATGCCAATAGTTTGGAAAGACATAGTGCAGAAGACAAGAGCTAGCCTGGGCCGGTGATGGGAAGGGAGTGGGGAAAGGCTTGGGCTTTAAAGGCGTTCTTTTGTAGCCATGGGAAGTGGGCAGCACAGGAAGCATGAGACTGGCAACGTTGCCCTCCTGCCTCTGTGACGCCCAAAAGGCTCTCGGGTATTACGTCCATGGCCTGGCGTACGGTGAGCACATGGAGCTCTGAGTGCGCTCTGCGCCATTGGCCCAGCAAAACGTGGGGAAAACCAGCCCCAGACGGGAGCATACCGATGATGTGCATGGCCTGCTGGACATCTGCGGCGCAGCAATTCCGCACACGACTGGGAGCATTCCGAGTTAGTGCCTCGAATCCATCCACTGTGGTCGGTGTTTTGTGAAACAAGGCTCTGAATCCTAAAGACGCGCCCATCGACGTCGTGCTGGTCTCCTACTGCCGGAATGTATTCCGCATGCAGGATCTGACTGGGGATCTCCCGTGCATAGAGAGATGGAGCCAGTGTTGGAGGGGAAGAAGCGGAACATGCGACCGCTTTCCGTCATGGAGCTCTTAGCTATCCACATCTGCCTCAGTCTCTATCTCGCTCTGGGAAGCTATCCACCACTCATTCATGTGTTTGAAGCCGACGCTTAGCCCCGCAATGCCACCCCACCCCGCTCTATACCCGGTTGGGTTGGAGCTTGACACACTCTCTACTGTGAAGCTCCATCTCCAGCGACAACTTTCTGCAGCTGTATACATTGCATCTGATCGATGCTGCGTGCTATATCCAATCTACCTTATCGACACTTCAACACGAGGACCTTTCCCACCCATTTTGCAAACATGGCTCCGCTCAAATCATGGCTGCCCATTCCTGCTGACAGCGATTTCTCCCTCTCGAATATCCCCTTCGGCATTATCCACAGCAAATCTGACGCCGATTGGAGACCAGCAGTCGCCATTGGCGATTTCGCATTCGATCTGAAGGCTTTCGCGGCCGGCAATGGTTTTGCAAAGCTCAAGTCTTCGTCATTCTCCGACACCAAAGAGCTCTTCGCTGCCTTCAAACGACCTACCCTCAATGCCTTTGCAGCCCTCGGCCGGCCAACCCACAACGCGGTGCGAACCTACATCCAAGATATCCTGGTCGAGAACACGAAATTTCCCGAACTACTCAAAGACAACGAGAAGCTAAGGGAGACTGTCGTCATCCCCAAGCATGAATTCAAGACTCATATCCCGATGCAGATTGGCGATTATACCGATTTCTTTGCTGGTATAAACCACGCCTTCAATGTTGGAACCATGTTCAGAGGACCAGCAAATGCTCTGCAGCCAAACTATACACATTTGCCCGTGGGCTATCATGGCCGGGCATCATCGGTAGTCGTGTCAGGAACACCCGTCCGACGACCAAATGGACAGGTTCTCCTCGATCCGGCCGCAGATCCAAAAGTACCAACTTTTGGGCCTTGTAGGAGACTTGATATGGAACTTGAACTGGGCTGCTTCTTATGCACGGGAAATACATTGGGGGAGCCATTGCGCATTGGAGAGCAAGCAGAGGGAGCTATATTCGGATATGTGTTGATGAACGACTGGTCAGCAAGAGACATCCAGACTTGGGAATACGTTCCACTGGGGCCTTTTAATGCTAAGAACTTCGCCACAACCATTTCGCCATGGGTCGTTCTGGCAGACGCTCTCGAGCCGTTCCGTACAAGTGGCTTGCCTAATGAAACCCAACTTCTCCCATACCTCACAGAATCACGGCAAGACAGCTTCTACGATATTAAATTAGAAGTCGACCTTACTACACCCGATGGCTCAACTACAACCATCTCCAGAGTCTCAGCCAAGAACCTGCTCTGGAGCTTTCCACAAATGATAGCCCATCATAGTGTGGGCGGATGCCAAATGAACACGGGTGATCTACTTGGCAGTGGAACAATCAGCGGAACGGAAAGCGACGCGCTAGGCAGCCTTTTAGAGATGTGCGAGGGTGGCAAGAAAGAAATCATGCTAGCCGGTATGGACGTAAGGAAATTCTTGAAGGATGGCGATGAGATTATTATTCGGGGTGTCTGCGAGAATGAAGAGGTGGGCAGGGTGGGCTTTGGTGAATGTGCAGGACGCATTGAGAGTGCCATCCAACTGTAAAGCCTTGAACGGATAGATAGATATATGTTCAATAAAATAAAGAGCAATAACCACTATATGACGCCCTTGGGCCCCTCAATTCTTGAAACACGCATTGGAGAACCATACCCCAGCTTATTTGAACCCGAATGAAAATAGTAGGTCTTTCATTCCACGCAAGGTAAAGGTGATAATGCGCCTGAAGCAGCAACGTCTCGTCGTGACACCAAGGCCCAGAAAAGACTGCCCTCGCCGCGATTTATCATCCGCGTCGTCTTCAACCCGTCATGATGAAAATGCACACCCCCGCTTAGGACTTACCTACCCTTCTCTTGCTGACGACATACAGCAAGGTACGTGATCCGACCCAGGTTATATAATCCCCGATCCGATACTGGAGACTGTCCTTGCTCGGTCAGAACGAGTTTAGCGAGCAGATCTTCAGATCCAAACTTCTGACTCTGTGCCGACGATCTAAAGAGCCGAGAATCGACTACTTCCTCGCGCCCGAAAGAGGTCTGCGGTGTGAAATAACAATGGATGAGAGACTAGTGAGCGTGAAGGATGGATCTTTGCTTATTGGGTTCAGCTGATGCATTTGATCTCGAGATGTGATCGTTACAGTCTCAAATAGGATGTGTGCATCTTGCAAAGGGATTAATGTTAATTAGAGCGCAAACCGGCTAGAACAGATCTCTCATATGTCGGTATAACTCTTCTTCGCCCCCAAAAGCATTGGCTCCCAATGGATCGTCTCGATTCCCATCCATACCTGCAAAACCAGACTGGCCATTGACACCCTGCAAAGCCATTTCGAACAGGGCTGTCATCTCATGACTCATCTGGAATCCATTCATTGGACTTCCACTGCTACCATTCTTCGCTCCATTGTTATCTTGATTGCCGCCATAGATATTGGTTAGTGTGGAAATCTCCTGTCCAGCCAGATCAGCCATGGCCAAAGCCGCACTCGAGTGAGCATCTTCTGGCATTGTTCCCATGTGACCGTTCTGGCCCGAAGTGGAGTTAAAGTCTGGTGAAAGTCCCAGTCTCGGTCCAATCTCTTTGAGGCCCTTGATCGTCTTCCACAAACGTTTACTGACAAAAGACTTATTGCTGAATCCCTTCACCAAGTCCAAAGCCATATAGAACTCGTCCCTGCAAAGACTGCTGAAAGGAACGGGTGCGTGGCAGCTTGCTAAGAAAATGACTGCGAGGGCGGATATCAGAAAGTAGTTGAAGCACACTTGCTGCGCACGGTATATATCAGATGTATGATTGAGATGGGTCAGAGCACGAATTGTGTCTTTGGCAAGCTCAACAACTGTATTTGCGTAGTGAAGGTTCTCCTGGATAGAAGACGCCGAAAGTAGCACTGGCCGATAGATCAGAATGCGCATCTGGTTGCTTCGAAGGTACAACAGTATTTGAAGCCGGTGCATTGCTCTGGATGAAGTCTGGGGTTGAGTCGATGTTGGAAGTAGAAGTTCCGGAGGTATGCTTTTCTGCCATTGAGTAATTTGATAGTCGAGGTAGCCGATTTCTTCCACATTTAGTGAAGGGGATATGGCTGGAGAAAACGAACAGACAGACTTCCAGACTTTGGAGCCGATACGAGAATATGTTATCATGACATTTAAATACGGTATGTCAACCTCCTATAGTTCAAATTAGTGAAGCACTGAAACCTGCGAAGGTGACTTACAGGCTCGGGTAAACTTGGATCAATGTCAGCGTCTTGCAACGCAAATGGCATGCCAGTTCCAAAACTCCATCGCCTGTCTAGCACATATATGGACCAAAAAAGCTTGATGGCACTTCGTCTCTCGTCCTCATCAGTGACCGTCTTGAATAGCGAATCACGGCGATGTAAGCCTAGCTCAATGCACATCCGAGCAACTTGTCCAATGATACGCCATGCCAACGCCTCCTCATCGCAGTGGAAGTGGAATATGGCCTGCAAGAAATTGTTAGATTATCGTTCAAGTCCAGTCTGCGTAGGAAGAAAAAGTAATAATACAGTGCATGAAAGGCACTTACTACAAGAACCAAAAACGGAAGATTTTTGACCTCAATGGCCTCACTGTGTAATATTCCATCCGCAACATCTCTCACACTCTCGAATAATCGGTGGCCAACCTCGCTATGTCCGCTTCCTTCTGTTACAGTCGCACAAGCCAATACCATTTTCAGGACACAAGACTGCGCATCTTTAATGCCACCATTTGATGAATTGGTGACCAGGCCGGTCCTTATAGCTGCATCGATGAATTCATACAGATTGGTACCGTGTATGATCAATTGGTCAATGTTGGCCACAGGATACATCAATCCCATCTCCTCTTCATATACTCGACACAACCGAATCATCTCCTCTTTACTGAAGGCCCAGATGGGATCTCGGCGGGGATTCGTGTCGTGTACAGCAGGCCGAGCCATGGGCTTTGAAGGAGGGGATCCAAGGGGTGTAACATCTTCAGTGGTGAGACCCTCATCACCTTCGGCCAAGTTCGGATACCCCATGTTATGCAGAGTTGTCTTCGCAACGTCGAGGTTAAAGGCCGAACTGGTCGGGCCTCGGAAAGAAGGATGTTTGGGCATGGTGCGGTCTCGGTTCATCGGCGATATCCCAGGTGGAGGAATCGAATCCTGGGAGACTGACACAGGCCTTTCAGATGATGCTGGAAATGCGCTTGATCCATCGCGGCCAGCTCGGAGCGCATTGAGGTTGGCATACAGGTTATCGACTTGTTCTTGAAGAGAGGTAAGGTGAGCGTTCATTTGCTTGAACTCTTCGGATTCTTTGAAGCCGCTCGAGCAGCAATTTGGCGCATATTGGCATTCGAGGTTGAGGTTTCCACATCGTTGGCAAGCTGAGGAAACTGTTAACGCGCTCCAGGGCAAAGACGAGCAAGAGGGGCGTTACGAGTATTGCCATTGCACTTTATTTTCCTCCTTTTGCATTCATTGCTGTGATACTTATCAGCATGGAACACTCAAAGTCGACGCAGGGAGGTATCAGCTGTGGCATAACACCCAAACGTACCATGCGATTGAAATATACCGATTCCTCTTCGCTCGGGTTTGCGCGGCCGTGGGCCCGGGATTGCCCACGCCGGAGTGGTTGTTCATTGGAGATCCAGGCTCGTCCGCCTTCCTCTTCTTGCCATTGTGATTGTGGATGAGATTCGTACTGGCTGTTCCGCTCGCAGCGGGGCTTTCCGTGGTGCTCTGTCGGTGAAGTTGCGCAGTGCCAGCATTGGACCCTTGCTGGCCAGGGACCTTCATATCAAGGGGGCTGATAGCTGTCAGGGCAATTGGAGACTCGGTGAGATATTCGATATCGTTGACCTGCGCTTCAAGTGCGTTCATGGTCACATACAGAGTGACGACAAGGTTGCAGAGAAAAGAAATGCGACCGGGTCTGCCAGCATTTGCGCATGGTTAAAAGTGCGGGGAAATTTAGTGCCGACGTTCGTCCCATGGATTCTGGAAGAGGACTAGTGCACTCCAGGCTGGCAAGACGCGGAAGTCGAGAGGATATCATATACGGCCGGGGAAGCCATCGGGACCACTGGTATTACTAATACAATATAGTCATGCGTAGTTAAGAATACTTTAATAGATACACGTACCATGTCTATATTACGGCCGGTTCCTGGGGAAGCGTAGAGGACTTGGAGCCAAGGGGGAGCCATCTGTATGTAGTTTGATACACTTCCACTCGGCCAATGGGATAGTATTGGTACTTTCTACTCGCTAATGCCAGCCGTCCCTACTGCTTTTCCTACCATCTCACTTTTGTTTTCTTTTCTTAGCTTTCTTTCCTTGGCTTTTTTGGTTTCCTTTTCTGTCTAACTTGGCTCGCTTCGCCTTGCAGGTGCAAACGACCCTGAATAACTTCGTGTAACAAACTCACCAAAAGAGGCAGGCAGAGCATTCTTGCTGGTATTGTTGTAAATGGCGGGTTATTCAGGGATGCAAGTCGGCAACCAATGAGGCACGAGTTTGAGAAGTATTGATATGCAGAATGGGAAGTGTCTCGGGTGTGACAGCTAGAGCGGCAAGAACATACACAAGCCTTGTGGTTGGTAAGGCCCGTAGTAGATGCCTCATAAACTACTACCATGAAATACTTCCAGACAAGAGAGCACCATGATTCAAGAGTATCGTCGCCTTGGACGAGCAAACTCCAGCAGTCGAATCTGGAAAATCCTCCCTATCGCTGCTGCTGCCTCAACACTTATCGTGTGTCTGATCACACTCTCACTAGTCGACGTCAAACTGCCATCCCTCCGACCCAACGCGCCCGTGATTACCTCTGTTTTGCGCGCGAACCAGTCTCTAGACAACATCAGTCTTGCCTCGCCTTCTGGACAATATCGACTGCAGTTACAAGAAAATGGCAACTTGGTCCTTGTTGACCAGGTCAGCAACAAAACATTGTTCTCCACAGACAATGCTCTGTTCTTCAATGCTATCTGGCATGCAACACTGCGCCTGGATGGAGTTCTAGAACTGAGCTGGAGTCATCCTCTGGGGGAACCTACTCATGGTATTGTATGGCAGTCAAATCTCTTATCAGGTTGCCGAGCAAGCCAGGTAAAGGATCAACCAAGTCTGCCTTTTCTCGAAATACTAGATAATGGCCATCTTCAAATCAGGACAGACCACGACCACATTTGCACTATTAGCAAGCCTGTAGATGATAAAGGTAAGTTCTGATCGGCTAAAAGGCTAGATAACGAGCTGATAAACGCAGGTCGTCTTGCAATTGCATACACAGGATTCCTCCGTTCCTATCTGAAAACTTGCGACTCACACATGGAGAAGATCGTATCTAAGTGGACTGGCTCCGGCGGCGTGGACGTCCACTTCTTTACCTATGACGAAGATGTGTTCTACCATGGAACAGATTTTGAAGGAGAAGAGGTTACATATGAATCTGTTCATAGGCATCTCAAAGTCTGCTATGGCGACCATCTGAAGACACTTACTGTCAATCCAGTCAGCATATCAGCTCAACCAGTTCCAGCCCTTCCCTCCTTCGCAGCTCCGTGTGGAGGCACTCTCGGTCGAATGTTTTCCGCCTTTTACTCGTTATACCTGACTGGCCAGCAAATCCAGAAATACATGCTGGATAACGCTGTTAGCTATGATTATATCCTTCGCTTACGACCAGATCTCGTCATCTCCAGCGAATCACCTCCACTAGAAGCCGTCGAACATGGAAAGGTGTTCAATATCCGCGCCGCTTACGATTTCATGTATTGGGGACAGCATCATGACGGGTCCATACAAACTGGGTTTACAGATATCGCGGGCTATGGACGGGCAAGTGCAATGTGGACGTATTTCAACATCCACACTGGCGTGGTTGCCATGCTTTCCTCGGAGCCAAAATGGGACTGGGCTGGTATCTTCAATGCCCCTCATGCTCCAGAAAATATACTAGACTTGGACCGATGTGGCCCAGAGGGCATTCTTGGATACTGGCTCACCATGAATGGCTTGCAGATTGAAACAGATTGGAGATGGAAATTGGGGCTTCTTAGGCAAGATGGTCATTTGAATCAGGGTTTTGCTACTTGCCAGCCTTGGTTGGAGCCAACTTGGATGTGCCCTAAAGAAACGTAAGGATACCTTATTATTTTTTTCTATGCACGTTCATCTGAAGCTAGTAATTCGTTTATGAAAGGACCTGGAAATGATGATGGCATGAACGAAGCTCGGTTTTCTGGTTTAGAAGAGGTCCTAGCATAAACGATATGACCTGTGGATATTTGAGAGAGAGCCCATGCAGGCTCATCTCAAACTTCAGGCATCTTAATGTACCGTTTATAACACAAATAGCTTCGCTTATAAGCTGAGTAATTGTCCTATGGTTATCTAATGCGAGCGTCATTATACATGCTTGAGTAATTGGTTTGTAACCTTACATTTTGTAAGGAACACTCGCTCGCCAAATCTCACCCATACACGATCTTCTGAACTCCTATAATCTCAGTCAGTATCAGTAGCAGTGCAACGATATGGCTATAACTTGTCGCTTTTGCGTGGCTGTGTTACCTAACCACGACTGTCTCCAATAACATTTTAGCAAGCGTTCACTTGCATTTCGCTCTTGCATTTCACCCAGAACATCCACAATCCCCTCCCTCCGCCTTTCATTAGCTTGGCCTATTTCCATATAGAAAACTCTTGTAAACATATTTAGATAGCCGAAGCAGTTTTTGTCCCGAAACTGCCTAAACCTTTAGGTTCCCGGAGAGTAATCACTTTAAAGAGGAAATAACAAAAGGATCTTTCGAAAACCAGCGGCTTTGCCCTCTGCTCTAGTTATATACTTTCCCTGACAACATCATCCTCATTGAAGACCTCAATGTTCATAATACCATTGGACATGTGCCTCGCCAATCAGTTTCCAATAACCTTCCTTTTGCGACTTTCTTAGAAGCTCTGGATGTTTTTGTGACTGATGCTTTTGTCAATCTGCGTGACCAAGTATGCAGGGGTGAGACTATCCCTTTGCAATTTGCATATGAAGCGGCCGATTGTCGTATCTTCTTCACACCGCAAACTGTATACAACTACACTGCACTATGGCAATACGCGGCTGACGCTATCTGGACAAAGCCATCACTCTGCGTGCAAGGCTCGACAGGATTCGCAACGACAGGAACCAACAAGACGGACCTTGTAGGGCCAGCTTCAAGTCCTTCCACAGTTTACAATATAAGCACCCAAATGGACGCTCTAAGAAACACATATGCATCAGCGCTGCCCGATGCATTAAACGATGCCCTCGTCGATGCTGCTCCCCGGCCTGGAAACAATGCCAAATCACTTGCAAAGAAATGCAGCCCAAGTGGTGACTGCGGAGCCAGTACCATCTGTGCCAGTGTCCAAACAAGTTTAGGCAGTGACCAGATCGGACCACAAAGATTTTGTTTACCAAAATGCATTGGCGGCCAATCTTGTGGACGGGGAGGCATGTGCCATTTATTGCAGGCAGCTGCAAATTCACCCGTGGGTAATACACCACTGCAGCTTGGATTTTGCCCTCAGAGCAGTTTTACTGGTAAGTGTGGCTCGCAGACACTTACGAAGTCTATTAATGTTGGACCACCGCCGACTTGCAAATTACGTTGAGCCTGATGCTTAGCTTTGCCATTTCAGGATTAGATATTGATATAAAACTTTTGAGATTGATTTTGTTCATGGTATCCCTAGACTTCTTGGTGTGGCTATCATGACATCTAAGTAATGTCTGTCTAAAGTGATTTTGCTCAGCAATGACTGCGTCGAGTTCATCCTCATCGTCTTGAAACTCTGATTCCATCTCAGTGTCCCCAGATACCAGGCCTAGGGAATTTTCTTTGCGGGAGAGTCTTCCATTCCTCAGTTTATCCTCTCGGACCTGGTTCTCGACCGGCACTGTCAACGCTCCGCCCTGCCAAAATACTCCACAGTAGCTTGATTTACTGCTTCGTATACAGTACTGCTCCTATGCATACATTTCAATAGCCTGAGTAGCCTTCAGCCAAGGCCGACCAAGCAGCACGTTGTTAGTTGCGTCTCCGTTCATGATGTAGAAGCCCATAGTCATCTCCACACCAGCAGCCGTGATTGGAATGGTGATATACCATTTCAGCTCAGTTTCTTTCCTATCAGCAGTTCTGAGAAACTAGGAATTGTCCTGTTTCCACTCGTAGTTCAGCGCTTGCGCCAACAGCTTGTTTATGAGGTTTAATGTTGAAGCACTGTCGAGTAGTGCGCGTATTAGATACCAAAGCACGGAAGAGTTGAACTCGTGGACCTGCATAGTCTTGTAAAGGTCAGAACAGGGCTCAATTCGTTCGATCAGAGAGCTATTTGATTAAGGCGCGCTTTACAAGCGACTTATGTGGTGGCAAAAGTGGATGCAATTGTGAAAAAGAAACTACGGAAATTCCTGCCTAAAATACTACCTATCCGCCCCTTCCCATTGTTCAGGCTTAACATCGTCTTCAAAATTGCGTTGAACCTGATGGTCAATCATGCCATCTTAGGATTACGTATTCATGTTGGACTTTTGAGATATACTTGATTCATGCTAATTCTACACTATGTCGTGTGGTCAATTATGACATCTGAATAATATTTGTGTTCAAATTGATTTTGGTACGAAAGCGTATGATGCTCCAGTCAATATTCGTCACCATAACCCCAAGGTCCGCATAAGTGCTACGTCTTATTAAACAACTTCAAATAAACTTGCTATCGCGCATGACAAGCACTTTTAACCACTTGGATTTTCGAACTTGTTAAAATCTTGAAAGATAGGCCTCGGCCATGGAAACCCCAAAACTATACTCGTCATCTCGAATGCCCCCAAGCGCTCTAATGCGTTGGTAGTCAGATAGGATGATCTCAAGGGGCGCAAAGACAGAATAATTCGAAGTTGACTCCAACTTAGAGGGAATAACAGTCCGATGGCGATGGAGGTCCTGACGCCATTTGGGCAGCGATTCTCTACTTATACGTGTAAGATCCTCGTATTCATTCAACATACCCCAATCATAAGAACGAGTAATCGCATGGAATGCAGTGCTCGAGAAATATGCTTGGTATCGACCAAACAGAGAGAATGTACACCGCAGCCCTAGTTTGGGCATAATTCCAACAGAAGGAGGCGGATCGGTTCTCGTTCCATCATGACTGAGTCGTTTACCCACGATACTTCTGCATATTGTCCGAAAGCTAGGATATTCTCCATCCTTACTATCCATTGCACGAACGATGACTGCGGCACCATTGCAGTCAACCAACCGACATAAGGAATCTGTTGCCCGTATGCAGTCAGGTGCCAGTCCAATGTCTCCATTCGCGGCCATAAAAGGCACCAGCTTTCTCAATTCGGAGTATCCTCCTATATCTAACACCGCAGAGAGTTTTTCGGTGTTGACATCCCGTTCTTCTTTCCATCTTGGTGGATCTACAGGAGTTTGAGTTCTCGGATTTAAAATTGGCAAACGAATTGTCAACTCGGAAGGAAGATTCCATTTGTGCAAGATTTCGATTTTTTCTGGATCAGAGGCATCAATCTTGAACAGACGACGAGTCCCTTCTGAAGTACGAAGGAATTTCTCGATTGATGAGTCCAAAGAATTGAGTTTCTGAGATCCACTTTGCAGAATCTGCAACACAAGTTGATTGAAGCGTGCCACATTTCTTTGCGACTTTTCTAAACGTAGGCACGAGTCTTGATGGAAAGGCTTGCTGAGATAGTAGCAAAGCACGCTTTCGTACAGCTCAAGAGGTGTTTGCTGATAGTCTATACATATGTCGCCTTCCGATACATCTTTGGCCAGTCCAAGAAGGCCATATATCTTATCACGAGGGTCTTGGCAGATCGAATATCTGCAAGTAAGTAAAAGACTTTCAAACGATGGCACAAGCCGTGGATATATCCATTGCCGGTCGAGGTGTGCTGGCATGCTATCTTTGATTGAATTTATGGCCTCGTCCAGGCGTCGGGGCACCTCATGGACAGAAGATCCAAGGGAATTATTGTCGAGCCATTGTCGAAGACTGCTAAAGGCATCCCATTCAAGTACATCAAAGCCAAATAAAATATGGATCGTCCTTGCGAGTCCAACTTCTTGCACGATCCATATTCTACTCCAATAACCGATGTTACACAGCTCAGCTAAATGTTCCCAATGGTGAAGGTAGCCATTATGATATGGATAAGCTAGGCCAAACGTTGTCTTAAATTTTTCATTGTCAAAGTTCCAATGGCCGAGGAATCTTATTGCTGATCTGACAAGACCAAATCCTGGGCTCGAGCCAGCAGCTCCCATTTTGGAAAAACTTCGCGATACTGCCATGTCGTCAGGGATGTCGACACTTGGTCTTCCCAACCAGACCAGCACTCGACGTGCTGTTACGTAAATGCTCCCCATCATCTGCACTTGATGGTTCCTTTCCAAAAGATTGATCTGGTTGATGCAAAGCGCATCAATCCAGAGAGACCGCTGGTTTCCATTGCAGGTAGCATATAATGCTTCCAGGGCATCATGTAAGTTCTTCCGGACTTCCACCAAAATCCCGTTAAGCCATACCTTTCTATGTAGATTGTCAGGCTCACCCCATGTATACGATAGTGCCTCATAGCTAGGAGCATTGTGAAGAGATACTGTAATGAGGTTGCACTGGATAGGACTGTCGCCAGAGTGCCGGACAGGCAAGAGCACCAAGAGTCGAATATCCCGAGTATTTTATCGATTTCTGGATAGCATCGGTCTCCTATAGCCTCGCCGTCACTTGCATTTCCATCCATGGCATGAGACATATCCTCGGGCATGACTGTGGATGGCGCAATAGATCTGATATCGACCACTGGGCAGCATTCTGGTGTTAAAGGTGCAGGTGAAGGACAAGATTTAACGTCATGTGTGACAGAAGGAGAACCGGAATCGTACAAATACTTGCAATCATCTCGAACCTTCTCCAAGACACCACTTCGTTGTTTGAACATGTTGATGATCCCACCAGGTCATGAACTACGGTTCATAGTGGATTGCCAATCTCAACGCAAGAAAGAAACAAGAGAGAAGAGAATTTTCTGCCAGCAACGCCTCTGAGATATATCTGGGCTGACATGTAGCCTTTCATGGCTGGGTAGGCTGTGCTGCTGCTGCTGCTGCATGCAAGATGAGCGACGATCTATATGCCGACACTGGTTGACGAAGAAGCATAGCCACCACGGATAGAAAAGTCGATGCCACAACGAAAGCGACACATGTTTGCTGAGAACAATGCCCCTTCCATCCATTGCGATGTTATATCAAGATCAGGTGCATATCCCGCAATTTGCGGCCAGCAGCCTGATCTCCGGCAAAAAGCTTCCCCGGAGATTCTTCAACCGAAGCCTCGTTACGGCCCAGATTATTTCCCTCGTCTAAAGCCCGTACAATTTTCCATCAATCAGCGCCGGCCTCTGCCCCGAACCACGAGCGATCCCCCACCACAAGCGGATCGTGGAGTTTCTCCATCACGGAGACTCCTCTTCGATCCAGCAACCACATCTTTCCCATCGGCCTCCTCCCTCTTCCAATTCTACATATAAGATACTGGGGCTCCATCTTCATTCTTCCATCTTCCAATTCTTCTGTTTTCTTCCTGTTCTCGCTCTGAATTCCAGATACCCTGCGGATTTTACCCGCTTTCGACCCCGCAACATATCGCTCGAATCTTGGGATCACTCATTCAATCATGGCCGAAATCACCATTACAGGATGGGACTCTCGTGATGTGCGATTTCCAACCTCTCTAGACAAGACCGGCTCGGATGCTATGAACGCAGCGGGCGACTATTCCGCAGCCTATTGTATCCTGCAGACCGATTCCAAGTTCTCCGGCCACGGAATGGTAAGTCCCTGGGCAAGGGAGAGAGGAGCGAAAAGCTAATGAATCCGCCGTAGACTTTCACCATCGGTCGAGGTAACGATATTGTCTGCAAAGCCATCGACAACGTGGCAGATCGCATCAAAGGTCGTACTCTCTCCTCGCTCGTCGAGGACTGGGGGAAGACATGGCGCTATCTCGTCTCGGATTCGCAGTTGCGATGGATTGGCCCCGAGAAGGGTGTCATCCATCTTGCATTGGGAGCTGTCGTCAACGCTATCTGGGATCTCTGGGCCAAGACATTGAATAAACCAGTGTGGAGGATCGTGGCAGATATGTCTCCCGATGAATTTGTGAGGTGCATCGATTTCCGATACATCACCGATGCTGTTACCCCGGAGGAGGCAATTGAGATGCTCAAGAAAGAAGAGTCCGGAAAGGAGAAGAGAATCCAGGATGCTTTGAACAACCGGGCTGTCCCGGCCTATACAACGAGTGCAGGTTGGTTGGGATATGGCGAGGAGAAGATGAAGGGACTGCTCGAGGAGACTTTGAGCAAGGGCTACAAACATTTCAAGTTGAAGGTGGGCACCAGTGTCGAGGCGGATAAAAGACGATTGAGCATTGCCCGAAGTGTGATCGGTTATGACAAGGGTAACATCTTGATGGTCGATGCCAATCAAGTCTGGTCTGTACCGGAAGCTATCGAGTACATGCAACACCTCAAGGAGTTCAAGCCATGGTTCATCGAGGAGCCAACCTCTCCAGATGATATCCTCGGCCACAAGGCAATTCGAGATGCTCTCCGCCCTCACGGAATTGGAGTTGCGACCGGAGAGATGTGCCAGAACCGAGTCATTTTCAAGCAGCTTCTCGCCTCTGGAGCCATTGATGTTTGCCAAATCGATGCTTGCCGTATGGGCGGTGTCAATGAGGTTCTTGCCGTGCTACTCATGGCCAAGAAGTACAACGTCCCGATCGTACCACACAGTGGTGGTGTCGGACTTCCAGAATATACCCAGCACTTGAGCACCATTGACTACGTGGTCGTGAGTGGAAAGCTTAGCGTCTTGGAATACGTCGATCACTTGCACGAGCACTTCCAGCATCCTTCTGTCATCAAGGACGGATACTACCAGACCCCCACCGAGGCCGGGTACTCAGTCGAGATGAAGCCAGAGAGTATGGAACAATTCAGCTTCCCTGGCAAGGATGGCGTCAGTTGGTGGAAGAGTGAAGAGGCAAAGCCCATCTTGGAGGGTATCAAGATCTAGGCTATGCTTAGACTAGGGTTCGATTGTGTGTATAAGGGTGTCTAGGGTTTTCAGGTTGGGCTCTAGTCAGCATGGCAACGATGGCATCATGTATAACAGAAATTGTTATCCCAAAATTCTTTTAGGTATATATCGAAAGTACATGAACTTAAATGGTTATTCTCAAATTTGACTTGAGTTACTTGCTTTCTTAGATATAACCGCTTCTGCCTTCATTTTTAAAAGAAATTCTCCTTCTGCACCTGATCGCCATCGTCTGAGCGCCAACCACAAGTACTTTCTGCAATCGAGAGGATGCAGTCTAGTATTACGCAATAAGATGCCAAAGCTGGAGGTTCCTAATTGGTTATCTTGGAGAGACCTTACGAAGGCGAAATTCTTCGCAATGACGGAAGCCAAGAATGGGAATACCCAGGCATTAATTTGACAGGAAATCTGCTAGAGGGTGCAGGCGCTTTTGCGTACAACAAGGACTGCTTCAGTACTCTGCAAAGCAACATATCCATATTTCCATGTCTTCTTTACTCGTTCTACTTCAGAAGCAAGAATGATTAGCTTGGCTGTTCGCAACTCTTGAGTGACTCCTTAGGCCGCTTTGCTTTGCTCGCTTGTCGCCTACCTTTATTGCCCACGAAACCACTGCTGGTAAGCGATGGGGGATCCAGCTTGGCTCTCCCTTCTAGTGCGATACGGGATCATCTAGAGCGAAGTACGGTAGAGCTAACAAGCTTCTGAGTTGAAACACAAGGCCGTATAGGTGAGCACACAAGACTATATAACTTACATCAATGCTCATTTTACAGGATGGGCTTTACCGTCCCCGAACATAGATTCAGAAGCTGAAATGCTGTCAGACCATGGCAAGGTAGGAGAAGGCCGACATAAACGGATGGGCTGAAACGCAGGCAGGAAAGGAACGCCGAGGAGAGGGTCTGTGAGTCACGTGATCGTGATTAAATCGTCCGAGCTGCAGCTGGCGTTCGTTTCAGGATGTTGACGCACAGGAGAAACAATCTGGGCTATCTGGCATCGTCTCATATAAATCCCAGCTCATATTCTTTTGTGTTTCTCTTGATGGCAATCGCTGGCCAGATCGCACATTCTTTCTTTCTTTAATCGTCATACCTTGCATCCCTTACTCCCTGAATTGGGACGTTTGGTCGGATTCATCTAGTAGTCACGTATTAATCCGTCACCATGGCTGCAAAGTCATCAACAGCCAAGAACAAACAGCCGCCCGCGGTGGCAGCCGATGCGCCGGCATTCACGCAAGAAGGATTCGAGAAAGAACTGCAAGCCTTAGCAAGCAAGGCCAAGGAAGACACGACCGCAAAATGGGCTAAAGAACAGCTCAGCGTCTTCGTCCGCTCCGGAACCCTCCTCACGCTGGCAGCCATTTATTCCAACCTCTCGCAATTCACTCTAGCACCCGTCTACGGAGGCATCCCGTCCTCGATATGGCATTCCAAAGGGATCATGACGGCCAGTTTTATAGGCTGGTCAGCCAATCTGTTTTTAAAGAGACATTTACCTCTGAAGCCCATCCAGCTCTTACCACTGGTTGCGGCGTACATACCCATGGTTCAATTCTTTGCTTTTAAGTTCAGCACCTATCTAGGACCGCAAGTTGGTCCGGTAGTCACGGAGGCGTTGACGTTCTTGCCTTTGCTTGCCTTGTCGGTTTCTTGTACGGCAACGATCTTGGATGATTTGGAGCTCACGAGCGGGAATAAGCTCCGGTGGCTCCTAGATCCAGCTCCGGGAATCACCTCGTATGTGTTCTTCAAGTCTGTCGAACGCTACTCGCGAAGTTTCCTATGGTCCATATTGGGCAAAACCCTCATCACGAGTCTTCTTGGTTTGCAACTTCTCATGACGGGCATCTATTCTGTGCTTGCCCCATCCAAGCTTATTCGCTACGCCATTCCAGCATTGCTTCACACGACATTGTTGAATACGCATTTCCAGGCGCCATGGACAACCGCGTCGCTCAACTCCACCCTCCTAGCGACGGATTGGAAGATCCTCGAGCGACAGGACTCGAACACGGGTGTCATCTCCATCATTGAGAATTCCAAAGACAAGTTCCGCGCCATGAGATGTGACCACAGCCTTCTGGGCGGAGAATGGCTTCTGGAGACCAATGGACCGGTGGGAGAACCCATCTATGGAATCTTCGTCATGCTCGAAGCTATCCGATTGATTGAGCGACCCAACCCTGTAGCAGACACCCAAGCCAATGCTCTCGTTATGTACGTTTCACTTTGCCTCACTAGTAATACCCACTAACAGCAGCCCAGTGGTCTCGGAATCGGCACCACGCCCGCAGCACTCATGGCTCACGGGATCTGGACAACCATTGTAGAAATCGACCCCGTGGTCCACGATTTCGCAACCAAGTACTTCGGCCTTCCCGAAACCCACACCAAAGTGATCGACGATGCCGTTTCCTACGCCGCCCTGGTGGCCGGGGGATTTGACTACAACGGCAACATTGGTCGCAAATTTGACTACATCGTCCACGATGTGTTCACCGGCGGCGCCGAGCCCGTGGAGCTGTTCACGCTGGAGTTCCTGCAGGACTTGAAGACGATGTTGAATCCCGACGGAGTCATCGCAATTGTAAGCAAGCCCATGATCATGCCCCCCTCGTTTACCGCTACAACCCCCAACCGGTGGTCATGCTAACACCTCATCCGCACAGAACTACGCGGGAGACTTCATGCTACCGCCGGCGCGCATCATCGTGAACACCATCCGGACGGTCTTCCCCAGCTGCAGGATGTACCGTGAGAGCGCGCGGCCATCGGCGGCGGTGCTGGAGAAGGAGAAGCGCGACTTCACCAACATGGTGATCTTCTGCACGGCGACGAAAGTCGAGCGGGTGACGTTCCGCCGGGCGGTGGAGAAGGATTATCTGGGGACGCGCGCGCGCCAGGCGTTCTTGATGCCCAAGCATGAGGTGCCGGGAAGTAGGTTCAAGGAGCAGGGGGATGACGGCGGGGTGCTCTTGCGGAATGGGACGGAGAGGTTCCGGAAGTGGCAGCAGCAGAGTGCGTTGGGCCATTGGAGTGTGATGAGGGGGGTGCTGCCTAAGCAGGTCTGGGAGGGCTGGTAAGGTGGCCTTTCTTTGGTGAGGTTAAAGGAAAGTATAGGATGACAGGGGAAGTGTAAATGTATATATATCAGACTGTTACATTAGCCTGCAATTTGGGAGAGCACTTGTGCAAAGATATCATTGTCAGAAAAGCTGTCACACGATGGTACTGCATTTAATGTGAACAGATTCTTGTCCCGGTTATTTATAATTCCGTTAAAAGGGAGATAAAACAGAGAATATAACAGTGCCTGCCTCGTCATGGTATCGTTATGTACGGCGGTCAAGCCGCATTCATCTTGTATTAGGAAAATTGAAATGTCGAAGACTGAGTACCCTTCCCATGCTCAATATCCACTATCCCACAGCTCATCATCACTTTTGATCAGTTCTAGCACGGGCTTCTTCCTCTCTGCCTTCTTCATAGCCTTCCTATCTTTCTTAGTTACCAAAGTTGGTGTCATGGGTAAGACTGGTGTGAATGGTTGGTAAGGACTATATGGCACTGCTCCAGCACTCCAAGGCGTCCTTAATCCGGAAGCAAGTCCGGGAGAACGGGGATTCGTACGCTCCAGGATGGTGGTCTTGGTCGATTGCGTGGCAAAGGAGGGCGAGGCAGAAGTTGGCTCAAACTGTCTGAAGGGCAGGCTTCTATTCATCTGACCTACACCCTGAGACTTATCATCGATGGGGAACAGTGGGGTCTGAGATGTAGCTGAAGTAGTAGAGGTCGCCGATACCGGATCATGAGAGCTTTGTGAAGACCGCATGGTGGAAGCTTGTGATGTGTTAACCCTGTGTGTCATCCGAGTCGGCGAGTTGGGGTATGGATATGGAGCAAGTTGTTCAGCAATACTACGGTTTGGCGAGGCAGGTTGGATTGCTCCGGACTCTCGTCGTTGGTGTGCGTATGGCCCTTGGTCCTTTGGTACAGGTGGCGGAGGTGGTGGAGTGTGATAACGAGGGGTTAGGGGCTCTTCCTCCTCATTACTTGACGGGAAAGTTGCTGACAGAGGAGTTGGCATTGGAGACGAAATTTGCATTGGTCGACTACTCCTCTTTCCAGGTGATCTCAAAGCCGACAATATAGAGGATCGAGAATGAGTCTTGTCGGATCGACCATCATCCAAAGTTAAGCTTGCCGGCTTTGACTTGTCTGATCTCCTCAGCCAGCCTTTGCTTTGCTGCTTTTCTAGAGTATTTTTCTTTGGAGAAGATGGCTCGTCTGCTGGTGGCGGGGGTGGTTGTTTGTTTCGAAGAGGTATAGGAGCCTCTTTGAGTATGACACCCTGCGCCTTTGCTTCTTCCTGCTCCATAACATGGGCATAAATATCCTCGAGATCTCGGTTCAACATCTCTCGATCTGCTTGGACAACGTGGCTGTCTACAAAGGGGTTTTCTATTGCAGGCAGAGGAAATGGTCGATGTGTAGTTGGAAAGACGTATGGAGTGGGCTCAGATTTGACCGGAGATGGCCAGGAAAAGTTCCTTGGCCCACCAGGAATCCTCGTGGGCGAGATGGGCGAAGGATCCGTGTTTCCGTGGAAGCTTGGGAATGTTGCTGGCACCAATTCGATGTCCAGAGTTCCCCCCGATATATAGTACTTGCTTCGAATCTTCCGGTTTAAACAAAGGAGTATGATGCCCACGAGACACACTACAAATACGTATGCGCCGACAATGGAAGATATCTGCACCGGAAGGAGACTCTTGTCTCGTGTAGCGTGCGCAGCAGCAGAAGGAGCGTCTTCAGGAGAAGGAGCACGACTAAGATGGATGCCCAAGGGATTACTTCGAGCTTCGAGTGTATCCGAAGGAAGCAGGCCGGCTCGACTTAATATAGGAGCGCAGCTGAGTAGCAAGAGCGAGGTGTTTATAACCCGAGTCGCAACGAGCATGATGGTGCAGAGCAGTATTCTCGTTAGAAATCCATCTGAAGCTTTTCCTGGAGCGACGAAACGTATATCGATGCAGACGGAACATGGAATCGAACATCTCTGACCAGGCGGTGGGACGGGAAAGCCATATAGTGGCAGCTCTTTGGCGCTTCATGGCAAGCCGACTCAGGATTGGACGACAAGTGGCGGGACGGGGTGATGAGGTCGGCGCGGACAGGAACATGCATGAAGGTCACAGCTGATGCTGCGAGGGCAAGATGTCGAGCTGGTGCAGGATTGGGAGAAGAGAAGGTGCTGCTCAGCGTGAGGGTGCGGCTGGCGATGCTCATTGGACAGTCGACGCATGCAAGAGCACAGCTGTAAGCGCCCTGATCAGGACGGCAGCTGTCATTGGCGGGGTACCTGGCCCCACCCGGGACTCATCATTAACCTCGTCGGGGTTCTCCTCCTCGCTCGTCCACCCACGCTTCGAAGCAGCCCTCTGCCCAGCGCCTGGAGAAACAGGGTGGATCGGGCAGCCACTCTGGTCCTTCGTCTTTTGAGAGCTCATCATTGAGATTAGAGACCCGATAGGAGACCTGCACTCCCCGCAGACACGGACATGACAAGCTCCTCGAGACTCTGTTGGACACAGCAGCTATGCAGCTCCACCACTCTACTTAGGTAGGGCGGGCTATTATTAGCCTTCTTGTGCAGCATCACCACGGAGCCCTGACTGGTGTGTACGGTAGTTTGGTCTGCAGTCCGCAAAATTGCATTCATCCTGCCGGTTTCAATGGTCCGCAGAAAACGGTCGATTTAAGATAATGTACATCGCAAGCTCTAAAACGCCATGGTGATTCTAGCCTCCCGAAAATCTAAACCCATAATTCATGATTCGTGCACTGGACCGCCCGCCATCAATATCCCGGTTCCTATTGTAACCGGTCAAACACCTTGCTGCCGAACTTCCAAACTTCATCAATCACGAGTGTCTTCGTGCCATCGGCCTCAACTCGTTCGTTGATGATCACCAGATCTGCATCTGCGTCGTCTTCTAAGCTTCCCTTCACACCAGTCATTCCTAGCATTGCAGCCGGGGTAGCTGTGACAGCCTTCAGCGCTTGCGGAACCGTGGCTCCCGACCAGTTGAGGAAATTCGTCACACATTCAATGAGTGTGATGGAACTATTTTGGGAGGAAAAGTCAGATACCGGCTTCAACACGCATGAATAAGGAGAGACTTACCTTCCTGCGATCTTATCAGAGCCTTCCAACGTCAGCCTAGGCCCACTCTTGACAATGTTGTCGCCGTTCGTCCACTCATAAGTCCCATCACTGAGACCGACTAAGTGCATTGCATCAGTCACCAATATGAACCCATCAGGATGCGCATTGAAGGCGATCTTGATGGTCGTTGGATGCAAGTGAATCCCATCGGCAATGACTCCAAAGTAAGGGCGAGGAAGGCTCTCGGCAATGCCCAATACTCCAAAGACTCCCGGATTTCGGTGATGCAGTGGTCGCATTGCATTGAAAAGATGTGTGATCATCGTTCCTCCGGCCTTGACGGCTGCACAAGCGTCCTCATATGTTGCTTCTGAGTGGCCCGTAGAAAAGATGATATCTCGCGACGTGATCTCCGGAATAAGAGAGCACATTCCCGCTACTTCAGGTGCTGCTGTGATCATTCTGATCTGAGGGCGTTTCTTTGCTCCATTCAAGGCATCTTCGGTGGGGTTGATATTGCAGGCACCGTAGCAGTCTTCAAGATCGGAGAATTTGGTAGCTTCAGTCAAGACCTCAACTTTGTGAATACCGTTCTTTGTCGGACTCAAGAATGGGCCTTCACAATGGGCTCCGAGGGATTCCGCTCCATCTTCTGCAATTCGCATGCCGCCCGAGGGACCAAGGTATGGTAGAGCCTACGCAAAAATCAGAACCACGACCAGAAGCTCCAGAGAGCTATCCTTACATGATGATAAACCTCGGCTCTTTGCGAGGTCAGTGTAGGAAGGTATGAAGTAACTCCAGTCTGCACCAAGGACCGGTTAACCAGCTTCAAAGTCTTGTTGTATGTGGTTGGATCTTCTGGTATGACAGAGAAGTCGAATCCAAAGGCTCCATTCAGTTGCACATCAATCAGTCCTGGTGAAATAATTCTTCCGCCCAAATCTATCGTCGCATCGGGTACGGCATGTTCTGAATAGAAGACCTCTTGACTGCGAACAATTTTACCAGTCCCGGAGCTGACCCAGAGATCCTGCTCTATCAGCTCGTCGCCTTTAACAAGCCTGCAGTTCGTGAACTTGGTTATCTTATCGCGCTTAGTAGGAATAGCTGAAGGCATGATGGGCAGCTATGGAGTGGTTGTAGAATAGGTGGTTGTGGTATACAAAGCCACCACGATATTCGTTATCGGTCTACATGATGTATGATATGGGCGTGAGAAATTTTTGGCTTACTTTGTGATATCTTGCAATCGGCTTTGTCGGCGTAATGTCGTCAGTGAATATTGCGACGGTGGGTTTCAATAGGATCCAGCCAGTGCTACCTCCAGAGCCTTCCAGAGGTAGCCAAGCCATGTAACGTAACCTCGCATGGAGAAGGTGGGATGATACGGACACAACTACAAATTTACGAAGCTCCGGGACTGACGCCCGAGATTGCCAGAGAATTGCACGTCACATCCGAGAGGCTCCTCAATGCACCTGTTAGGAGGAGCCTCACTCCTCCACAGCTTAGAGCCACATGCGAAAAAAGATCTGCTGTGATGAGCGCTGAGCTCCTCGATAATCGGCAATCAAAAGAATTGGAAAGTCTGCCTGGTTCTTTGTCATACATGGTCAGGTGATTGGTCATATCCTATATAATCACGTGAGACTCCTACGCTGGTGTGGCTTATCGCTTTCCATCAGCCACAGCTCTCCGCAGCAAACCTATGGGTAGTCCTGATTGGCTTGATGCTATCGAGCTGCAGCCCAAGAGCCGTTGACAAGCAAGGCCGACTGATACTGTACTCAAATACAACAACGACCATGGAAGCCGGGCAGGAAAGGCCATGAATAGTTATTGTTCGCCTGTTACACCTGGACCAACGATGAGAGGACGAAGAAGATTGCGGCTGCCACAACTCGACGTTTCGTCTCAACCTCTTACGACTTCAGCTGAGTGATAACAAGCTCTTATTCTCCCGCGGATCACGGGTCCCTTGGACAGAATCACCGATCGACGTACTAACAAGTGCCGAGCTCAAGGCTTGCTGTACTGCACATATGGCGGGGTCAGAAGAACCCTTGGACCCGCTTTGGGAGGACCTCGACTGGTAATGTCCCTCTTGCCACGCAAAGTGCAGCGAACTGACGATAAGGCAGGGCTATAGGCCAACTCTTTTTTATGGGCTTTGATGGAGTGGAGGTCACACCGCAGATTCGAACGCTGATTGAGCAGTATCATCTTGGATCTATCCTGCTGACCACCAAGAATCTGAAAAGTGAGTCAAATGCATATCGTCCGTCTTGGGCTTATGGTTGCTCCCTTGATAATGACAAGAACGCACTTTCTCATGTCTATTGTACTTTCTTTGGTGAACTGGATGTTCCATTATGTTATCTTCCATTATGTTTCAAAAGCCGTACCATCTAGAGAGGCACTTCAAACCAGGCCCAGCAGACCTGTAGGGGAGTTGTGCACTGAGAGAAGTGGTTACCTTTATGACACAAGTGACATATCCATTATTCGCTCATAAGCACTGTCATACTACATGCCTAGCTACTGCACAGCATCTGTATATAGTCTGCCTTAGTTCATGTCCGCCTACGCGTACGTCTCTTATGGTTTATATGCCTCTTATCTTGCGTTAATACTTGACGTTCTTATTCTCTTGCTCTAAGACGCTTGCTGACAACAACTTATAGCTGCACAACAAACTGCTCAGCTCGTACAAGATCTTCAGAAGATAGCTCGACAAGCAGGGCATCCAGTGCCACTGCTCATTGCTTTAGACCAAGAGAATGGAGGCGTCAATAGTCTGTATGATGAGGACTATATCTGCCAATTCCCAAGTGCTATGGGCGTGGCCGCAACGGGTTCTCTTGAATTGGCTTACGAGGTTGCCAATGCAACAGCAAAAGAGGTTGCTGCTGTGGGAGTGAATATGATAATGGGCCCTGTGCTCGATGTCTTAACCAATGCTCGGTACCAGCCTTTAGGAGTCAGAGCTACTGGAGACGACCCGCAAGAAGTGTCACAGTATGGTATTGCAGCAATGAATGGCTATAAGGATGCTGGCCTTACCACTTGTGGCAAACACTTTCCGTCATATGGTAATCTAGATTTCTTAGGATCTTCCCTGGATATGCCGATCATTACTGAGACACTTGAGCAACTAAGCCTTGGAGCTCTTGTCCCATTTCGAAACGCGATTCGAGAGGGTCTAGATGCAATGATGGTCGGAGGCTGTGCTATTGCAAACGCTGGTATGTTTGTATTCCAAAATTTTGGCATCAACTAGGGATAACACTTTTAGGAATGAACGTAATGCACGCTTGCCTAAGTGATCAAGTCGTTGATGATCTTCTTAGGAACGACCTTGGTTTTAACGGAGTGACCATTTCCGAATGCCTCGAAATGGAGGCCCTGAGTCATGATATTGGTGTCCGGGGAGGGACTGTCATGGCTGTAGAAGCAGGCTGTGATCTAGTACTACTTTGTCGCACGTTTGCAGTCCAACAAGAAGCCATTTCGGGACTGAAACTTGGAATCGACAATGGAATGATATCCAGAGAACGTATCAATATCTCTCTACAGCGAGTACTTACACTCAAGTCTCGATGCACGTCTTGGCAACAAGCCCTAAACCCACCTGGAATCAATCAGCTTTCCACCCTACACTTGAACCATCTTGCCTTATCGACAAGAGCATATGATAATTCTATCACAGTCATGAGAGATAAGAGTCATCTTTTACCGCTATCAAATACACTATACCCCGACGAAGAACTATTACTACTCACACCGCTTGTGAAGCCACTGCCTGCTTCTGCCGCAACTAAAACGATGTCAGACAACGCCGGCCGACCATTAGCTACAAGTCTGCACGATAAGTGGCAGCATAGATCTTCAATAATGAGTGGTGAAGGCGTATTTCGAGAGCTGGGACGATCACTAGCACGGCAAAGACATGGAAAGCTTCTTCATACGTCTTACACGGCTAACGGTGTTCGACCTGTACATGAGAACCTGATTAATAGGGCAACTGCAATCATTATAGGTTTGTGGTACCGTTCTACCTCCCTGACTAATATTAACAAGTTTCCAGTCACTGCTGATGCAAACCGAAATCTATATCAAAATGGGTTCACCAAACATGTTGCAATGATGTGCTCTATGCTGAGCGCCGGAGGCAAGAAGAAGTCTTTAATCGTGGTTTCTGTTAGCTCACCTTACGACTTCGCCATGGACAAGTCAATAGGGACTTACGTTTGTACCTTTGACTTCACAGAAACAGCCATGTCTGCACTAGTTAGAGCTCTATTTGGAGACTTTGTACCTCAAGGGACACTTCCCGGAACTTTGAGAAAAAGCCGAAAAGTACAAAAATCAAGACAGCATTGGCTTGTCGAAAGTTGGAATCACGATAGAGACCACAGAGGTCTCCAAGCTCTAATTGAGGCCATCGAGAAGACTGCACCTCCGAATCAAAAGTCGGCCCTTTCCGGGGCCACAGGTTCTTCGTTCGAGCTTACAGCGACCGAACCAAGTGAAGCAGTGGAAGAGTCACATTTCGTTGTGCGGAATAGCAGCACGCATGCACTATATGGCTTTTGTTCGACATATTTTTATCAAGGAGTTGGAATGATAGGCGCTATATTTGTCGACCCTGCGAAAAGAAACCTATCCATCGGACATTCACTACATCAACGAGCCATTCGAGGTCTACTCCAGAATCCTGGCATCCAAAAACTACAGTTGGGTCTTGGACTTCCAGCAGTATACCTCGGGGTTCCCATGAGCGACCTATCAGAGGGTGCACGACTAAAGAGATGGTTTGCAAGTAATGGATGGGACATTCTTTCTCCACGGCTACTCTATACCATGACCATCCCAGAAATTGCTAACTGGGCACCCCCAGAAGGTTTACTACAGAACGTGCAACGAGTGTCCTTTGGTTTCGATCTTATCCATGGTCGAGAAAATTCAGAAACCGTTCTGGATCTTGTAAAGGCACATGCCAGCCCAGAAGTATTAGAGCTCTATCGCCTGGCGCTTGACGATTCAAAAGCATGCGGCATTGTCAGAGCAAAGAGCCCTGTTGACGGCTCCCTTGTCGGTACAGTTATCATCTGCAGACATGGAACTCAATTAGCAACATTCATGCCTGTTCTCCAGTCTGCTGGGGAGGCTGTGGGTGGGATTATAGCTCCTGTGATCCCGCCAGGACCGCAAGCTACAACGGTGCTGCAAGGTCTCGCCCTCCTTGGCATCAGACAAAACAAAGCCCATCGATCGACGACATGTGTCCTAAACTGGGTGCAGCAGGAGGACCGAGATGTCTTGCTCGGCATGGGGTTTGATGTGCTTGAGGCATTCGAGGAATTATCATGTGTTCCGGCAAAGGCAAGTAAAGTAGTTCACTCAGCGGCTTGTCCTGAGTAGGAAAGTTGTCTAGCGACTAACACGTGTTACAGTGGTTGAATGTGAACTTGGGGTAATGACACGGAAAGAGGTTATGTTATTTCGGGGGCTTCTTCAATATATTTAAGTTGGTTTGGATACCTACATTACGTTGTCGCTCGATATGAATACTCGTGAAGTCTGCATTTGCATCGCATGTTATCACTGATAAGGCAGGCTGTCTGGTGGCCCCACAGGCCATGCCTTACTTGTCCCGGGCACTCACTCACCCCAAAACCATAGGGGGTTTCCACACGAGTTGCCTGCATTTTCGAGAGAGATCGCGAGGGGAAAAGCGTGCGCCATTGGGTCTCCCAGGTAGCTTCCAGCAGGTACTCATTTCCTGATACCTTATCGTGAGGGAAATGCCCGGCAATTTCCTGCCTCCCACGTCCAAGGGCAAGTTGGGGGTGCGAGGACGCCTCCACTTTTCGCAGTAGGATCCCTGAGCCTGCCAAAGTCACACCAATGACGGTCGCCGATAACAATCGAGGTAACGGCCTGTTCACCGGACCTTGCCCCAATTCCAACGCAGACACAATAGCTATTGACTAGAAGTTCAGCTCCTCACCAACGGCAACAGCAGAAGCAGAAAAACCCTTTCGGCGAGAGCGTACCAAAGTTTTCGTATGGCTTTGACCTGTACGTGAATCAATTTACGACGGCTCACACCGGCGATCGACATGGGATTATGGCCGATTACAAGACAATAACTATGGCTGCGCCAAACGATGTTCTACGGTTGTCTGCCTCGGAACCCTCATCCCACACGATCATGAGCATCGGCATGGACGCTTTCGACCACGACCTGAGCTTTGACGGCGACTCGCTGCTGTAAGAAATCCCCTTGCGCATTGTATTCTCTGGATCTCTGCTGACCGAGGCTCGACTAAAAGCGACGATGTCCAGAATCATGGATTGCCTTCCCTCCCGTTTACTCCCTCGTACGAACTCTCCGATGCCTTCTCCACGACATTTGAAGACCCTTTCTCCTACCAGTCCGCCCCTTTCGAGACTCTAGTAGACGATCAGAGTAATGCCGATAATGGCGACACCAACCAGAATGATCCGGATAATAAAATGCTGGGGTTTGGCGCCCCGATTATGAAAGCGCCGGTACTGGACGAGACTGGCCAGACGTGGCCCAGCATGTCGGCGGAGTTGTACGGCATGTTCTTCGTCGCCGAGGATGTGTTCGGCGGTGAGAACGCTGGGAGGCCTATGGAGTTGACGTGTTATCGAAGAAATCTCTTCCAAATTTCAGGGACGGTGACCTTGTCAAGGACGATCTCGCATATGTTGAATGAGCAGGGTCAACAAGTACCGCTCTATGATCTCCAAGCAACTATTTCTGCATTGGAGTCGATAGAGGGTAAAGCGACAGAGATTATTTCAGTGCCTTGGAAGACCTCAGCTATTGCATCATCTGAGGATAAGGCTGGTGCTGCACCGCCAAAATGGCCATTGGATCTGAGCATGAGCCCAGAATTGGATCCGAGCTGCGTTTCCATACCGATTGCATGGAAGCGGCTCCAGTTTAAGCATGCAACGGCTAACAATGGAAGAAGGAAAGGATTGCAACAGCATTACGTGATCCAAATCAACCTGATGGCGACTTCAGCAGCAGGAGAGAGTGTGAAACTAGCTGAGATACAATCAGGACCGATCATAGTAAGAGGTAGAAGTCCCAGAAACTTTGATAGTAGGAAAGACGTGCCCTTGAATGAGAGGAAGATCGAGTCTAAGTCGCGGACAACGAGTGATACGAGTTCGACACCTGCAAAGGTAGACCCACATCAAGCATATCGATATTATGCTCAGAATGGTCTCAACAATCCTGGAATCCAGCAGGTACGTTTAGATCTCCGCCGTGGCTGTACATCATCGCTCTTTGTAGCAACTGTCAACTGCTCAGTATTGCTCTTTCACTGATACCGAAATGCTAACCTAAAGCAGATGCCTCTGGAACTGCCAGATTGGACAAGCTCTACATCGGTCGCTGCGGACACAGCTCGACCCACAAAAAAGCATGTTATATCCTCATACACAACCCCTCGGCCACCAGTACCCAAGACAAAGTGGAAGAACGAGCCGATCGATATGAAAGCAGTACGAACCACAGCACCCATCGATCTTTCACTAGCGGACGAAGACTCCTCGCGAGCCAAGGCAGGTTCCATTCGTCATGGACCTCCAGCATCGCCGCAACTTAGTCGCAAGATCGTCTCCAGCCCTGTGGAATCTGCCGATCTCTTATATGAATACTTTCCAATGAGTCTTGATGATTGGTGAATCTTCTACGATCTAAATATTATGTACGAGTATTAACTTTTTCCAGGATGCCACCCGTTGACGCCATCTATCGCCCACATGTCGTTCACCATACGATTATGCCTCCCGATCTGAAGGCTGCCCAAGTCAAGAACAAAACGAAACGTTACTTTTCTGCAGATGACTAGCAGCATGCTTACATATGTAGACGCGGAGGGTAAGTAGGCGAGCGAGTCAAGTCGCGCTCACATATGGCTATCGTGTCGCACTTCAAAAAGGCTCACGAAGAAAACCGGGCCACGAGAACGGTATACAGTACGATGTGGCCCCGGGTTTGTCGGGCCTGCCTGAGCCATACTTGCCAACTGAAACGGGTATTGATAACGGTACCGAGTAAGCCAAGCATAGTGAGCGGGCGATCAGCTTGAATCAAGTTGACAGCTATTATGGGTCGCGGTCGATGAAAGACCACCGATCGTTGGTCGGAGCTTGCGGATCGAAGAGACTCCTAAGCATCTCGGATGGAATCGAGAGGTATTATTTGTTCGGCTTGAAGACTTCTCCGCATCGGGTAAGGGAAGGAAGGCATGATTTTTTGGGCCACATCTGCATATCTTAGCTTATGTTCAACACGTTCTACGATTTCGATATCCAAGCCATGTTAAAAGTCGCAGCAGCTGCGTCCCTAGTGTATTCTATCTAGCTAGACTCGCGTATGATAATGGAGCGTTCCCCTTGAGAAATGTGCACATCAACCGTCTAAATCGACGAAATTCAACACGAACAATCGTTGTGACATTCCTGCTTAAGACGGACGGGTGTATAACATAAAGGTAGGTAACGTATTTATATGTATTTAATCTTGATTCACACTTCCAAAGATAGAAAATCCTGATGGGCACGTCTCGGGTCATTAGATTGCGTCCCCGCCCTACCTCAACGCCAGAGAAAATGCTGAAAGAAAGAAAAGCAAACAACGGAAAAGTATCTACAGGTGAACCCATCGACTTCCCACCCAAACCTCTCCATCCACAACGTGCCCTTAGGCCTTCTGAAGAGTTTCTGCCTTTGGCGAGTGTGTATCACTCCATCCTCCAATCCCTTCTAGTATATATTCAAATTTTACAAATCTTTGATCACCTCGTCAGGATCCAGACAAGCCACAGCAACAGCGGCACCCAGCAGCGAACTATCATCGGCGGGTACCAGGGTCAGGACGCCCTTGGAACCGACGAGGAGCTCGAGATGGTGCTGGGCGAGCTCTTTGAAGCCCGGGTATTGCTCCATCACGGAGCCATTGTAGGCGATTTGCATCTTCGCAGAAATACTAGAAGAAGTAGATGAGCGTAGGAGGTAGAGTGTATAGAGGCCGGTGGCTATCACGGCTGTTGCGCGGTGTATTATGTGTGAGGCGAGGTGGCGGAGGGTGCTGAGGTCTGAATGGGTGTAGGCGTAGCTTGTTGGATAGAGATTTGTGAAGAGTGTGAGGGACGGGGCTAGGTGTGCGGTTGTATCGCTGTGTTTCGTTAGTTTCACACATAAAAGGAGGAGGGTTAGAAGCTTACGCTTCGATTCTCGACACTGTTTCTGTGTCAAGAGAATAAGGTTCTTCTAGACCAGCGGGGACAATACCACCGAAGATGCCCGTTGTCTCGATAGCTTCCACGAGAACCAACCTCACGATTTCACCGAGGTATCCACCACCAACAAAATACTCCAGGGGTTGGAAGTCAGGACGCGGATGCTTGACAAGAAGTTGACGGTCCCATCGTGTGAAGGGAAGAACGCGTCCCCCAAACATGGAGAGTTCAGTGTTAACGATGACGTGAGTTGCTGCCGAGTGCCATGATGACGGACGGATGCCAAACTTCTGTGGTGAGAACGACGATACTGGAAGGTGAACGGCGGCATTACAGCCTGTGCCTAGGATTAGGGATAATCGGGTCGGTGGTGTATGGGATGTGAAGGCCGATGCAAGGAGACAGGCAGAACTGTCGTTAACAATTGCCTGGAGGGAGACATTGAGGTTCTTTTGGGGAGGTGTTAGTGTCAGTTACAGAGATGCACAGGTTGATGTCATTTACCTTCCTAGAGCACGCATTCTGGATCAGATCGCCCAAGTCTTGGCCTATGATGCCATGTGCCGCCATGAAATTCTTGCCCATACCCAGTAAAAGCCCACTTCGAAGTGACGTTTGTCTAAAATCATCAGCTGATTTGATACCAGTAGAAGCGGATCTTCACATACTCAATCGGGAACGACCATGCCAGGCCCATAGGTAAAGGTGCTGAGTTCAGCTCATGACCCTCGGATTGTCCCGAAAGCGTCTCTTCAATTCTCTCAGCCATCCAGTCGAAGAAGGCCACACCTTGAAGATTCTTAATCGTCGCATCGATTTTGGTGGTGCTCCGCCTCACGACCTTCGACTCCGATCCTCGTCCAGCTAGTTCAATCAATGCGACTCTGAAGGTCGAACCTCCCACATCCAGAGCAAGATAGGTCCCACATTCTTCTCCGGTGGGTAATTGGTGTTGATATGATGGTAGCATGCATTGTGCATTGTCCACCAGACTCTCCTCGAATTGTGTCTTCAGCCCGTCGGACAAGGCTACCAGATTTTGGCGACTGGTCGGGTCGCGAAACAACCTCGCAACCTCCTCTACGAAGTCCGCGACTTCCCTCCGCTTGGTTTGGGACAGTACCACGACACCATCCTGAGGGCTGCTCCCCTCCGACTGAGCGTCCGGTTCTTTAGCAAGCTTCCGGGGCCCGATCCAGATGTTGAGAATGGTTTGGAGAAGCGATTTGGTCCGCAGCAGAGACCTTAGAAAGGCGGCGTAGAAAGCCTCCCGTACGCTGAGCATTGCAGCTTTGAACGGCTGCATGGCATCAACAGGTGATACATGTAGAATACATATAGGACGCGCTACCAGGCGCGGCTAGTAAGGCGGGATGGTTGGGCCCCAGGGAAATTCTCGGCCATTGAGCAGCGGGAGAGGCACACGAGAACCAATATAAGATGAGGTAAGAACAATGGTGCTGTAAGGTAGCAGAGGGCCGAAGCGAGGGACCTAAGCTTGGATGGAGACCAGGTGGGATCGAGACGGGATGGGAACGAGGTGGATGTTGTCTCTCCAGTTGAGATGTCGTCTTGTCTTGTCTCGTCTCGTCCTGGTGGGCTCCCGCGGCTTAGACCGACCAGGAAGAATCTTGGCCCCCGTCTGATAAACTGTCCTGCTCGGTCGCCTGTAACAATAGAAAAGCACCGGGTCTCGTCGTGTGCAAAGGGCGACCTAGGGCCAATGGCACGCTCCGTCAGGAAGGGCAATCGCAGTTCTCTACGCGCACGGTAGCTTGGTCAAGGGGCGAACCACGTTGGGACCGCGGCGAGCAATGGAGCGCAGCGCTGACAGCGGCACACAAGGGACACGAAGCCGTCGGGCTCACAGTTTGCCAAGGCAATTCGTAACATCGTTGGAAGCCAGCGGACTGAGATCAGTAGTAGTTACCTCGACGTGCTGCCAAAAGAGTGGGTTGAGGTCCCTGGTCTGCTTCCGGCTTCAGTATGGGGCATCCTATCGCGCACTGGTGAAGGCGACGGTGGCGGCGTTGGCGCTAGCACACGACCGTTACCACAAAAACCGTCGCGCAAACTCTTCAACGCGAGTGGAGATGTGGGCTGGAGCGAGGTTACTCGTCTTGTTGCGTTGCAAATTGGAGCGCGATGGGATATGGCTGGTTTCTGTAACGTTGCAGTCCCGATGCGGAACAGGCACTTAGGCGGCGCAAGCACGGAAAAGTGGAAGGGTGCGAGGGCTGCTTAGGTAAGGAGGGTGCAACGGAGATCTGGCTATCACGTTGTGTCGGCAGCGAGGGACTTGTGCATCGGGGTGCGGGCGGGTATCAATGTGGATCGGGATCTGGATAGGGGATAGGGATGGGATTATGGATATGGATATGGGTGTAGATGCAGACACTCGTGACACCACGGTCGACCTGCTTGCCATACGTCTGTCCCGCTTGATGCAGGATCACGGTCGATGCCATTTGCGTAGGGCTGGGCATCGACGGTGCAGGCCCTAGCTCGCTCCCCTCGTGCTACCTTGCTCTGCCCTTCCAATGGCATTGAATGGCACAGTATTGCATTGAACTGCACTGCGCTGCACTGCACGGGACTGTATTGGTCCTGTCGTTGTCGGGCTGGATGGTCTTGTGCCAATCGCTGGCGATGCTCATCACATTCGTCATGTACGTACTGTCGCGTCCCTCTGGCGAACCGATGCGACATCTGCTCTCATGAATGGTGCTGGCTGGCCTGCCCCTCCACTCCCCGCTGATGGACAACCCCATAGATGCAAAATGAATGTCCATCGTTTTCGCCGGAACGCCGGGCCTCGGCCGTGGGTAGGCCTGCTCTATCGCTGCTCGCCTCCGGTCTCCCTCCGTAAGGATCTCTGCTCATCCAGCAAGGTGGGGGGGTGCGTGTCGCGACGACCGTGACGTTCCATACGGGTACAACCTCAATCCACGGGTGTCCCGCCGCACATTGCACCCCGATCACCCGGCCATTTCGCCGGTGCGTGTCTTGCAGCTGCGTAAGTGAGCGTGAGTGTGAGCGTGATCTTGAGCTTCACCAGTTTTTTTTTCTCTCAAGCCTTGCCTCTTGATCTTCCTTCCATACATCTTACATTACTCCAAAAAAAGCCACCCCAAGTACTTTGTACCTTTCTTATCTCTCCCCTCATTCACCTCCAGCTGCTTTGAGAACGAAACTCTGCAAATCCAATCAAACCCTATCCAGGCAAACATCGCTACCGCCGTGCAAGATGAGGCTTATCATTCGCGACGACCCGGCCTCCGCTGCGTCATACATCGCCAAATACATCATCGGTAAGAGAGATATGCGCCAGCCTAGAAATTCTACTCACATCTGCAATTAGATCGCATCAACGCCTTCGCACCCACATCCGAGCACCCGTTCGTACTGGGGCTCCCAACGGGCTCCAGTCCTATTGGCATCTACAAGATCCTCGTGGAGAAGTACAAGGCGGGCGAGATCTCCTTTGAAAATGTCGTTACCTTCAACATGGACGAGTACATTGGCATTCCGCGCGAGCACCCAGAGTCCTACCACACCTTCATGTACAAGCACTTCTTCTCGCACGTCAACGTGCACCCCTCCAACATCAACATCCTGAACGGCAATGCCCCCGACCTCGAAGCCGAGTGCGTCGCTTACGAGCGCAAGATCAAGTCCGTAGGAGGAATCGACTTGTTCCTGGGAGGAATTGGACCCGATGGGCATATCGCCTTCAACGAGCCCGGCTCCTCGCTTGCTTCCCGCACCCGCGTCAAGACGTTGGCCTACGACACCATCATTGCCAACTCGCGGTTCTTCGGCAATGACCTGGACAAGGTCCCCAAGATGGCGTTGACGGTCGGTGTGCAAACCGTGCTGGAGGCGCGAGAGGTAGTCATTATCATCACCGGTGCACACAAGGCGCTGGCCCTGCAGCGATGTATTGAGGGCGGTGTGAACCACATGTGGACTTTGTCAAGTCTGCAATTACATCCACATCCCATGATTGTGGTTGACGAGGACGCCACCCTTGAGCTACAAGTCAAGACCGTCAAGGTGCATATCTCCCCTTTTCCTTGCTCGCCACCAACCCAAAACTCTCCCCAAGAAAAACACCTACTAACCAACCGTCTGCAGTATTTCAAGTCCATTGAAAAGGTAGCCGCCTCGCAAGGCTTCGAACAGATCCTCCCCTCAGCGGCACGCACCGGGCCGCGCCACAGCACCGCACATAGCGACGCAGCGCACATGGCAGCCAGAACCAAGCCGCAACAGCCCAGTCTCCAGACCAAAGCCCTTTCAGAATTGCAAACGCAGTCCTCGCTGCCCGAGCCCAACAGTCCCAGCATCCTCAGCCCCAAGCCAACAACCAACATGCTACTGAACGCACCCGCCACCGAGTACCCGGTACGAAGTCACACCCCCGAGCTCGTGATGGATAATATGAGCTCGCGGATCCCCGAGTTTCGGGAGGGCGACGTCCCGTTCGATCGACTGGAGGGCAGGGGGCTGGCAGCTAGTCAGGTGGGTGCGTAAGGTCGCCGGCGACCCAGACCCGAGGGAACGTTAGTGGGTTTTTTATATGGATTGGAATGGGCAGTGGTGCACCGGTATGGCGGGGATGAGGAATGAAGGAGATGATGTGCCTGCTGACCGGCCTTCCTTCTCTTGTTCTCTCTCCTCCACTAGGACGCGAGAGGAATGGTGAAGGCTTGGGCAACCATGATTTACAACGATGAAATTCGGCCAGCGATGAATTCTTGCGGTTTTCTTGATTTCGACGACTTTTTGCTGCTGTAATAATAAAATAAAAAAGGAATGCTATTTTGCAGTATGTGTTAAACTGTTCTTGGGTAAAGTAAAACATGGTTTTGCTTGAATTACCCCAGTTCCCGCCACTGTTGCAAAGTGGTGGATGAAATGGTAAAAGACAAACACAAGGCACGGGCTAGAGATACGACATCCACTCTTTCCACCCCCACAATATTGAGCCGGGGGAGGCGTGGAAAGTGAAACATTCAGAGGTGAAGTGCAGACGTTCGCCCACTGCTGTTGATAGAAAGGTCAATAAGGACTATTAGAGCAAGAGATGAGAGGGTTTAACCATAACATGGGAGATAGGGAATCCCAGCACTTCCACCTAAACGCCAGATTTATGGTGACAACTCACGTATCCTTGAAGCCCCCGCGACCTTCACCTAGCTCATCAAAGTCGACCTATTCCGTCCAGTCCTACCAGCCCAGACTCCTAATATCCTTTCCGCCCAAGTACCACCGGCTCATTATCAGTCCATTCCCAGATCAGAAGCTCAATAAAAGTCTCAGATGACTTCCTTTCTCACAATCACTTGGGATATAAGGGAAATTGCCTTCACGACGCTCAAAGATTTGAATAATCGCCTTGACAGCGTCGTAGTAGATCTCCGCTGTTCGTTGGAAGCCAAGAGCATTCCAGTCTTCAAGCGGCATGGAAAATTTGATCTCGTTCCAGAGGTGCTTCCAGTTCTGCATGCCCTTCTTGAAGGGTGCGAGGAGTGTAGGAATCGAAGTGTGTGGAAGGGTTGAGAAGGGTGATGCGAAGGTGTGAGTCCAGAAGTAGGTGTAGTTAACTATGTGAGCCCATTTAGTTTGTGCAACTACAGGAGACGCTGGGGACGTACTGTGCATCAGCATTTGCATGTCCATTGCATTGAGGATCCCAGACCTGAGAGGTCGAAGATCTTCTTCCCAATTCTCACCTGTTGAGAAGAGCATGACAAAGGCGTCCTTAATCTTTGGTTTTGGTGTTGGGAACCGTCCATCGGCTAACATTTCGTCGTAACTGGCAAAATTGAAATATCTATCCTCGCTGGGGAATGGTAGGTCGATTTCTGACCACTGTGGAGAAATATCAATCACTGAATGCTAAGAAAGCTACATAAAAGCTTCCTAATCGACTTGGGTTATTCATGAGCGTACCTGTAATCGAGGTGTCTGCATGTAGTATTAGATCAGACCTCATAGAAACCAGGATTTGGATTCGAACTTACAATATTATTAAAAATTCCAAAAGCATTATCAAGCATCATCGCAATCGTAGCCGTTCTAATAGTATTAGTTGTGTATTCAGAAGCTTTCGCATTAAGGTCCTGACCTTATATATGCTTCTTTTCTAATCCACATCCTAAAGGAATGCTCGTCTGTGATACTGAAGTTGGCGGGATGCTGGACTGTATGCATTCCCAGGTATCGATATATCTACCACAGTCAGTTGTGATCATGCGTGGATAGATTCAGATATACCTCCACAATCCGCGTAAAGCGCGCTTGTCGCACTCTTTTTCGAGCAGTCTCGGTGCCAGTCCAATATTGCAATACAATCATCAGATATGCACCCTGCATCTCTTCTAACTGATACTGCTGCCATTCTGGGGTAACATCCTCGGCAGGCTTTGGGTATATTCGTCCTGGAAGGTCATATTCTTCACTCAAACCAGGGAGAGAGTAGATATATGTTTCGATCGTGTCCAGAAGCGCTTGGATCTTCTGAACTTCGTGCGGCTCCTTGGAGTACTATTGTGGAATTGTCTGTCAGCCACCCGAATGGCTACAAAGATTGGCATCGACAGAAATTGCCGCGATTTCGTGGCAACCTTAGTGGCCTTGGTCACTTCACACAGGGCGAATCTTGAAGAGAATTGCTTACCATTGCTCCTAGCGCCATCAAGACAAGCACTAGTGGAACTGCAGCCATACAAGGATTGAATGAAGGCTCGTGAACAATAGGGCCGTGTTTATGCCAATGTTGAAAGTAAAGCTTTATGTACGCAGCAATCTTGTCGGCCGAAAGATATTCGATTGCCTCGACAACTTCCTTTGGGGGTAGATTTGAACCAGCTTGGGATGTAGCTGTCCGGTACAGATTTTGTCGAATGTCGGAGGCCCGCTGTTCCAACACAGATCGATCAATGTATAAAGAATTGGAGCTTGACCATAAGATTCCTGGCACCTGCATTCCGGGCCAATTATGTGTCGCTTTCTCGAAAGACTCGAATTCAAGGCTGCTTAACAGTAGGTCCACGTTTCCTTCCATGTTTCCATATATCTCATAGTTTTGACCATTTCCGATACCATTCGCTATTTCAGTCGTGAGGTTGTTCCCCATGCCATTAGAAAGCCCGGTCGCTACTCCGCCCGATAGACCATGTTGCAGGCTATGAGACAACGCACTTGATATCCCGGGTGGGATTCCGTTATTCATATCGTTTGAAATTCCATTCTTCAACTCATTGGGTATAGCATTTGATAATGCGTGGTAGCCGTTCACCCCCGGTATTACAGCAGCAAGATTTGCGGCTCTGGGATGGGGGCTTAGAGTTACAGACTTGGGAAATCGCGTCATGAAATCCCTCTCTGTGGAACAATTCAACAAAAAGCCTATCGAATTCCTGTCGGAGCCCGAGTTCTCCGGACTGTTCGTGGGGTCCGGGGCAGCATCTTCAACGTCCGGGCTAGATGCTACTACCATCAGTCAAAATGTGTGTTGCAACATCTACAGTCGTGATCACTAACCTCCTGCCGAAAGCCCCCCTCCTCCAGAAGGCCGACTCTTAACACATGTTCGTCCAAATTCTCGACACTTCCGACAGGGCACTTCGTTGTCGCATTTGACCTTCAGTCGCGAGCATTCGTCGCAAGCATGTCGTTTGCGCCCTCGTTCCAGGGAATTCGGGATGGCGGAATTGCCCCTTCGTTCGCAACGGCTGAAATGATCGCGCAAAACATCACTGACGATCGCAAAAGGTCAGCAGACAAACGACATGTCTGTTTGGTGTTCGGATACTCACCTGCGCTTGAATGTCTTTGCGCAAAATTTACAGCTGTAGGGCCTGTCGCCGGAATCTGCAGTAATAAGTCAGCAAAAGATGACTGGGGCATGCACGAGGGATCGCATACGCTGTTGCTGGTGGCGCAAGAGATGTGCCTTTCTCTGGAACTTCTTGCCGCACTGGTTACACTCGGATAGTAGGCCTTGAGCCTCCATTGTCCTTGCAACCCATTATGAGGAGTGAAAGACGCTTGGGGGATTCAGTTCAGTAGAAAAGACTGCACGCCGAAGCTCCCACTCGCGCTCAGTGCAATTGTGGGGAGACCTAAGAAGTACACCTCCGAGGCAGAGCCTATCCCCAGAGACTGGGACTGGGGGCCTTGCGTGCTCCGGGGTTGAC
Organism: Coleophoma crateriformis; assembly: GCA_003369635.1. Lineage (NCBI taxonomy): Eukaryota > Fungi > Ascomycota > Leotiomycetes > Helotiales > Dermateaceae > Coleophoma > Coleophoma crateriformis. Next base: position 696,008 of record PDLN01000011.1, read on the forward strand.
GTCTCATGTCGAGCCGGATATGCTTTAGAGGGAACGGAACAGACAGCTGCTGGCTCAGTGGCTCAGGCTCCTGGCTCCTTTGCCCCTTTCGGCTCGGGAAGGTGCAGAACACCGGATGGTCCAACTGTAGCTGGACCTGAAATATGCTCCAATATGGAGTATGCTTCCTGTTCTTGATCTTCACTAGGCCATGAACTCAAATAAAGCGATGCTTCCCCCTGCCAACCTTCTGTGCACATGCTGACGCCTACCTTTCTCAAATATCCTTTATTCCCGGAGATGGACGTCTTTGCCTGGGATGCATGGTCCTGCGATCGTTGCCAGGACCAAGACGACATTGCGAGAGAGTGCATTGAGATGCCGATCGGGATCTGCTCCTCCCAGACTGGAGAAACGGGCTCGCATGTGGAGACTGGAGAGGCGGGCAAGAGCATCGCCGTCGGACATCACCGTCATAGAAAAGGCCGGTGGGACACAGGCGGTCACATTTGATTTTTTCTTCCGGTCTTGCAGCATGCGACATTCAGCAACTTCAGTCCGTACCTAGTCATCCTCTTCTCGCATTTGCACGGCGACTTGTGCTGGGCATTGGCATTAAGATCTAACGATGCGCTTCTGTCGCACTTCGGGTATGCTTCCTATCTCGGCAAAGTAGCCCATTTCTCCAGAACTTGCATAAGGCACTTGCAGAGATTAGGGCCTGGAGTTGCACCCCGTTACTGGGAAAAGGCCGCGGGAAATGGCGCTACTTATCCTCTTCCAACTTCCAAGAGATCTAGATTTGTGCAAGCGTTGGCAGTTGATTCTGAAAAATTGGGCAAGCCGGAGTCCTGCAACGGCAAGTGCTGCTAGGCCGACTGCTGTGCCATGACGAATTGAGAGATATCTGCAGGTGCGGACGGAAGCCGAGGACTCGGAGAGCATGATCAAGCGATCCTACGATCCCCGGACATAAGAACCTGAAGACCAGCGTCGTGTTCAAGCGCCTCATTCCTGTTGGGTTCCCCATCGCGGCCATTATTGCTGTTCTTGGCGTGCGTAAGGACAGTTCTAGGGTGAAAAATCACGATAATTGTCGCTCCTTATTTGACCGCTGCATAATTTGCACAATCTTATCAGCTACCAGCCCCAACTCGGCAGATGAAGTTCTTCTATCCTCATGACCCTCTCGAGCCAGGTCAGCAACGCAGGTCGAGAAATCTGGAAGCTGCATTTACGAAAGTAAAATGTCTAATATCCCCCCCCAAACCCCAAAGGTAGGTAGCGATTGAGTCGTCTCACTCCTATTCACGGCTTTGTTCCCGGGACGAATGATGGTCACAGTTCTGTGCACTTGAGACCGTCAGACGCTGCCGGTTTAGGTTCACATATTGGTATCCGTGTGTCTTGATGCATGGGATTGTATCTGATCCAGCGGGAATCCTGCATGAGCTTTTCAATACTGGCGGCCAGTGCTAATGAGCACAATGTCCAAGAACGTAATGTCTTTTGATGAATATCAGCGCCGTCTTGCGGCGAGTTCTCATTGAAGTAGCCTCTCAAATCCTAGCCTTTGTGAGACCTCCTTCTATCAGGTTCGTAACCTTTTCGGCAAGACCCCAAGACCAGATATATCCAGCTCCACCGAGACCATAAGCATGTACAACATCACCCTCCCTTTCGATTCTCAATCCACCAACTCTGCCTGGCCTAAAGCCAACAATATCCTTTACAGCGCTCAAATCAACGTCCTTGAAAGCATTGTTGGCGAGCCTGTTGACCCTTTTCAAGATATCGCTCTTCAGTGCAATGTCAACTTCAGCATCTACACGATCAGACTTGATACCACCGAGGATCACACCTCCCGAACCAGCTCGTGGAATAACGTAAGTATACTCTGCACCATCCATCATGATTAACTCTTCGAAACTCGATTTTACAAACATAGTCTGGCCTCTGATGGGCTTGACAGTCTCGTCAGAAGCCAGGGCTTTCGCACCGAGCCCCGAAGCATTCACAACTATCCTCGCCGATGTCAATTGCTTCGCTTCCTCTATCGATTTGATCTCTCTTCTCACGAACTTGACTCCCTTGCTAATCAAGTCCTGCATCAGCAACGGGAGAAAGATATGAGGATTGATAGCTAGCGTGGTATACTTGACACCGAAAGTACAATTCGCCGGTAATTGATCTTTAGGGACGACGCGATAATTTGGCATGAAATCCTTATACCACATCTCATCATCTGTTGTGCGAGCATCCAAGTACTCCGTCATGGGATATGTCTTGACGCCAGTAGATCTTTCTTGGTGTGCCAGGTCCCAGTATTTCTTGAAGCACGTCTTTTGCATCTCTTGTCTGGACTTATCGGAGGTCATTAGTGGCTGAAAGACTGCTCCTGCCCTAGATGTCATTTTCGATCAGTCTACGTATCCATCTAGATGTGGGCTTTCCTTAAGCCCCAAAAGAGAATGGAAGACATACCATGGGCTTGCCCAAGCCAATCCACCGTCCCCAGGCATGTCCCGCCCTATGATCGTGATTTCATATCTCGAGGTTTCCGCAAGTCTTGATGCGCAGGCGAGACCCGTGATACCTGCTCCGACTATGCAGATCCTTTCTGGCATTTTACAGAACCGAGATTATCTTTTTTTCAGTATGAACGGACAGTATTGGTTGAATGATGTTCTCTGTAGCTTCTAGTGCCTCAACTCTTGCCGTTAAATGTAGGTAAGATCGTTCGCGATCTCCTGCCTTTTTCCCACTCTTGCTCTAATCACCGACGATTGCCGGCTCGAGAGGGACGTGCTAACAGTCGTCAAAAACGCCCTTGTGATATCTCCTAGTGGCTCTTTAGTCATGGCAATCGATCTTCAATCTAGGCAATTCGGTGGGCCTAGATTTGAATCCTACAATTCATTGTTATTTTCCTGGACATGGAATGCAAATAAACCTCCTCGAAAAATTTCCTACTTAGGAAAGAGAAAGGAGAACTCGAAAGGAATGGGCAATCACGTGCGTCTGTTCTCAGCTAATCTTTACTTTGCAAGCTCTTTCTGAGGAATCTAGTGTTGCATCCAATAGGCAGATAAAGATAGCTTCTACTGAAGTGCTCGGAATCGGATGGACTGGCTTTGTCGTTCCATGTATCCTGGCTGGCATGATCTCGAAAAGAGACTTTGGCAAATAATCTTCAAAGCGCGGAAGGCTCTTACCACTGCCATAGAGCATTCAGGGGAAGATAATAATATTTACTTGGCGAAGATCCGCTTCATTCTCATAATACCAGGCAATCAGCAAGTCTGATACTCGGTTGTATTCCGAGCTCAATTGCTCTCCATCTATTCTCTCTCACGACGGCGACGGGATATCTAACATGAAAGCTCACATCAACCGATCCAAGAAACAATCTACTTGAATCAAGCTGGTCCAGTCATATTGACCTGGGCAATACTGCACGTGGTAACACCATTAGAAGTCGAAACTACAGGCGTGCTCATCGTGTAACTCGTAGCAGAGTTATAGTTCTCAGGCGCGCTGGATTCTCGTGTCAACAAAATGAAACAGTTGATTACTTGTGTTCTAAACTTACCTGGTGCACCACGCTGTCGCGGTTGTATTCACCTCCTGGTGATTGTCAGTATCGGCATGTGCGGGGGAGCAGGTTGTATTTACCATAACAACATTCTTGAAGACTAAGGGACCAAAGTCCCATGCTACAGAGTACAGCTCAATGGCCAAAAGTGCCTAATATATGAATCAGCAAGAAGGTCACCGGAGAATGACGGTGGGTTAATATCGTACTTGATTGAAGTTCTTGTAGGCTAAGATAAGGTTAGCTTTTGCATTCAATGCAATCCTTTGATTGGGGTAAACTTGCATAGTGGGAAAACATCTGTGACTGTTTGTGTTCCCTGCGTCAGCGTCGATGTCCAATCCGTGTTGTCGGTTCGGACCATGTTAATTGTTGTCGTAGTTTGTGCCGCGACCTATTCTCCAGTGAGCTTTGGCGTAAGTGGATATCAGGATTTCAAAAAGAATACATTGAAACCGCCTCCCCAAGACAAAGTAGGGTTGCTATAATTGCAGGTTAATACACCAGCTTCATGAACATTGTCAACAGACACATACCTGCAGCACCAGCCGGCTCCAATCCACCAAGTACCGGATCTGCCGTCCATAACCTCCTGATAGACACCTATTTGGCAAATTAGACGTTATAAACGCCAGAAAATGCACCAGAAACTCTGACCGGATGTTCCAACATCTTGTAGTCCGGGCCATAAGTAGTATGTAGCAGCTTGCGGCAGGGTTGGAGCAATCATGTCCATCGAGAACTGGAATTGTTAGGCAGCGCCCTCTCCTCTGTTTAGATTGGCTTACTTTGATGAACTCCGCGGAGGTATCTGGAGTATACCATCGTAAGAAGTACCTGCGCAATTAGAATCGAAGATTGGATTTTTTGTTCATATTGAAAGTTCATACCATGTGACAGCGGAAGCTTGCTCCAAACACAAGCTTGCCAGAACAAGAAGAATGGCGTTGAACTTCATGATGACTTTGCACGGGAAAAATGACACAGAACTTGAAAGACTCAGAGTTAAACTTTCCAAGACACGATCCAGGAGAAACACAGTCCTTCATATACTTGGTCAGAACACCTTCCGAGTATGCCTACCAAGGTTGTTTCGTTTCGTGTTTAGTGACGATCATTCATTTACGGAACATCCCCGAGCGCGAAGTACTTCAATACATCAGCAATATTGTGCGCAAAACCTGATAAGCAAGCCACTTATGCCATTACAAACCCGGATCTATCCCCGACCGTTAGATTCCAGGGACAACCGGTATTCTTGATTTCAGGTGCGAACGGATGGAGGGGTAGAAACAGGAAGGAGCACGTTGATATCGTATGCAATCAACTGCCGGTCAGGGGTATGAATTCATCTGATCTCCAAAATTCTAGCTTCCGCTTCCATGTAACGACTAGATAAGGTTACCGCGTGCCCCTTGTCAGTCATACCGGACAGCTCTGAGAGGTGGAATCATTATGAATCAATCATCATTTATTGAAGTAGGAGTTTCCTAGTTCGGGACACCGCTGAGGGGATGTTGCATCCTCCTTTGTGCGTACGATTGATTCCACTATTCCCGCGGGCCGCATCTGGAGATCAGCCGTTGTTACAATATATCAACTAGGAGGCAGTTTAGCACTCGTTAAAGGCTGGTCAAATCATCTTAACAATCAAGCATATTACACTTCATCCAGATTTGAGAAGGCCCTTGAATTCTAGATAGAACACCTTATCGTTGATCCAATGCGATAATACATAATATAGCACGAGACCTCAATTATAGGGCGTAAATATATCACTAAATCTCATGGACTCGTGAGACTAGTGGTTCATTAAAGCAGTCGCGATCTCCCGTGAGCTAAGTTTGATGGCGACGATTGCCTGTTTACTGTGATCCAGATCACCTGGTGGCATTGCCAAATATAGCTCCTGTGGCGTGCAGCAAGCAGAATTCGAGACAGCCCTTGAATATTGGATCTTCATTAGTAATCAAGGCGTTTCTATTGACTTGCGACCTCCTGAGGCTTCGGTATCAGAATGGGTTAGCAAGGTGTAAAATGCCGTGCAAGATTGCAGCATGTATAATGAGCCGAGTATAGCTTACGGCCTTTAGGTACTTTTAGGTGCAACTAGTATTTGACTATGCTGCAAGTATCAGGGATGTCTCGGAGCGCTAGAAAGTGCGTAACGCAACAAAGCTGCAAAGAGTATTGGATAAGACAGCTAGGTAGATAAGGTACATACCTACTTCAGTGCTCTCAATTATTTGTTGCGTTACGCACTTTACAAGCGAGACCATGAGGAGTAATATTCGCGGACTTCCATCGAAGTACTACTACTGTTCACTAGCTAGAAGTTTAACTACAAGATTGATCTATTACAGCACAAGACTCTGTGAAACTTATTTCTGCTTTGCATCTGCCTTTGTGGTAACAAGTTCCGATCTTCTGGATCTCTAACATGCTATTGTGGCCCGATGCATTTCTCTACCAAAAGGTGGACTTCGCGATATGTTTTAGTGTAACGTAACATTGGATGTTTTGGAGCAAGCTACAAGACCATTCAATGTTGATGTTTTGGATTGCAAGTTGAACACTTGATCACAATAATGAGTTATGAGAGGTTGCTACGCTCAACTACAACTATCCAGATAGACTGTAATAGCTGACATAGAATGAACTTCCTAGCAAGTCGCAAGAAGTTGTCTTCGTGAAGCACTCGACTCCAAACGTGATTGCTATCGCCATCTTTGGTTGTACAGCTTCGACCAAATTATCACCAGCAGAAGCACGAATTCACAAAAGGAAATCGTCATTGACTGAAGGAAATGGACTTCCAACTTTACACTGTCTAATTTTGCTGCTACCAACTACGGAATTAAGGAGTATCGCTCTAGCCAGAACCCCTACCTCCCTTTCTTTCTTTCTTTTGGCAGTGATAGCAATTTGGAAACGCAGTCAAGAAGTACACCAAGAAGTTTCGTGATTTGGATGCGCAGATACCAAATGCAACACTTTACTCACCGAAGGACATCAACCATATCTCTAGGTTAACGAACACAAATAGCACGAATAGGCAAAATACCAACTTTGGTAACTAATTGCCCACGAGTAAGAAGAGCTTCTCCGTCAATATTTGAAACTCTACGGATTTGAGAGTGCAGAATCTCCAGGCTTTGGTAAAGTAGGAGGTGGATGAGCCTACACATTCACCCATCCCACATATCCCACGCAAAAAACGCCGATGATTCGATATGACCTCGTTGCCTTGATTCAAGCTACTCGAAATATACGGGATCTGTAAGCCACGCAACGAAAGTGGTAACATCCTCAACCGCCCAAGGCAAGTTCCATTGGCCCGTAAGCGTTCTAAGACTCCCGAAAAATTACGTGCAAGCGGAATTGGCTAAACCGTGTATCTTTCCAAACCTTGCCGCAAACTGGTGGGCTAGGAATAGGAAGAGGTGGCATGATCATTTGCACCCCAGACGGGAGTGACAGAATCCAAATGTTCGGGCAAAGGCGGAGGAACAGTCGCAGAACAGAAGCGAAAGCGAAATCTGCTGGAGAACAAAGTCTAGAATCCGGAATTATTCTCAGCCGTATCACAGAAATGTAGAGACGACATGGTTTCTGCAGAGCAGAGTCGAAACACCGTAGGATTTGTCAAATCTCCACTCTTGTATGCGCTACTTGCTTCGTCTTACATGAAAATATCCAGAAAAGACATAAGCAGCGTCTGCAAGTCCTCGGGGTCGGGTAACTTTGCCGTGGTTAATGGGCAGTGTTGAGGGGCGCAATGAGGGGCTTGCCCGACTGCTGCCCACCGCGAGTATTCCCAGAATCTCAGACGATAGCATGAATTCTCGGAAATTATGGATATTTATCCAGACTTGGGGATGTTTTCATATGGGGTGGTCTTCCAAAGAGACAGGAGAAGCTGACTGGTGATGCGTTGCTCCCCTATATACCTATAGGTGCTCAGCTAGCTACACGTGCCTGCTTGCCGAGTTGAGGCGCACTGGCCGTAACTGCAGATATGGCCTAATGCTCACGATAATGCAAGACAACCTTCCGCCGTTTCTGTGCTGCTGCTGTCTCCATGCATGCAAATATGTACAACTTGAGCGCGACTCCGTGGGGGTCTTCAACGGAAACCCCGAATCTGAGAAACAGAGTTCAGGAACGTGTGAATCAGATCTTGCATGAGCTGATGGCGGCAAATCCTTACTGCTGCTGGTTATGGTGCCTCTATGTCTAGATAGCTTCCCTCCATAACCCCCACGCTGGGCCACACCAGTTCGGAATCTCTAACTCCCACGCTAGGATGGATTCTACTTAATGCTGCCTTCTTCCAACCAAAGCGCTATTTCCTGTGGCGGTGTTGCTTCCCAGGTCGTGAGGTAATCATCACGTAGAGAAGGGCCATGATAGGATCTTCCATACATAGTTTTCTGATCCTCTAGTAAGTCAGCCGTACGCCTCGATGACTTGAGAGCACATACAACCTGCAGCTTTTCCCCGCTGCGGCCTCGAACTCAGCCTTCATGTGTCGCATCCTTCTCGACCCAAAATCGCTGTTCTGGACATTATTACTGGGGCGAACCCCCACGCAGTTTCCAACGCCTTGATGCTGGGTTGGCTAAGCTGAAATGGGGATGATCACCATGACGGTCTTCCTCATTGCAAATAGCAAAGCGCCAGACGTTTTCCCACTTGTGTAACTCTACGACCCCGCAAAAGTTAGGGACCGCTAAAGCATGGCCGCCAATTTGCATCAGCAGACTTCACGGCGGACGTATGGCAGTGAGCTGTCATGATAGTTGTTCACCAGCGGCTGTAAGGCACGACTAGACTGCTTCTTACTTGTGCGCATCTTGGCCTGACCCCGGCTTCTCTTGTAGCTCCGCCGTTCGTTGTAACCAGAAGTCCTGTCGTAAGCACAGCTGAAGTTGATGGTGTGCTGATGCGGCCAGGCTCCTCCTTGAGCCCTACGAAGCCTGTTTGCCCAGATTCTCCAGGTTTTTGTTGGCCGTCGGAAGTTTCCCCGGCATGGTATCGATGCATTCCTATACGTTGGGAGGTTTAACCCGTCTTCATCCCTCCCCCGATCTCTGATCTCTGGGGAGGACCAATGCTGTCCAACACTCGCTCTGGGGATATCTAAAACAGAGATGAGGCTTGCGGTGCGACAGCCACAGCTAAACGGTGGGACCCTGCTTTTCGACATTTCAAATGCATCAGGCAGACTGGAGTTTGTTGGAGTTTCTCAAGGTTCAACGCAATGGCTAAATGACTGAGCAAGAGACTCGAGACCGACTCAGCTGATCTGCAACATGCTGCAGATCTCCCTTCTCAGGAAGAAATGACAGTAAACCAGCCCATCGTGGTGATACGAGCTGTCACAATTCCCTGCGGGGCTCGAATAGAGGCCGTAGCAAGACCGTCGTCATTGTTATGGGCCACAGCCCAGCGTTGCCCGACTGGCCGATGTCTTATGCGCAGCACATTCAAGTTACAAGAAAGAAAAGGTGCCGAACCACGAGGACTGAAAGGCCGCCTGGGGCTGGCTGCTCGGCTACCCCCACACTACTTCCTCCCGAGCCTTGGTCGCCTGTTGCCTCAAGAAAGACAAGTCTTGTACGACTATCACCAAATCAGATCATACTTCTATTCCCACATGGTATCCACGCCACGCAACAAAGTCATACTTAAAGGAACCTCTCCCCCAGACACGTAAGTTGAGTTATCGTATAGACCAGGTCGATCCCTCCTCACCCCCCCCTTCTTTTTTGGCATCCCACCTATCTTCCCACAATTTAGTCGTCCACAAGCTCCAATAATACCCGAAGTCCGGTGTTTTTCTAGTACATTAAGTGTGTTCACTATTGGCCTCCGACTTGACTTGGTCAACAACTTAAATACACATCATGTCCCCTCACAACGACGCTCCTTCTCCTGCTGGCAGCTTCACTCAAGGGTTCGCGACATTCCAACCAGCAACAGCATCTGCCCTACGGAACAATCTTTTCTCAGAATCCCAGAACGACTCCATGTCTTCATCGTTTAGTAGTACTGCCCTGGACGGGCCGGATGAACGACGTCCTCTACTTCCGGGCGTTTACGTTCCCACTGCCTGTTTCTTCGACCCCATCACCGAGGACCTCGACACGGCCACCATTGCCTCTCATGCTGTTCGCTTAGCCCAGGCTGGCATTACTGGCTTGACAACCCAAGGCTCCAATGGAGAAGCTGTTCACCTTGATCATTTAGAACGAAAGACCGTCACATCAACGACCAGAACCGCCCTGAACGCTGCTGGGTTTTCTCAGATTCCCATCATTGTTGGTTGCGGTGCTCAATCAGTCCGGGAAGCCATTCAACTCTGCCGAGATGCGGCCCAATCTGGCGGAGACTATGCTTTAGTCCTTCCACCCTCCTATTATGCAGGACTTTTTGCCCCAGCTGCGGCTTCGGTCATTGAGTTTTTCGAGAAGATTGCGGACGCAAGTCCAATTCCCGTTGTTATCTACAACTACCCAGGAGCGGTGTCTGGCATGGACTTAAGTTCGGATGTCATTATCAAGCTGTCGCAACACCAAAACATTGCTGGTGTTAAGTTAACATGCGGAAACACTGGCAAGTTGAACAGAATTGCCGCAGCTACAACGAAATCCAAATCAAGCCCATCATCCACTGCTCCTCCTTTCTTGGTGCTGGGAGGAAGTGCTGACTTCACCCTCCAATCACTTGTCGGGGGAGGTCATGGAATCCTCGCGGGGCTTGCAAATCTGGCACCGAAGAGCTGTTTGGAGCTGGTGAGATTATGGAAGGCTGGCAAATACGAGGAAGCTCAGAAGATGCAAGAGATTGTGGCTAGAGGTGACTGGGCTTGTATCCAAGGTGGGGTCGTGAGTACAAAGGCTGGACTTGAGGCTTGGTTTGGGTATGGCGGATTTGGAAGAGCACCATTGCCCAGACCTTCAAAAGAAGAAAGTGCGAAGTGGAAGGAAGGATTCAAAGAGTTAATCGCCCTCGAAAAGAGTCTGTAAAATTCCTTTCCAGAAGCCATTTTTTGTTTCGATAAGGCAAGCATCTTGGATTTTTGTTCTTGGCTCATTAAGCGTTAAACTGTTAAAAGGAATGATCATCAACTGCTTTTAAATATTTCCTTGACTAAAGTTCATCATGTATGACTGAGCTCCTTAAAAGATGTCGTGGGGATGGACTGGTAGTTGGTTATACTGGCGAACGAGATAGCCTACCACAGTACCCGAAGCAATTCTTAGGTAAAGAATCACACCAGACTCCTAATCAAGCAATAATAAATAAAGTTCAAGAAGTGCTGGGCTCGTTTCAGTCACGTGCGTCGTGTTTTGGGGTCGCGAAGTCAAGACGCGTCAACATTGACCCTCCAATTGACAATTGGAATCAGTCGTACTCAGGTGCCGATCTGAGTGAACGTGTCGAACACCCAGACAATTTCAAGCGATCCTATTTTGCGGCCGGTTCCCTACGATTGGCGCAACCACGATGCGGCAGTAGAAACGCGTAAAAGATGTCCTTCGATCATGTCCTCGCAAACCTCAATTCTTCCCAGCACGCAGCTGTATCCTCCTTTGCAGATACTCTAGCGATACTGGCTGGACCAGGGAGCGGAAAGACGCACACTTTGACATCGCGAACGGCATGGCTATTACATCAGGGACTTCAACCATGGAATATAATAGTTGCGACCTTCACGGTCAAGGCTGCTCGCGAGATGAAGGAGAGGATCGGAAAGTTGATTGGCAACGGTCTTGAGTCAAAGTTGGTCCTGGGAACATTTCATAGCATCTCCCGCCGCTACCTTGCACGATACGGACATCTGATAGATATTAAGAAGGATTTCGGTATAGCAGACAGTGCGGATTCTCTGGCTATCATCAAGCGGATCATCAAACGACATAACCTCAACATCGACCCTGGAGCTGCGAGATCTAGAATAAGTTCGCGGAAGGCGAAAGGAGATCACTATGTGGAGGCCAAACATCCAGCAAAATCGGTCGATATACAGGAATTCGAGACTTGTTGGACGGAATATGAGGAAGCATTGAAGCGCTCAAACCTTCTGGACTATGACGACTTGCTTCTTCGCTGTGTGCAGCTACTTCGAACGCATCCATCTTGTGTATCCAACGTTGAGGCGGTATTGATCGATGAATTTCAGGATACAAATATTGTCCAGTTTGACTTAATGCGCCTGTTTGCAACTCAACGAAAACGAATCACTATCGTTGGAGATCCTGATCAGAGTATCTATGGATTTCGTTCGGCGGAAACGAAAAACTTCAAGCGTTTGCTGAGACAGTACCCTGAGACCGTCACAATCGCACTGGAGGAGAACTACAGGTCTTCTGGTGCAATTCTCTTGACTGCTCTCGGAGTCATCGAACAGGATACATCGAGGATTGCTAAATCACTTATGCCTACACACACAGTTGGTACTAAGCCTGTCCTACGAAAACTCGGAAATGCCCACAAAGAGGCCGGGTGGCTAGTTTCTGAGATACAAAGATGTCTAGGTTTGACGGGAACTCTATTGGACGGGAATGACTTTGCTATTCTCTTGAGATCAGCTGCACTTTCACGCCTGATTGAGAGTGCTCTAGGCAAAGCCGGTATCGCTTATCGAATGGTCGGTGAGTAAATTCTGAAGAGGCTGACTGCTGGTTAATGTTCTAATTCGCTAGGCGGCCACCGTTTCTATGATCGCGTTGAAGTGAAAATTATTCTGGACTATCTTCGAGTCATCAATCAGCCTGACAACAACGATGCTCTTGCGAGAATCATAAACGTACCATCGAGGAGAATTGGTGAAACCACAGTAAAAGCCATGCTTGAAGAAGCGGAGCAATCATCCACGACTCTTTGGTCACTACTTCTTGACACCGCCCAAGGAAACCGCACGATGAAGACGAAGCTTGGAAAAGAAGCAGATCGAAATATTGGCATATTCATTGACCTAGTATTGAAGGCTAGGAAAAAGATTGCTGCATGTCCTGATCAAAAATATTCCACTGTTGAACTCATAGACTATGTCGTCAGCAAATCACGCTTCGAGGACTTTCTGGAGAAGAAGTACTCTGAGGATCATGAATCGCGGTGGGCAAACATACAAGAGCTCAGAATTCAAGCCACCGACTTTGAAGCTCAGCTGTCCGAGGAAGATGAAGAAGCTCTCCCTGAAATTGATGGATTAGAACAAGATGGCAGTTCAAATCCGCTTTCGAAGTTCCTTGCCAATGTTGCACTTGCTTCTGAAGTTAAGAAAGATGACGACGGTCCAGAGGCTCCCCAGGTGACGATATCTACCATCCATGCTGCGAAAGGACTTGAATGGCCTATTGTATTTATACCTGCTGCCTATCAAGGATCCATACCACACTCGAGAGCCGAAGATTCCGACGAAGAACGTAGACTGCTCTATGTAGCTATGACCAGAGCCAAAGCCCTATTATATATCAGTCTTCCCTTGAAGAATTCGCAAGGAGAGGAGACAACACTGTCTCCCTTCTTGTCACCACTATCGCTGAGTCCACTGCTCGATAAACAGGGGCCCAAGATAGGGTCCTCACTGGTGCAAACATTCGCGCAAATACTCGGTCGCCCGCTGCCTTCTGCGCAATCCATCGCTATCTCCTCATCCAATCTAAAATGCTCCGAGGACAGTTTGTTTTCTCTCGAAGGAGATGAGGGATTTGCCAATGATGAATCTAGACGGGCCAAATGGGATGGTCAGCATAATTTTACCATGGGACAGCGTGCTCCCAAGAGACAGAGGACTGATGCTCACAACATGACACAAGTTATAGTCGAGGTGCCTTGGAAGGGAGGTCACATAACTACCATGGATCAAGCCACGAAATCCACAAATACTGGATTTGTCACAGCTGGCTCACACATGACTGTTCTTGCAGAGCAATCTGTTAATCGCAATATGGACATGAAGGAACAAGAAGATGCGGTTAAGATGTCTAGTATATCAAGCAAACGAACGAGCAAGCGCCCAGAAGGCCAGACTAGTTTACACGGATTTTTGGGAAAGAGACCTCCTCAGACGCGGGAAGATGCAACCTCTTCAAAACGCCAACAGCCATATGCGCCGGTGGTTCCTCAGAACTTTGCATTTCAAAGGACTGCAAATACTCTTTTAAGGGTTGAGATCCCGTCCTTTGACAAATCTAGTCTTAGCATAGCGCCTTCACTAGCAAATCATCGAATAGGGCCCTCTAGTATCTTGCCACGCCCCAAAGCCAAAGACATCGACACAGTACCTAATAATAACGAGTATGTGTTTTTGTCGAGCTCACCACCCAGGCCAACTCGCTCGAAGTTAGAGCATGAGATGTCTTCGCCTCCTACAGCCAAACCAACCGATCTGACTGAAAATCCTTCTATTTTACCACACATCCGACCACCCAAAGTAGTGCTGAAGCGTTGCGCCTCAGATATTGCACAGAACCTCTTGAAAGACAGGGTGACAGATCAAGGTGTAGTCGAATCGAAAGAATCTAGTATCAAAAGAGCGCAATCCGATAGATCAAATGTTGCAGCTTCGGCGAAGCCTAAGCGGCCCCCAGTATCAAGCCTTCTACCTCCAGACTTGCCTTTGGGTTCTTCTGCGAGAACCATGCACAAACAGTGTATGCCAGTAACGACATTAAAGCCCATGCCAGTGCCAGATGTCAGACAGATAGAGAAGATGCAGGTACCTGAGACGAGGCCCGCGACCACATTCCATACAACAAGCATGTCAATGCTGGCGGCCAATACAGGGAAGAGAACACTTGGAGTAAGGCGCAGTATGACCGCATGGTCAAGCAAAGGACAAAGTTTCAAACCGCCAACGATGTCACGGCCTGCAGGGTAACGGGTTCGTCACGGTTTGGAATTTTTGGGGTCTGTTCTACCTTGGTACTGTTATGAAGTATGTTTGATGAAGATTGAGAGGAGATCTGTATGATTGAAATGAATTCCAACATTAATACCTTACTTGAGTCTTAACTTCTGGGGATCGTATCAGTGATCAATAGTCATGAGGGTTTAACTGCTAAGATATATATCATCTTTCATGTTACGCAAAATTTCAGAACGAGAATCAAGCTACATAGTAGACTTTGCCAGTTCAAGTTCACTAGAACGGAAGACACTCAAGACACCGGATTTGGACCACGGAAACCGAACCAAGGATTGAGAAAGAGCAAGTCTTCGATTTCTAAAATGGAACCGGCTATTCAATTACATCTACCCTTCGATGCCCAGCCAGTCTTCTCTCGCTAATATCCCGCCCTGATCTGCCTGAAAACCTCTCGCTCGGCCGGCGTAGGACGTGTCAGGTCAACTGGAGGCTGGAAGTGTTCCCTGACCAGCCGGACCAGACAAATCGAATTCGGCCCGTCATCTCGCGCCACCTTCCCGATGCTCTCTACTGTGTACAGTCCATCATACCGCAGGCCTTCCTTCGGGCTCAGCGCCACCTCGCCGCCATGGGCCCGAAGCACGCGCACGAACTTCCTCTGCGACGTCGACACCCGGCCTGCTGCTGCCTCTCTCTTGCACATCTCGTTCTCCATCGCTGACCGCGCGAACGCTTGGCATGCGGGCGCTGTCATGTTTGCATCGCTGCTGGGTCCGCCGTCTGATAGGGGTAGGTAGTAGATTTCATCGTTGTTGTCGTAGTTTTCTTTTGACTTGACGATGATGCTGTATACGCCTTCGTCCTCGTCAAATGTGATGGCTTTGTTGTGGCTTCCTGGGGAATAACCCACGTTAGCTGGGTGATCCCTTGTAAGAGAACTCCAAGAGCAAATAGGAAATGGGTGTTGATGGGAAGAAGGGCTACAGTTGATAATGATTTCCGTGCTTTGAGATGTGGAGGATCAGATGACGGGGATGGAAACAGTGCTTGAAGAGCATAGTTATTGAAAACACTGAAAGATGGAATTTGTCCCTATTCATGAGATAGGAGTAGACAACTGGAATAGATTTCGTGACCACCATAGCTTGATGGTACAAGTTGGAGCCGTGCCGAAATGATAGAAATATGACAGAAGATAACCTTGCAACCCGAGAATACAGATCCCTAGTAGCAGGGAGTGTTTTGAGACGAATGGAAGCAGGCTCCCAATCACGGAACTTGAGTCCGCGACTTCGAAAGTTCCCAAACTCCATCCCGCTCTCATATGGAAAGACTTCGATGCTTGAAATAGAGGACTTGGAACCACTAGATCCTAGCCCGATATCAGAACAGTAACTTCTGAGTATTCAAATCCAGCTTCATAGCTCGAGCAGACAGATCAGATCCCATCATCGAATAGTGGTTCTCGTATGCACAAAAGAGTCCAAATCCCAAAGGAAAGCAAAATAGAATAACACACGTACCATGAGCACCATCTCTCCAAGCCGCGAACTGCGTGCACCAAACTTGTCCAACCTGGCAGCCATTGTGGCCGAAAACCTTGGGCTCCCTCCACAGATGACCCTTGGCGGGATCTCTGTAATACTTTCCTGGTCCGTCCCAGAGAAAGCCGCGCATGGGGCCATTGTCACCGAAGACAGGATGATCTGGTCTTGGTGGTGATGGCTGCGTGAGATTGAGAGCTGGAGCAGGATTGTTCATTTTGGTTGGGCGACTTGAGGAGCGGTTGGTTAGGGTAGTGATTGGAGGATATGTTGGATGAACTCCGTTGATGAAGTGAGGGAAGGGAGCCTCAGTGATCTGGTAAGGTTCTAGCTGTGTGAAGTCTGCCAACAATGAGCCGATGAGAGTAATAGCAACTTCAGCTAGCCACACCACGCAATTCTTGGGAAGTACCGCGCTATATACTCTTCTGTTGTTGGTGAATCATCTGCTACTCTGCTGTGCTGGTGTTGTGAATGAGTAGAGTCGCAGCTGAAGCTAGATCCGTGAATATTACCGCATGCAATGCTCCGAGATTTTGCATGATGCCGTCAGATTCACAAATCCGCACCTAGGGCAAACAATGTGCTTTCTAGGCTTTTGATGGAGCCTTCAACATGTCTCTGTGGCATGCCTGTCGGCATTAATTGAACTGCAGCAACGGAACAGAGACAGCTGTGACGAGCTCGCTTAAGATAGGAGGAATTTATGATCCCTTTTGTAGGCGATTGTCCACATGATTCACAGAAGTACTGGGCAAGCAAATTCGAATAGTTGCAAGCATATCACCTTTCACACCATTCCCATGTTTACATGGCATTACTTTCACGGGCTTTGGCTGCTTCTCTATATCTATGCCTCCTTCGCCCGTCCAATCCCTCTAGCAGATTAAAAACTATATACACACACTACACGAGACAGGACACCCATCTGCTGGAGCACGCTACACTAAAAATAACAATACTTTTGATAAGGAGGGCTAATGAAGAAATCCAAGTATCCAAGCTAGTATCCAACCAATTTTCGATGCACCTCCGTCCCACATGCTAGACGTATCAGACAGGTATTAAAAAGAATAGGGATGTGGGCGAAACAATCAGAGCTTAACAATAAAGCACGAGTAAACAAGCGAGAGTAGTTATGTTGTAAATATTAACGACGATTGAAGTTCAAGTAGCGAGACTGTATGGGACTTAGTAATGAGAGCCGGAGCGGAAATATATGAGACTTACTGCAAGAAGCAAGATGATCAAGTTGCTTCCAATGAAAGCTATCAGGATGCCAAGGTCTCTCCAGCGGTTGTTGAAGCTGAAGCCTAGAGGGGTGTAGAACTGATCTCCTACGCTATAGGCACAGTAACTGCAATCGGAGGTCGAGTTGCTGGTAAGGTAGCCAGCACCACCGGCTGCGAAGAAGTTTGACATGTACTCGCCGCATGTCTGTCCAGATGGAGCACTGAAGTGACTAAGCTCACTAGTCTTGCAGACAACTGGTAGGTCATGCAATTCCGTGACCACCATGCCACCGATGAGACGAGTAAAGGGGTCGAGCTGGTAAAGCCATGCACGCCAGAATTTAGGGATTTGTGGCTTTGGAATGGTGACACCACAGAAGAGTGCGAATGTGATGATAATGAAGGGGTTGAGAAGAGCAGAAATGAATGGACTAGGGGTAAGTGCAGCAACGGCCTGTCCCAATGTAACAGAGAAAAGCTCAGTGATAAGGACCATGAAGAATTGGTATCCGGCACGGCTCGACACCTTTGAGAAATTGGGCATGTAGTAGATGGGAAGGAAGAAGCCGACAGCACATAGAATGCTGTATGGCATTTCGGCAACAACGAGCGACGAAGCGAAGGCGAATTGACTGTACATCTTACTGGATGCCTCGCGATAATAGATCATTCGAGAGATGGCGTATTTAGGTTCGCTAGGAAGCTAGATTAGCTGGATACAGGAACCATCGCTGAAAAATGACTTACACTTGAGCTAAAATCAGAGCCGGAAGGACAGTGACTTGGAAAATAACAAAGACACGGTATTGTAAAGATTCGGCAGATTGGTCCAGGTTAAGATACGTAAGGCCAGTGATGAGGGCAATGATGACATGATTGAACAATCGAGTGAATCCGTAGTTAGGAGATCTCCAGAAAGCCAAATTGGTACGCTTTTGGACAACTCGTAACTGATGCATAAGTGGTGTAGCGAATTCACGTTCATCCGACTTGGGGTTGCTTCCAACATCGGCAAGACGTTCGGTTTTCATCTGGCTGATGCGATCCTTGATGTTGGCAAGTTCAGGAGAGTCAGCAAAGATTTCAGCCCAGTCGCGGTCTCCTACTCTTGCTGCTTGACCGGCTCCTATGGCGTCCAGCATATATTCTGCAACATTAGCATCCGGAGGACAGTCTGCGCCGTGGCGGCTGAGGTAGCCTCGAAGAGTGACAGCGTCCTTTCCAATATCTCCAAAGTAAACACATCGTCCTCCTCTTTGGAGAAGTAGAAGTCGATCGAAGTTCTCGAAAAGAGCAGCGTTAGGCTGATGAATGGTGCAAAGAATAGCTTGGCCGGCGGCAGCCAATTTTCGCAAAAACCGTACAATGTTGAACGCAGACTGAGAATCAAGACCGGAGGTAGGTTCGTCAAGGACTAGGTTCTCGGTTAGAGGGTATTTCTCTTCTGTATCAATCACACTTACAAAGCAAGAGTTCGGGCTTAGCAGCAAGCTCAACACCAATAGTGACACGTTTGCGTTGCTCGACGGCGAGTCCACTTTCAGGGTCACCAATGATTGCATCGGCCATATCCTCCATTTCCAACAAACTTAGAATTTCCTCGACATAGGCATATTTCTCGGCCTGGGGAACATGGAACGGTTGGCGAAGATCGGCGGAGAAGCGAAGGGCTTCTCGGACGGTTGCGGAAGGCTCGTGAACGTCAAGCTGCTCAGCATAAGAAGTTCCACGCTGGAAAGAATTTCCAGGCTTGATGCCATCAACAAGGATATCGCCGCTGATAACACCAATATTCTTTCGGGAAGCCAGCACATCCAATAGAGTGGTCTTTCCAGCTCCACTAGCACCCATCAAAGCAGTCAACTCTCCAGGACGAACGTATCCGTAGATATTGTTAAGCAAGCGGAGCTCTCCAGCAGGAGTTGGCACATCGTAGTTGAGACCTTCCCAGGTCAATATGGCCTTGGAGTTGATGCTAAGCTCGGAACCCTCGGATTCTTCCTGCTTCTTTTCTCTACGAGCATCACGCTTAGCACGAAGAGCCGCATTCAGCTCATCTCTCTCCTTGTTGGGCTTTTGGAAAACCTTGGCGGAGTTTCCTCCTGCACCGTATACAATCCATTCACCAAGAGTCGCGTTACTGATCAGGAAACCAACAATGAGCGCGATAATGATTCCAAAGTTTCGCCAGAGCTGGGAAGGAAGATAACTGAAGCCTTGGGTAATGTATGCACTTCCAGATACTTGATCGGTACCAGTGACACTTCCAGCAAGTGTGCAGACTTGATTTTGGATGCTATTATAGCCTACTCCGGAAGGAACAAGAGAAGTCCCTTCACAGGTCAACGTCAAGCGGCCAAACTCGTTCTCCATCAAGGCTGAGAATCCCAAACCGAGGGGATTGATCCAGTAGATCCATCTCAGCCAGACCTTCTCGGATTGGTATTGAATAAGATAACCACTGGTGACAACAAGGAAGGTGATGATCGTAGCGGCAAACTTGATGGCATAATCGAAATCTGGGCACAAACAACCGACTGTTCGGAAGAACAGGGTCATTGCTAAATAGCCGGCAACAATCACAATGTAAAAGGTGAAGAAAGCTCCAGCATCTCGCACCAGGCCACACATGAAGTACACAATGATCGAGAAAAGTAGGATCTGAGTGGCACTGAAGGCGACGTCTACCAATATCTGCGCAATCCACAAAGCACTAGGTCGATGGAATGTATAACCTTTCAAGAGGTGTTAGTAAATCGGTCTCATTTAGGTCGCTTAAATTCTGATGTCAAAACTTACTTTTGTGTTTATTGACGATAGGACGACCTAACATAGTAGATGCAAGTTCAGAAAAGGCCTGGAATGCGTTGAACAGAAGACTGATAAACAAGAGACCACCTCGCGTGAAAGCTCCAGCAGAGGTTTTTGGGAGATTAAGCCACACGGTTCCAAGGACGATGGCGATAACAACGGAAGTGATCCAGGCTACAACCAAACTGAATTTGTCTTGCCACTTGATCAGGAATTGCCTTTGCATCAAGGCCCAAATCTGGAGGTAGTACGGGACAGAGTAGACGGATTTTTTGGAGGCGCCCTTCTGCTTGCTCTCTTGAACTGCAATTTGGAAGTCGTCGTATTTCTGCTTGTCTTCTGCTACTGTCTTTCGGTAGCTTTGCATTTCGTCGCTCAGGTTCTGGCTGTGCTTGCTCGCTAGGAAGGCGTTGGCAAGAGAGTCGGCATCATGAGGAGAATCAGCAGCAGATCGTCCATCGGCGTATTCTCGCTCGAATTCATCCGTGCAACCCGTCAAGAAGTCAGGAGTAGTCTGGCGAGGCTTTTCCTTGAATCCAAGACCCTCAAAATAGGCTCTTGCTTCGTTTGCTGGACCAAAATACACTTGCTTGCCGGAGTCGATCACTAGAACTTTGTCGAACTGCTTGTAAATATTCTCACTAGCCTGATACAACGACACGAAAGTGGTTGTCTTGTAAATATTGGTCATAATTCGGAGAGACTTTGCATACTGCGTGAATGTAAGTTTTTGTCCAATGAGGGAAAACGTCTTCTGTGGAACCTTACATCTAGAGCTGTAGACGCATCCAAACCACGAGTGGAATTATCCCACGAACAGACAGTTGCGTTCGTGACCATCATCTCGGCAATAGAAACGCGCTTTCTCTCTCCGCCAGAAACACCCCGAACAAATTGGTTTCCGACAATCGTGTTTCGCGTGTGCTCGATGTTGAACATTCGCAGTAGTGTCGTGATTACGCGGTCTTTGAAATCGGATTTCGACATGCCCAGAGGCCGCTTGCCAGGAGTTTTAGTGTCCAGCGCAAATCCTAAGGCATAGGTTAGTTCCATAAGTTCTCGCTTCGAGAGTAAGGTTCCCTCCTTCAGGGAACTTTATAACCCACCTAGTGTTTGTGCAACGGTAAGAGTTGGGTGATGAACATCGTCCTCGGAATTGTACACAGCCTCTCCGCGATACAAGTTGCTGAAAGTTTTCGAATCGAATGGCCCATATAGGACATCTCCCTCGACGCCAGTATATCCAAATCTCTGATTAGCAATAACTTTCAAGAAAGTCGTACAACCAGAGCCTGGTCTACCGAGGACCAGAACCATCTCCCCGGCCTTGGTTAAGCCACGGAAATCCTTCAAGATGTCCACCTCCATGCCTTTCTTGCCTACACCAAAAATATTCAGGGCGGTCTCAAACACATTGAAGAAGCTGACAAAGGCATCGGGAAACGTCTTGACAAAATTGCTCACGCCTCCAGTTCCTCTCACGGTCAGGCCCTCCCAAACCACGCCAATATGCTTTGGTCGAATGCCAGACTCGATCTCGGCGGCTTGGTTGCCTCTTAATGTTTGTTCCAAATCGAATTGAGATTCTGTTTCTGAACTTGATGCGGAAGTGGCGATCTTCTCCACGTCTTTCTGCTTGGTTGACTGGTTGCTCTTCGACCTCGCTAGTTGCTTGGATCTTTGCGAGATGCCAGACAGTTCTCGCTGCAACTGCGCAAATTCCGCCTCGGCGTCAGAGACGTTCACTCCGCCTTTTGGGTTTGAAAATCCATTGGGGTTGGCATGGCGGACATTCTCGCGCTCAATTTCAGCGTCAGCGTCAGTCGAAGTAGAGGGCCTCGGCGCCCCGTCCACCGCGCCGGGTGTTGGTTCGTAGATATGTTTTTCGTCCATTGCTGCTCTCGGCCGACCAAGCGAATTGGCGAAAGGCGAAGGGAAAGTGTCGAAGACAGCGCTCGAGTTTGTGTTCTCGGGGGAAAGGGGGGTAAGGAAAGCTACCACTGCATTTATCCTCCCGCGCAGGGGGAAAGTGTAGGGCGAAAGGACAAAAAGAATGGGAGTACGGACGGGCGCAGGGTGGAGGGGAAAAGATGAAAGCTGGAAGAAAGAAAAATGGAGGACATGCTGGGCATAGATATCTTACCTACCCTTACCACCTTTACCTAGCTCACTTTTTTGTTTGAGCTAGAATCTGGAGGGCAGAGGGACGGGTGGGGCGTCCCTGGGCAATACAACACAGATCCACTTGGACCATCTTCCCCAAAACGGCTCTTTGCTCAGGCTTGATATCGGGGCATCGAGGATGCCGGCGCCCATGAAGCAGCACCAACTCGCTGGCCGAGACTAGGGGTCATTCTAGACCACAACCTCGATCGTTGACTCCTGCTGGCGCGGGATCGATGGACCGAATGACTCGCAGGCGCCGTCCGACCGCTCGTGTCCTTGGGTGCACCACGGATAATCATTTGGCCGGGGAGACATGGAGATTAGGCGGAGTATCGGGGTTCCTACAAGTAAGTACTCGCGACAGACCAAGGGCATGGTAGTCGACCTCAACTGTCCGCACCGCAATGTTAAGCCATTGCTTGCCACCAAGCTGGCTGAGTCACTACCACTGCTTCCTACCGTCGAGGCTCACCACATATGGCCCAGTCGTCGCACGTTGCTTGGCTGGGATGCCTCTACCCGGGCATAAATTGGGCGACCACCACCATCAACAACGATGGATCAAACGGCATAAGACAACACCTTACAGAACCGCACTGAGTGGTGGATCCCGCCTGGGCTTAGAATAACCCTTCGGCTCGTTTCCGTGGCGCTTCACCCAGACGCCCCCATGACGTTGCCGGCTGCTTTGAAATCAACGGAGAGAAAAACCACCATGCCAAGCCCTCCGGACTTCACCTTTCACGAAGTCCGCCCTTCTCTGCTACCCCCAGGGCCTGCGCTGCAGAAAAGCGTGATGACTCCTCACCGCTTTCCGGTCCCCCGTTGCTTCTCACTTCTAAGCCATTATTGGCTTTGGTAAATGAATGGGGTGGTAATCCACGGTGTGCTGCCCCAGGTCAGTTAACCTCTGACGCAACAATGACCATAAGCCCCGACCTCAGGTAGGGCAGGTAGGGCAGGTGTAGGCCTCTCGGTCCGTGGTTGGGGTCAGTGCTTCAGGATGACTTGGATGCCCCAGCCGCAACCTCGCTGCCCGGCCCACGACATCCTGCCGGCCTGCCGGGTGGACGTGAGGAAAAGCAAACTGCTTCGTGAAACGAAAAAGTTTGGACGGGGATACAATTCTGACACATCTGAACGCGCTTATCGGCTTTAGCGAACATCGGTGTTGATTGCTGTCAGAGCCTTCTTTATTAGCCGTACTCATGCCTCTATTTTACGAACGGCAGCTGTTTGATGAACGGCTTCATCTGATCTCTCCAGGCCCGAGCAGAGGCCGCCGGCCCGAGATGGAGGGAACAACGAGACGACCACATGCTTCATCTCAAGCCAAGGCGGACTTGAGGCGATCCTTCTATTTCGATGCAGTATGATAGGAATGGGGGCTGTTCCACCGTGGCTATTGCCGACCCTGGAGTATTCTTCGGTGACCCGCCGCAACTGCAGTCCAGCCGAGATGATAATCTTACGGCTTACCCATTTCAGCAAAGGGTTCTTTCGTCCGCCTCTCGTGGAAAAAAGAAGAATGCGCGAAGAAGCTGAGTGGACGCAAGGTTGCCAGAGCCAATCCAGCGGCGCTAATTAAAGAGCTCGCTAAGCAATGTTATGAATGTTGCTCTGGCGATGGCTATGAGCATATCTCAGTATCCTGAGAGCCGTTGTCCTGGGCGGCATTCTGAAATCTTTCGTTTCCGTTGCGTTGTGCCGGTTGAAGCGAAGTTCGCACCTTCAACCCTGCCGGCTCCCTTTCTTCTCAAGATATGCAAAGGATGGCAACCAGACCTTGGCTCAGCATTTGGAGGATCCCTTGGCCTCTGCGATCTCATTTCTCGTCCCCAAGAAGCCATGAAGATATTTGGTATCACTTACTTACTCCACTCCACATCGATGTTTTGCCCTCCGTTTCTTTCCCAGCAGCGACCTGTTCGTAGGATGGCCCGGGACTAAACTGCCCACTTTGCCGCGTAGACAACGAAATGAGCCTATAACACCCGCAGCGCCTGTCACTGTTCTCGGACATGGAACCAAAGAGCCAGGAGTCTCGAGGGCTTGCCCCTAATAGCATTACTTGCCTAGGTGAGGTACACTTATGGATTTGACAGACTACTCGGGCCCATCCACCTCATCAGCATTTATTCTTCCAGCTCGAAGCCAACATCACCCGTCACCTTCCCCAGCTCCACCAATCTCTCTCGCATCGCCCCAGCTCTCTCCCTCTCAGCCCCTTCCGGAACAACGCCCAAGTCAACATCAGCAATCCACTCCCTCATCCCATGCTGCAGAACATTCCTCGCGCGCAACTCGCTTCCGTTCATATGCCCCATACTCCCATGCAACGTCATCCGCTCCACGCTAGAATCATACACCCCTCGGTGCACAATGTTGTTATTATAAAACACCGCGTCGCCCGCCTTCATCTGGACCACCAGTTGCCCGGGCATGTCCTTCGCAAAGGGTTGCGCCGCCCTCTCCGCCTCCGTCTTGGCCCGCGCATGTGAGCCCGGCACGACAATCAAGCTCGCATCATCATACAGCGCCATATTCCACTGCGCATGCCACGCCGGCTCATTGAGTCGCTGGAGCTCCTCCTCCGCCGTCGCCTCCCACGCAATGCTATCGCGATGCCACCGCAGCTCGAAATCGTGATCCGGGCGGACCAGGAGATTATACAACTCCATGACCAGATCCGCATCCCCGCACTGCAGC
Organism: Coleophoma crateriformis; assembly: GCA_003369635.1. NCBI lineage: Eukaryota > Fungi > Ascomycota > Leotiomycetes > Helotiales > Dermateaceae > Coleophoma > Coleophoma crateriformis. Next base: position 720,923 of record PDLN01000011.1, read on the forward strand.
AAGCCCTTCACGATCTCGAGCACGTCCGCCGCGAAGTATTGCTGCGTGAAGAGCTCGTGGTTCGGCTGCGCCGGGTGCATTAGGAATTGCACGCCCCAGATCCCCTCTGCGGCCGGATTGCCGCCGGGCGTTGGGTTCCACGGCGGGAATTGCTTGGGCAGCGTGCGTACGTGCGGCCAGTGCCCGGCGCGGGCGAACTTGGTGGTCTCGGTGCATGCGCTGCGCAGCTGGCTGAGCTTTTCGCCAGATAGCAGGTTGGGGATCACGACGAAGCCGTCTCGCTTGAGGCTTTCCAGGTAGGTGGTGTCGGGGGCCATGACGAGATTGAATAGCGTTGTGAGTTGTTTTTCTTGGGTAATTCAGGCTTCCCCTTGAGTTTAAGAAACTGCCCTCGTGCGTTTCTCTGTTGTGATTCTTGTAGGTGTTGAAAGAGGACAGCTTGGGAAAGGTGGGGTTGGGAACCCCATACCTAATGCGGGATCTTTTGGCTTTGGATGACTTCACGTTATGTAACGTCGCAACGCCCAGCCAGGCCGCGGGCTTCTTTCTACGTGCATGCACCTCTCGTGATTCATCGGAGCATCGCGTGGGTGTGACGGTGCCTTCAAAGCCGATATCAACAGATTTCCTGACCGGGTTGTTCTGCGCCACCAAATACCCTTGTTCCCAGCTAAGCTTTAAATCCACGGTTGGAGAACCGACAAGCCATTGACAGATATATAGGTCGACTTTCATAAAGATACAACTTGCTGCTGTCACTATTTGTAATTCAATCCAATATTAACCTTACGAACGGTTCAAAGAGCCGAGTTGTCTTTCAGACGTCGTGCTTTATGCATACTATAACAGAGATCCATTGAAGGTTTACATCCAAACCATGGACAAGCCGGCCAAACTATCGCTGTTCTCCATCTTCCTCATGGCAAATAAAACTCTCCCTTCTATGTAAGCAGTCTCCTGGGAAGCAGATAGTGTTTTTAAGCGATGCAGAAGACTCCGTAGGTAACAGGTTTACCTCTACCTGATATCACTCAGAGCCCACCCAGCAGCTCGATCAAGACCCCGCCGCCTCGTAAGACAGAGACCTTTTTCTATCGTCAGTCTCCTTCCCGCGCGTGGTGCTTCAATTCCATTCAGTCCTTCCGGCAAGGAGATGCATAACACAGGCTTGAATGAAGTGTGTTTCTTCGAATGTGGTATTTGAGGGCAGCACGGCGCAAATATATAGTGGTATTTGGCCGTGCCTACTAAAGTTTCAAGTGTAGAAAAACAGGCAGAGTTATTTGCTCGCTTTCAGGATCTATTTTACAGGAGAGCAGACGCTTGCTTGCTTGCTGGGAGTTGAGCTCGGGAAAGGCCCCAACGCGACTTCGAGTCCTAGACCGTCGTGTGAAGACCTGCGCCATCACACGAGGTCACAGAGCAACTTAAGTGCCCGTTGATCTGGCGATGGGTATCTTCGAGATTGGGTTGGTCGACGCCGTGAGTCTGAAGGGTTACAAGCAATGAAAGGTCACACGAGATTATTACGAAGCACAGAGAGCTCAGCGGGTATAAGAAACAGAGATTATTATTGATAGATCCTAGGCTAAGAAATCCCGAGACTATTGTGTGCAGGCCTTTTAAAAATAAACATCCCCCCACAAGGCTTAGCAACACCCATTTCCTTCCCGTGACAAATCCGCGTCGGTGCCGGATCCTCACCCCACCACATGACGCGGACGCGCCACTAGTTGAACCTCTTCGCGGATAGTAATCAGATCCGTCAACCTGGAAGACGCCCGTTTGACTGTCGGGAAATGCGGGAAATGCGATTGACGCCGGCGAAAGTTTTGGGGCGTTGGAGGGCCCCTCTTGGACCGATGCTCGTTCAGAGAGGAAGAGCACGACTGACAAATTGCTGGACGAACGACCATGACATCGAAATGGTGGTTTTGCGAGCAGGACTTGTTGTTGCTTGTATATGGGTGACAGGTGTCACGGGTCAGGACGAGCCACGGACCTAGCTGTTAGGGAGATTTATGAATCCCTTCTTGAGCCCCCGCGCACCAAATCCTTGGTTTAGAGTCTGGTGCACCTGAGCCAGCATCGTCAGAGCCTCGAACCATTTAGGAGGTCTCTGGTTCGCAAGCAAGATCAACAGCGGTATTGATATCCTCAAATACAGCGATAGCGAAGAGGCTGCCTTCCCAAGATTTTCCCGAGAAAGGGTTACTTCTCAGCTCTTGAGCAGTTTCGTTTTTCGGTTATACAATCATATCTGAACATGCGATGGTGTCCGCTGTGGTTCAGCGAGCGGGAGTGTGCTTCACCACGAGAGTCCGTTGCCCCGATGGCGAGGACGGTTGGTATGTTCGCTCATGGGAATAAGACGATCGGCTGGATGTTGTGCTGCTTCGTGCGGAGGAGGTTGCACTGATGAGAGGGAACTCCTTGGCATGGGAGGTCGGTCTCTTTTGGAGATGGGTGGAGAGCGAGACACAGTATGGAGGCAACATGGCGGCGAGGTCTATAATGTTCTTCTTCCAAGGTGAGTTGAAGATGGTGGTTGTGTTGAGGCGGGCGTTGGGGAATAATCACCAAAGTCGAAGTCTGATAGCGGAGATAAGCACGAGCGAGATAAGGATCATCAATGCTGGGCAGGTTGCACGAGAAAGAGGCAGTGGGAAAGCTGTAGAAGTCGACCTGGAAGCCTTCCTGAAAGCAGAAACGGGCGGACCGGCTTCCTATATAGTCTTCCGCGTGAAGCTGGCTCTTTGACTCAGCTCTCGTATGGCACCATACATTATTGCCGGAGATCCCACGGTCGAGAGCTCTACCGCCGCAAGCAAGCGCCCAGGTGTCGCAATCATGGGCGGTGCCGACGACGCGAAACCACGACCGGGGCTACAAGGGCCGATCGGGACTTAGCGAGTAGTAAGTCCGTCTCACAAGCCGCCTCAAGCTGGCTTGGGCTTTAAACGTGCTCTTTATTTCCGCCGGCCAGGACTTAACGCCCCCATTGTGCCACTTGGATTGTAACTCCGTTGAAACAAAAACCCGCCCAGCGCGGCTGTCTATGAAGCCGCGTTGGCATGCAGGGCCGCGACGGCTCCATTCGTACTTACCACCGTCGAATATGCCGACGCCTTTGGGCCCATCGTCCACGACAGCTCGGCTCCTAAGTGCGAGGTTATAACAGAAAACACAACGGTTTCAAATGATCTTCTATTTGGTTCGCAGGATGCCTCATCGGCAGGTGACATACACGTACGTATCACTGGCAGTCTCAAGAGATCCCCACCGCTGTTCGTCTGAATCCCACCCGTCCCACTTCAAGGCGCTTCACGACTGGAAGCTCGCCTCCAAGACTGCCGGCATCCTCGTTTCCAGATCCAACAGGCACTGGCCAAAAAGACCATTCGCCCAACTAAACCACTGCCTAGTCCAATCACTTTGGTTGAACGAGTTGATGCTTTCGTGGATTAGGCCTAGGCCATCCGTGCTGCTCACGATCTCCTGCAGCTGACCCAAAATCTCCGCTTCGTCGCTCGAGGTGAAGATGCGAATGGTGGACGCCATGGGCCAAGCCATGCCAAAGCCTTCGTGCGGGCCTCCGATAGCACTGATAACGGGACCGCGCATCATGTACGGATTGTCTTCAGAGAGAACAAAGGTACGTGTGCTCTGGTACACGGGGTCGCTGACGTTCAGATAGCCGAAGAACGGGGCGGACAGCAACGAGGGGATGTTGGAATCGTCCATCATGTTTTCTGCGCACCATCAGACTTCAGATCACCCATGGTCGTCTGCTCGAGAACGGGGTTTCATTACTTACGCGAACCAAAACCGTCTACTTCGAAAGCATATACCTGGCCATACGTAGGATGCGTAACGATACCCCACTTGGTAATAGCAGCTCGGATACTAGCCGCAAAGCTGTCCATCTCAGTCGCAAGCGTTTCATAGCCGCCAATTGCGGCCATGATCTTGGCAGCCGATTCCAGGTAGCGAGCAAACATCATGTTTGCGGGAATGAAAAGCTGATAGATTGTCCTTCGAGCAACACATCAGCATCTGTCCGTATCCATTCAAGGAAAAGCTTCTTTACTCCCACTGAAAGGAAAAACTCACGAGTCATCGCTGGGTCTAAAAGCCGAACGAATCAACCCCGTCCCATCTTTAACAGGATTTCCACGGCCCAGATTATCCAACGTCTCCGTAGCTGTCGTCGTTTCCCTCTTCCAAGTATACGGGCTAGTATTCACACTCCCATTGCTACTATAAGTACCAACCAACAGATTCTGGGTCGTTTGCAAAATCGTCTCTATGGCACTAACCCACTCAAACTTCCCAAAGAAGGCGGCATCCCCAGTCGTCTCGTAGTAATTGGTCGAGATCTCCAGAAACGCCGCAAGGGAATCGAGTTCCCACTTACATTCAAAAGCCGTCTGGTTAGAGATGGCGGGCGTGAAAACGTCGGGCAGGACTTGGTTCACTTGTGCGGAGAGCCCGCTTTCCACGGGTGGTTGGAAGGAGTTGCAATGCGGCCCCAGGTTGATGTAGCGTGCTTGGAGATTGATCACGCCGCGGTAGAGACTGGCCAGGGAGTCGGAGGAAGAGTTGGCGGTCAGGAGAGAGAGGTAGCTTTGCATCTGATTCGCGCTATCTCGCAGCCACATGGCGTTGCTGATTCCAGCAACATCAGTCCACCCGTCCTTTCTTAGAAATCTTGCAACATGAAAAACGAGCAACGCCAAAGAAGAAGAGACAGGCCAGAACTCACATGTCCCCCGTGATCAAAAACGTCAGTTCCTGCTCGGTATCATTCGCGGCAAACCCCTTCCATTTCACCGCCGTATCAAGCGAGTTCGGGAAGCTATTCTCAAAAAGACGGAACAGATCCGGATCCTTAATGACGGTCTGCATATGCGCAATGGTATCTTCCACGACGGACGAATTGAAAGTGCGGCATGCCGGCGCCGGGCGCATGTACGAGAGGTTATAGCGGCCCGAACTGAACGGAGCGTGGTACTGCTCCGAGAAGGAGGAATAGTCGGGACAACCAGCCTGGGCGCTGCTGGACGAGAAGAGATAGAGCGCCGCGGCGGCAAGCTGGGTGAGGATGAACTGCATGATGATTTCTGTGCGGGTCCAAGAATGCAGAGCCAGAGAAAAGTAGGTGAGATTCGAGCGACGGTTCCAACCCGCTCACGAAGAGATCCAGTGCATGCCTCACGCTCGACCGAAGATGCCCTCGTTGGTTTGCTCGTCGACGGCCAGGGCTCTATATACCCGCCCCGTACGCAACCTTGCGCCGGCGCCATGCATCAGGAACCAGATGACGAGCAAAGCTAAGCTGCAAGAGCGAGCCCTTGACGAAATTTGACCCCGCTGTAACCCCTGCCGGTGCGGGGACGAACCAACAACCAGCCGGACGACCGTTACCTCTGGGCTCCTCAGGACATAAATTCCAAACGGCTCCATGCCATCCTCGGGGCAAGTCAGTCAAGGCGACGACCAAAAAACCCAAGAAGCGGCGAGAACACCCGCAGCAGAAATTGGGGGTTGGGGCAAGAGAAGGATGCGATACGGACCCGATCCAGAATGATTACTACGTTACGTTAAGCAAGAGAGGGCTGTTGTTCGGCTGTGCTCTGGAAGGTGGGGTAAGCTTAAAGGTGGATAAATTGGGTGATGAATGTCGATCCCGGCCATACCATGATGATCCAGGGCCGGAGCCTCTCGAACTCGTACGAGAAAGCTTCATCGCTGTTCGCGGGCACATCCGGGAGGGTTTTTTTTTTGGTTTGCTTTTGGTTTTCTTATTCTCTTACCTGGTTCAAGTCGTCTAGTCATTGCATATGTAAATGCGACTGTGCTATGTATGTTCTGTTCCGAAACCAGGTAAACAAGTTATGTAAGGTTTATCATCTAAGTGCCTCCGTGAGTCGTCCCATAAGTAGCGGGCTTCTTATTCGTTGCTCATGCGCTGACATTGACCACCACCATCATGCGAGGGCTCACTTACATCAAGAGAGGTACCAATATTTCACATATCTGGAAAGTCATTAAGAATCGTGATAAATTTATTTGCCATATTTCCTCTACCGGGTATTCCATAGTGCTCAACACACCCAATTCCTAGCTGCACAGAACCATAAAGCACCACGCCAACATGCCCCGACGGGTATCGATTTTTGTTTTGAGACGCCTAGCAGAAAACTCCGGATTCCGTGATCAATATATTAACCCCCCATATACCACACATTCCGTTGATCTCGTTAGCGTCCAAGCACACAAACTCCTGATTTCCATATTTTCTGCGGGTGGTTCATGCAAAAAACCATCCCCCTTTACTCCACAAGCCAGGCACGTATTGAGCTGTGCGCCTTAGATCTTGGCTTTGAATCCCCCGCAGTAAGAAGTCGAGCCTGCTGACATCGATGGGCTTCAATATCCACGCATCGAAACTATCACGAGTTAGCACAGATTCTCCATGGGTTACCAGGGGCAATTCTACTCACCCACACTCCATGTATTCAAAACGATGGTCTTCGATCAAGGAAGCGGATACTGCAATGATTGGAACCCGAGCATTGGCCCCTTGCGTTGCTTCGAGCTCTTTCTCTAAGCTTCGGATCATCCTTGTGGACTGATGTCCGTCGACCAACGGCATCTGGAGATCCATTAGGATTACGTCGATGGTATCTGGCTGCGCTACAAAGTAATCGTGGCAAGCTTGTCCATCATATGCCACCTCGACTTTATGCCCGGCTTTTAAGAGTCGCTGAGACAAAAGTCGAGCGTTAATAGGATTGTCTTCGGCCACCAGCACAGACAATGAAAACTTGGGTAGGTCCTGAATCCCTGCTGGAAAAATGTCACCGTGAGTGGCGTTCATATAGTCGTTAGCGACCCTAAAATTCATCGTATTATACAACACCTCTTCGTTCGACGTGAGAACAGGGGTTCCCGTAGTCTCTTCGGGCGCCGGTGGCTGCTCTGGCATTTGTTCCAAGTGATCAACTGACTTCTTTCCGGCTGACACAGGGCTCAGTTGTGTTGTGTTTTGATTATCGTCTGGCACCTGGATGGAAAGTTTAGTAGATGATAAGTTCGTAGAAATATAGCTCCTGGCCTCGGCAAGCCCTGGAGTTGGCGGCACAGCCGGCGCATGATCAAACGGCAGTTCGATACCAAAGAGAGTTCCCAGTCCAAGCTCACTTTGTACCCTGATCTGGCCGTTCATGTTTCGCACATACCGTGCTACTACCGCGAGACCGAGACCAAGTGGTTCTTTCATACCAGGGATAGAGGGCGTGGAGCTCGAGGATCCCATAGAATGGTTATCCTCGTCGTCTAAAATCTGCTCAAACTCTTGGAAAAGAGTATCCAGTTGATCCTCAGACATCCCCATACCTGCATCCTGGATTGTGATGCTGATGATAGAGCTCTCGGCCATAGCCCGTAGGCATCGTATATCGACCTTTATACTGCCTGCAACAGAGCTCTGGAATGCATTGCTAGTTATGTTTGAAATGATCTGCCTTAGCCTTGCCGAATCACCTTTTACCATCGTCGGCAGACCTGGGTGAGTAGAGACAATCAGATCGATACCCTTGCGCATAGCTTCTCTGCGAAACGCCGCGATGACCTCAGAAACTGGAAGACATTAGCTTCAAATTCTCATTTCAGAAGTCCAAAGAACCCATCATGAATTGCTCGCTCTAAGGGCCTTTTACCTGTGGACGCAAGATCGAAGATCTCATTAGGGCCAGAAACTCTCCCATCTTCTGCCTTTGTAAGGTTCAGAAGATCATCGATCACATAGACTAACGACCTAGAAGCTTTATGAGCTTTCTGTAGGATCTCCCGGGTGCTTTCCTCGATCGAAGTTTCCAGAGCAATCTCTAAATAGTTGAGAATCTGGTTGAGTGGAGTGCGGACTGAGCCAGCATCAGTTCATGCGGCACAAGTTTTTTTGGAGGGGAGGGAATTAAATGATATTACCTTCATGGGAAGAGTTGCGCAAGAGTAAGCGTGTCATACGGGTATTGAGACCTGGTGATTCTTTCTGGCGCCAGATTTCGATAAACCTGCCATATAGTAGACCCAGAACAGCCGCAGTATCCACTAATGCTGGTCAGTACTTCTCTTGCATCTTGTAATGCGGGGCACTTACTCTGATCTTCGGTCCATTCCTTGGACATTCCAACCACGAATTCAGTCCAACGTTTGAAGCTAGCTCTAGGTTCCAGGTATTGACTGCCTGGCTTCAGTGCTTTCTCATAAGGGTTGCCAGCCCAGCGAACTTCCTTCAGTTGCCCTTTGCGAAAGAATACAATGAAGTCAGTTCCAGTGACAGATAGCGGAATTACGAGAAGTCCCGATATGCTGTTTATACCTGGCGGATACTTGAGTTCTTTAAAATCCACATTGATGTTCTGGCTGGACATGATGACGATAGTTCGCCTTGATTGTAAGAATGCTAGAAGAGCGAGCGCTTCACGATACGGATCTAGCTTTCCTATCGGTCGAGCTTCGTCCTGAATGTTAAGCAATCCAAAATCTGCATGGAACACACGTAGAAGATCTGCTGATGACGCTGCAATGAAACCCGCCGGGTCCTGTGCAGGCGGTACTGTAGATGGAGGCTTTCTGGCTTGTAGTCTTTGGAGCATGAGAAGACGGTCAATGTTCGTGCTTGCACATTCTCCTATGTTCCGACAAAGTTCCCGGATAGGCAGTGTAACACGAAGTCCTTGCTCTCCATATTGATGACAGGCAACAAGACCCCACAGATCATTACCAATAACTAGAGAAATCGACATCGTCGACCGAACGTCCATATTATGCAAATACTTGATGTGGATAGGAGACATGGCTCGGAGATATGCTGCATAAGACTCAGTTTTGCAGACCGTCTGATAGCTAAGGGGCGCCTACCATGTGATAAATCAAGAGGCTTCTCAGAATCCTTGATTTCGCGGCCGAGAAATCTTGCTGTCTCTTCGTCCCTGTCATAAAGAATACGGATCCTGTTGATGAGATAGAGATCTCGAGCTTGCTTAGGAATGTCAGACGCGGGAAAGTGCAGTCCTGTGTCATGAATCAGATTGGCAATGGTAACCTTTGTATCTCGACTCACCTCGAAAGAGGTCATCGCTCGCTCTTGGGTCAACCAATTCTGAGACTACACAACCATTCTTGTGATTATCAAAACGATAGACCATGACTCGATGGAATCCAGTGAGCTCTGCAACAAGACCGACAACAATATCAAGGGCGTTCTGAACGCTCTTCGCTCCCGAAAGCTGTTGTTGTGCTTGCGTCATCGCATTGAAAATTTCCATAGAGCCCAATGTTTTTTTATGTCTTCGACGAGCGAGTTGTAGAGCCCGGAGTGGTTCGCTCAGGCTCGTTGTGCTCTTTAGGCGCTCCTCTTCCGAGATTTCGTTGTCTATTGTGCTGTTATGCCATCGTTGTCAGTGTGGAGATAGGGGAGTGGAAGAATGGCGAAGAAGGGACTGCTAAAGCTAGATCTATGAACACCAAGGGAAAGATATGCTTACTGGGCAGGACTTTTTGGCAGAACTTTCTCAGCATGCAATCCATCATGCTGAAAAATGTCGACAAAATTCTCGAACTCACAAACAATAAGATCAGGGTTACTTGGTGCGGTATGAATGGCACACCACAATGAGACATGCTGGCCAATCGTATTCGTTATAGTAATGATGAAGACATCTAGATGGGTATCCACGAAAATCGTCCGGTCGATGGCCAGCTGATGTGCGATACGGTTCTGGAAATCTTCTCGAGCTTCCTCCTCAAGAATATCTAGGAAGCAGCCAAGTAGAAGTAGCCTCTCCGGACCGTACTGTAAGATCTTCTTCGTGTTTTCACTAGCTATCCGCACCTTCAAATTTCCATCATCATCATATCGCAACGCAAGGAGCGCGCCGAACTGCTGGATCGCGCCGGGAATGTGAATCGGCTCATCTTCGCAACGATAGAATTGCCGTTGCCCTTCAGAGGAGGATGCGAGGATGGAGCCTGGAAGGACACCCGGTGGTCCACTTGCTGCAGGTACTAACTGCGTCCGTTCTGATATTCTTCGCAGATGCGGTTCGTCTGCCAGCTCGCGAGTCACATCGGGACTTGTAGCGGGGATAGAAAGTCTTCGTAGAATCTCTTCTGCAGGGACTTGTGGGTACGGAGGAGGAAGGAACTCCGAAGGTTTGAGGCCTGGGTCTAGTGAGGATAAATCGTTCGTCTCGCTGCCGACATTCGTGCTCTCCGCAGCTGGAGGAGTTGCGGGATATTGATCTGGTTCCGGCTCAGCTTTCGTAGCGCATGGAGGTGCTGGAGGATCGAATATCAAGGTGTCAACCTCGTAATCTTGTCTAATAACAAGATTACGGATTGGAAAAACGCGCTCCACGACAGAACTTCCAAAGTTCCCGAATGGCACCGCGTTCGATGGCTGTGAGTCAGAGAGACTCATAATTTAGCATCTTAAGTGGCAGGTAAACAGATCGGCCCCGGACATCTCCCGTAGGCGTCACTCTGAAGCTGGTATGCAAATGTCGAGGTTAACAGTCGCGTCCCTCCATAAGCTGAGCCGCGGCGGGTCGGAGCTCGGAAGAAGCAAGTGCAGGTTGCGACGGCGATAGGGAGTGAGGGAGTGGCAGTGGTTGATTACCATATGCTGGGACGACGGGCAAAATCACAGGCAGAAGGAATGGCCCGGTGTGGTGGTTGCAGGTAAAGCTGGAGATCCAATGCGACGCTTGCAAGCGAATCCAAACGAAGCGTGATGCTGGACTGGTGCATGGACAACTACGGGTGAGGACGGTTTCTGCCACACGCCACAGGTGAGGTTGTGATAGGACCCCAGGGGAAGCGGGCGCAACCCCGGTCGGGAAAGTTGGATAGGCCCTTTTCATTTCGAGGCACCACTTCTGGTGCATCCGCCTTGTGGTTGGTATTATGCGCTACAGCACACATGATGGTCACAAGGTTCCCGTTCTGCCTTTCTGGACGCTGCAGGCTGTTCTGCCTTTCTATTTCTTCGAGGAGTCGTCCTTACTTACGGCTCCGATTGCCAGTGCCGGGCATGCCTCCGCACACAGACCCCACACGGTCTAGACTGTTGCGGACGTTCAACCGGCTCATCCAACAGTGCCGGTCACACCGGCAAACCCTTCCTCCTTACGAGGGGGGTTGACCCACGAGAGCATGGGGATATGGGCCCCGAGTCTTGAACGGCGCGAAGGACGCCGGCCGCTTTGCTTGCTGTATCGCGGTCGCATCGTCCAGCAAGTCCCGCTCTTAAGGATGGAAAAGTGAGTGCATTTCTTCCCTTGCATGCAAACATCTCGGTCGAGATCGGCGGAGGCATCAGAGTTTCGATCGCTGCGGTTGTTGGTCTCCTCGCTTTGTACCTGTCGCTAAGAATTGCTTCTTCGCCGCCCATCGCACATTGTAGCATGAAACAACCTTTCGAACAATGCGGACAAGTGCAAGAGGCTACCTGCGTAGATATTTCTATTTATACGATACTCTGGGTTGGCAAAACCGGCGGGCTGATTGTTGTTGTTGTTGCCAAAGGAAATCGTACGATCTTGAAACGAGTCACCATAGCGCACGATAGCGCTTTTGCTTGCAGAATAAGGCGTTCGGTGTTGCATGCGTGTGGCTTGCTGTCATCTTATAATTCTCATACCATACCTATCTCTAGCCCTTTACTCTTGCGTCTCTGCTGCTAACTAAGCAAGTCCTCTTCGAAGTCCATGATTCCGCCGACACAGCTGGCTTGAAACCTACGAGATTGAGAGCCAGAGTGAATGTTGAGAGTAATTTCGAAGTTCAAGAATTCCTCGTATCCGAATTTAGACTAGTATTTCACTCATAGACATCCAGTAAGTCATCGTCATCAATTTAACGGTTACCGAGTCCTCCCGTCCACGGACAAAAAGATACATTCCAGTACTGTACCTTGATTTCCCTTTATCTTCTAGGGTCTGACCTTATCTTCAGCCCTGCTTGAGACATAATAGTCACCTTCTTACTGGTTAAGGCTTGTTCTCGTTATCTTAAAATCTTCTGTTTCTGGCATATAGCTTTGTTTCTTTTGCTAGGTGGCCAGCTCTTCCGCGAAACATCAATTCCACTTCCCACACATATATGAATGCGCGCGCATAGCGATCCACTGCCAATCAAAGCTGATGTCGGCCAATATCCACAGACTCTCGCAGTCCCTCGAAGAGTCGTGATTGATCAGGGCCCTTGCAACCTTTGACTATCCGTATGTCCGAGATATTGCAGCTGTATGATCCTTCATATATACAGCAGCTTTGCTTGCTGCACTGAAGGCATTGCATACACCAATAGAAGAAGCCCACCGATAACAGACGCATCGCCGGACAATCGACAAAGACCCATCTGCCAGAGCCCGTGGACTTGGCAGTATTCCATCCTTTCACTCTTGTTAATTTGTTGGTGATGCTCAACGCATTGCATAAATATGGGCTTGCTATCTTCCAGCGTATCAACGGAATACGTCTGCTATACCAAACTACGGCGGCCACTTCAGCATTAAGCTACTAAGTCTTAGCAGACGATGAACCGTTTCCATGTGGAGAAGACTGTGCCATCGTGAATGCGTCTCCGATTGAGTACATAGTAGTAGATTTGATAAGATCGATCTACACAGGAAAGGCTATATTAACGAAACATCATTTCTTAATGGAAAGGCCAGTGGTTGTATGCAGTGTGTCTACGAGTCACGATAGGTGTCTATCAAGAATGACATAAGGTGTGTTGCCATAATCGAATACTCCCTGCGGTGGCTTCAGGAGGTTATACAGCATGGTTGTCCATGATGACTCTGTTTCTAGAGTGGCATTCGTACTGCAGCACTACAGTGCGGTGCACTATAAATCTCTTGGTACAATAAGACAGCTCTCGGGAGGAACCAGATCTACAGCAATCCTCGTGGAGTTTTCACTTGCCTGAGAAGAACAGTCGTGCACGAAAGATCAGCTCAGGTCACAAAGAGCAACAGGTCCACTTGTTCCAGACTTTGATGTCCTAGTATGGTAGGTGTGCTGAAAATTGAGACGTCAGCAGATAACAGGAGGTTGTTTTTTCATGCAGTCTAAATATGCTGTTACGCGGCACAAAAAGGTGTGAGAAACTTACGGATCACCGCCATCTATGTTCTAGCCTCGTAACACTCTTTTCACATTGATGAATGGTCTTGGAATTTTTCTGCTGTCATTATCGTTATCATTGCAGTGAGTTCTGGCACCCACGATTGCTATATTTCTCAAAATTGCATGTGAGTCGGCGCTGTTCTTGAAATAATATAGGTCATTTTCCCCGCACAACAGATATGATTGACATCTGAAATGTTTCGCATGCTGTTCAAATCCAAGTAGATACGCATGAAAGAAAGCAGTCCCTAGAGTGAACACTTGTTAAGATTGAAATGCAGTCTTTATCGTAACGATAGGCTCAATTGGCTTGATGAAAATAATTCGTACTTACTACGTGCGTCTCACAGAGAAGAGAAGAAAGCTACGGACATGACGGAAGGTGAAGAGGATAAGGTAGCTAGCACAGTCGTCTGTCTCCTGAGGCTTCCACAGCTGACAGGCTTCTGATAAACGAAGAAATGATTCTAGGCCATCAGGCACAAGTGGAAGACACGACATTATCGACAAGCCATCTATATTCTCGTAGTCATGAATGTTTCTTGATACAAACACCACCATCATGTTTGATTTTCTGCAAGTTGGTTTTTGCCAGCCAAGGATTGGATAGTGTACTAATTCGTGGTGAAAATTTGGTGGCATCGATAGGAAACACGCTATATTGACGATTGTCGAGAACATTGTCTTGTTATAGGAAGTGAGCGCAAATGAGTCAGATGTCTGCGAGGCCAGATAGCAGCAAGGGTTTGGTTGCGAGATTGACTGCTGCCTTTTTGCCTGGCTTCGATGGATTTCGGTATATCAAAGCACTTATTTGGTGTACGAGTCTATCGTACCTCATCGAAGTGTGTGCGATGCCACGTCGTATTGCTATTGCGCGCTCCTCAAGACTTTGTTTACGTTGCAGTAGACCGCGCGCAAAGTCGAAAAGAAACATATCCGATCAAAATTACCAACGAGAAGTCTTAGAAGTTTTGTGTCATATAGATGGTATGAATGGATGAGAGGGTACAACGAAGAACAAGCCAGAGAAAAGACACCTCGCAGAACTAACAGAAAGACGACTTTGGCTTGGTGCATTCGTTGCATACTTTTCTGGATTCCACAAGAGCATAAGGGCTCATGATTGACGATAAAGGTTAATCCCTAATTACTCGAACATGTTTAAGAGATCATGAACAGTCTTTTCTTTTTTTGAGGCTATTTTTAGAAGGGTGGTATAACCAGTTGAGACCGTCAGCCATTACTGATGATGCATTCGCTCTAGTTTTACGCACATGGCCATACCCTACCCAATACAGATACAGATCAGATCCAAATTTGACAGCAAACTCGTCCTTCTCAAACACCATCATGCAAGCGTATGTGGTCTGTATTTAGAACATGCAGATTTCAACCTTGATTTGACACCATTGCGTCTATAGGCTTTTCCGCAGTGTCGGAAACAGTGTGACTAGTAGGTTACCCCGTCCATGTTTGCTCCTAGGTTTGAATCTGCGGCAACCTTATTTGGGCTGGAAGCAACATGCTATATAGCACGGTTGACTACGGAGAGATTGCTGGGCTGGCTTAGGTTAACTTGACCACCCTCCATTGAATGTGGAGATCCCCAGAACTCCAGTTCTATTTTAATCAAAACCTTCTTTCTCGTATAGAATAACGTTTGAGTTTATTTAAGCATCATGGGGATTAGCTACACTTGCTCTGGTTCTAGGTGCGGCGTCACGATATGTTGGTGTGAGCTGCAGTGGGTATAGATGGCGCAGGATATTTCGAGTCGAGTTCGGAATGGACTTCAGGTCACACACAAAGGCACATGCAGGGTTATGGAGCGTTGATTGCGTTCTACTCTGTCTGTGCTACGTACGAACCCATTCATGTCCATAGCCACGTTGTAAATCATGCACACTGCCTGTGTATATCCTCTTGACAGCCAAGAACCCTCCTTCGGGCCGCTGCCGTATTCGCCTCTCGCCACCGCGCAGCAAGGAAGAACGTTGATGCGGGCTGTCAGCCTGTCAAACCTGTGTGCCTAGTTTCAACAATGAATCATCTCAAGGTCGAGAAGGATGGATACTCATGACCGAAGACATGGGTAAGCCGATGGATAGGTTTTGAAGAGCAGTTCTTCTGCTTCTTTTGTTGCACATCGCGACCGCGGCCGATCCTTGCTCGTTTGCGGTCATCTTACGCTTTCGCACCTGTTCGTGGAGCATCAGGTCACACTCGGTGCTCAATGGAGCGTCACCTCCATAGTACCTTTCCCCCTGCAGAGGAAGGTGACAGTGGTTGTGCACGAGAGTGATGCAGCTGACAAGGCGCTCAGCCCTATAAGGCCACTATTTGCTGAGCCTCCGCAAGGCTGCCTTACCACACAATGCATCGCTGAACGCATGCTGACACCGAGCGTTGAAGCTGTCAGCGACTATTTCCGTCCCATGTCTAATTCCTGCTAGGTACTGAAACATGACTGATCTCGGTCAATGTAAGGTCGGCGATACCAGATTACAACTGTCAACCGTTCCGTCATGTTTAGTCCAGAAACGTTGATGATTTCCTGCGCGCCGGGTTAGATACGAGCGGTTGCGGGCAGGCCGGCCTCGGCAGACGGGGTCAAGCGCATGCTGAGTAGTCCTTCGTCTATGTTCCTGCGCTTCTGCCTTGCAGTAAGGCCGAAGTAGAGCTCCTTTTTCCAGGTCTTATCGGCTGTTGTTCCCTTCGTCATTGGGGCTTTGCTGCGCCAGTGCTGTTCAGGACTTTATGACTATTCAACGAACGGATTCCAGTCATACCGTTGACTTTTGAGAACATTCCCGGCTCCAAGGTATCCTTGGTCCCGTCTATGCTCGAGCCTCTTAGAATAGCATCGATATATGCCTAGCGCTTAGCTGATTTTGTTCGAAGTGTGGTTCAGGCAGAACATGTTCAGCACTGAGTCAACCGGGTATCTTGAAGCTCGCTTCGGCAAGTATCACGGCTATGATTTCTAAGGAGCTGAGTATCACCCAAGTATTTCTTGACGGTATTTGCATACAAGACCTTGCAACCTAAACGAACATGGGGTCCTGAAGAAGCAGATTGGCTTTCAATGAATCGGTGGCTGTCTTTGCTGCTGACAAGAATGGAGACTTTGCGGCATATGTTACGTTTTTACTATGGACAATGTATATGGGCAAAAGCTACTAGTCCCCAGTCGGATGGTTCGGTGTGCAGATTCTGCAATGCCCCTCTGAGGCTCAGACCAAGGTACAGGCTCGAAGGATATAAGAGGACGGTCTTGACCTTAAGATCTCTCCATCAAATCATTGTGTTTCTCTTCCAAGAACCAAAATGCCACACATGCCATCATTATCTGCAGAACAGGTTGAGCCTGGGAACTTGATAGTGTCTATACACTTACTTAGAACTGGACTCCATTGGGCTCAACAATATCCTCTATCCACAATCGCACTTCTAGTAAGTGTTCAACATTGTCTTGATATGCAAAATCTGTTAACACGTCTAGGTGATTGGAAGCTTTCTTCTTAGAATAGCATATCTATATCTCTTGCACCCTCTTGCTCGATTCCCTGGACCAGTCCTCGCTCCGGCCTCTAATGTAAGAACAACTAAGCCATCTAGTAGTATCCATACTAATGCAATAGACAGGGTTTCTGGTACTGCACCATTCTTGGAGGAAGGGGACCATGGAAGAACCATGCGTGGCACCAGAAATGGGGTATGCAAACCTCTCTTCTTTCTCCCTCCAAAGCTTTTTTTGATCAACTCAAGATCTGACTCTAACAATTTTCAAGGTCCCATCGTACGAATTGCACCAAATCACCTGAGTTTCAGTTCCCATGATGCACAGAAAATCATCTATGGCTTTGGGACAAGAGAGGTCCCTTCAATGAGAAAAGATCCGATTTTCTTCACGCCTGAGGTCGACCACTCAATGAACATCATCAATGAGACAAACAAAGAGGAGCACTCTCGAATGCGACGGATGCTGAGCTATGCATTCAGCAATACCAACCTGCTTGAGAACGAGGACGTGCTCCTAAGGCGAACGGATGATTTTCTCGAACATGTTGGCAGCACTGCCAGCCATGATGGTAAACGAGGCATCAACATAGTTCGAGAGTTCAATTATGTTACCTTTAATATCATGGGTAAGCAGCTTTCTCGTAGTTCTTTTTTTTTGGCGTTTAGCTTTATGGACAATGAGTGCTGACCTAGCATAGGAGAGATGTCATTTGGAGATTCCTTTGAGTCAAGACTTAAAGAGCAAGCAGGTTCGAGCACTTAATGCCTTATATTCTCAAGACCAAATGACTAACCTTCATCACAGAGTATCGGCATCATTGGGCAGATGTGATTGTCAACTCGACATTTTACAATGATTTCATGCGAGCTGTCTGCGTGATCCCAGGCTTATTCTCCATCCTCGAAAGGACGAAGCCAGACATGATCAAGAAGACACTATATCGGCATGCAGAATATGCAACCGAACACACAGAAGCGTAAGTCCTCCACAATTATAAAAAATGCACATGAAGTGTCTAACAACCATACAGCCGCCTTCAAAGCCCAAGCACGCGAAAAGATTTCATGTACCACATCCTTTCATCCAAAGGTTCTCAAGCAACACCCGTGGAGATAGCATCCCACTTCAATGTCGTCATGATGGCCGGCGCTGTGACGACCGCAACATTCCTCTCGGGGGTCACCTACTATCTTGGGTGCAACCGGTCTGCAATGTTACGTCTACAGTCCGAGTTACGATCAAGATTCCCAAGCCTCGACGCCATCAACTCACGTGAACTACTCAGCTGCGAATACCTCAACGCCGTCATTGAGGAAGGCCTACGAATCTACCCACCGGCAGGCGCCGGCCATTTATCACGGATCGTGCCACCTGGAGGATGTGAAATATCTGGAAAATGGATTCCGGGAGGGGTAAGTGACATCCAGTGGAGCGGAAAGAAAGTCTTTTCATTTCTGGAGCCTTTTGCTAACCTGGCTTTTTCCCACATTAGACTCGAGTTTCTGTCCACGAATGGTCCGTCGTGCGCGACGTGCAGAACTTTCTCGACCCGACTCTCTTCATCCCCGAGCGATGGATCAAGACTGAGCCTGAAGGCCAGCGAGGCGACCGCCTTGAGACGAGCTTGCCCTTCTCATACGGCCCCAGAGGCTGCCTTGGCCGGAAGTAAGTAGCTGCCCCTTCACCCCTAAACTACGCCATACAAATGCATACCACTCCCCCCTTCTCCCCCATAATAAAGTGATATAGACGGATGACTAATTTCTACGCATAGTCTTGCATACCTCGAGATGCGCATGGTGCTCGCAAAGCTGTTTTGGCAATACGACCTTGTGTGGTTCAACGGGGACGAGGTGGATTGGGAAAGAGATGGCAAGGGCTATACACTGTGGGAGAAGCCAGATTTGAGGGTTATGTTGAAGGATCATCGGAGTGGTGAGGCAAGATCGTGATTGTCGTGGTTGGTATATGTATGTATGTGTGTCTGTCTGTATAAGTTAAGCGACAGACATGTGGAGGGCGGAAGCCTGTACAGGGAGTAGATATCACGGGGTTCTAGGACTGTAGCACATAGCCAGGGAGCATTGACGGATCATAAAGCATATAGAGATCGGAAGCAATTCAAGTATGTTTGAGGGCACTCCTGTTTTAGTATGGAGATCCCAGCTCATATATTCAGCCAGCATACGTGATGTGAGGCAGACAATTATAACTCAGAAGTCAAAAGTCAATAGCAGCCATACAGCAAGATGCGAGGTTATGGTTGGGTGATAATACGTGAAGCGTGACTTCATTCATTTCTTTGTATGTCTGCTTATCCATTGCGTGCCATACATTCGCATTCGCGTGCTCGTGTTTATCATGTAAGAGTGTCTTTGCGTTCCATCAATTGATGACCACACGACATCAAGTCCCATATCTCGGTCGAGTACATCCGATTTCTCCGTTCCTGTTTCGTGGCTTTCTTTCCTTGTGTCCATCCATCCCATCCTAATCCCAATTCACCCATGCCGCCATAGCCAGGCCTGATCCCATCCCGAATGCAATTAAAAAGCAAGACGAAAAACGCAACAAACACTATAGCACAACCCGCAATGGTCTCCCTGTCTTGTCCATGCTGCATGAACCATCGAAAGCAGCCACTGAGCAAAAAAAGAAACGCTAAAAACACAAAGATATTTCAGACACAAAACATCCCGCTCCGGTGTATAAACCCAGGAAATCCCGCCTATCTATACTAGAAAGGCAGGCAATGGTGGAAAACTAGTCGAGGTAATAAACTCGATCAGTTGCTGCAAAAGACGAGGCTTCACAATGTGTCCAGGAATATTATAAGGCCCCTTGTGTGCCTCATGTCCTTGAAGGAACAGTCGAAGCAATTAATGCTTTTGGTCCATAGAAAAACAGCCCTGTTATACTAACAACACGGCGATTGATAGAGAAGCCCATTTTATGTGAAACGTACACAATAAGGAAGAACTCGTCCGATGCTGGCGAAAATTACAAAACCGTCGCTATGCAATAGGAAAGGCAAAGAGTGCCTGCGAATGTACAATAATGTGCAACTCCTGGTTATGAAGTATGCAACTGTTTGATGACCGGGTCGTATCCTTCATACAACTGTCATCATATGCATCCTCTGACCCAAACTTCTAGAGGGAGAAGAGTCCATAGAGCCACTGAGGACAGAGTTATTACTCTGGCTTCGTGGCAGATGCTTTGGTGGACTCGCCATTGGATCAGTGAATACTCTTGTGAAAGCTGGGCTTGACTCTCGTCGAGGGCTGACTTCTGGACTAGGGGAAAACCCATCTGCTTTCCGGACGAGATCGGCTAGAGTCCGACTGAGTATATTAGCTCGGTGGACAAGATCTCGCAAACTCGTGGTGTCAAACGGCATCTTGTTGGCAGATTGTGTGGTGAGCTCTGACAGTAATGGATCCGAGGTAGAACGATGTTGGTGCATGGTCTCCATAACTGATCGAGCAACTTCAGCCGAGTTCTTTGCAGTACCCAAACGTGGAGAGCTTGCACGCGTAGTAGGTTTTGGTCTCAGATTCTCTTGTTGCTGTGGTGTATTAATGATGCCCCCAGATCCAAAGATATCATCCTCTGGTGAGAAGACAGACTTGCGGCGGACGCGAGTACCGTCATAGATGAGACCAGCAGGTCGCCCTTGGTTATTCAGCACCTCGAATGGAGCCTCTGGAACTGAAAGGACATCTGCATCTGGGCCATGGTCGAGAAATTTGGAGTCAACCATATCGTTGTCGAAATCCGTCGTGGGTGAATGTGGAGGGGATAGTGCTGAATCATCCTCATCGGGTGCAGCAAGAGCAATGATACCTTCCGCCTCTTTCCACAAGGGTGCAGAGGAGCCGCTCAAAAGACCCTTTTCACGGCCCAGTATTCTTAATCTCTTCAGATCCTCCACCAACAGGCAGACCTCTCGAATTTGTCCAACGTGACCAACAACGCTTGCTTGGCTAGCTTGAATCGCAGGTGGTACAAGCATGCCACTGGTTTCTAATTTACTATCTCCGTCATCTGCAATAGCTTCGTCGCCCCCCTCGAATTCGAAATCATTGTCCCAGTCCTCACTGACTCCTTTAGCTCCGAGGCCCCAAGTGCCAAACTTTTGTCCTGACTTGGAACTGTCACGCTGGCCGGCTGGATCGGGCGCGACTGGCACACTCTGGCTTCTGATATGCAATGCACTGGGTCCTCTACGTCCAATTGCACGACCTCCACGGCTATCAGCCATTTGCTTGACATGTGCTGTTCTCGGCCTCGGAGAATTTCCTAGAAAGTCCGGCTTTTCAACGCTGGGTTCCGACCAATCAAATAGATTGCTTCTTGGACGTTCAAAGTTCATACCATTTCCATTGACAGAACCTGTATGTGTTACGTCTGCGAGAGCTGCTCTGAAGCTTGCATCCACTCTACGTGAATTGACGGAGTTTGAAGGATGGGAAGGTGGTGACAGAGGACTGCCAAATTCGGTGTTTTCATCATCCTTGTTCCAATCTTCGTCCTCCTCCGGGCCGTCATCTAGAGAGAGACCATTGAAATCCTTACTTGCAAGTAAGAAGTTTGGTGGCGAGGATGGAAATGGTTCTTCGGCATCAACAGGCTTGTGTACCGGGGTCCGAAATCCTTCCTCCTGATGCGACTGTGATTGGCTTCCTTTCACCGGTGTAGGCATTCCCTCGTCTTCCTCTACAATTCTATTACCTTCGAGGAACGTGCCATTACTGATCATCTCATGAACTGACAATCTTTTCTTATTGTTATTGTTGGTCATATTAGGCGGAGACTCGTCAAACATGGAATCTAAGGGTGTATTATAAGATCTCATACTTCCTGTCGTCGCAGTTCGTAAAGAATCATATACGATTTCGCTGATAAAATCGATATCGTCGTCGTCCCCAGAGAGAAATTGCTTGCCTTCATTATCGGACCCTACCAGGGTCGAACCTCGGTCAGTGAGCTCCGATGTTCGAGGACCCCTGGAGTTGAGAGTTGTATAATACGTGGACGAGGTTGGTGACATACGACCTGAGGAACCTGAGTTCAGGATCGGGGATCGCGGTGCGGAGGACGCAGAGGACGGCATACCAAGTCGAGCTAAATCAAGATTGAAACTTGATAGCCTCGAGATTGGTGGCAGAGGCGATGAGCAATTGCGACTGCGTGTTTGGAAGCTCGTTGGAGAGAAGGGGTCATTGGCAATGACGGGAGAGAGGGGCCGTCCTTGGAAGAGTGACGGGTCCGTGATCACACGGCGCCCATGATCATGTTGGTGTGCAGAGACAGTATCTCGTCCCGGTATGGTTGAAATAGGCGCTGACGCATATCGTCTCCCACCGGGGTTGCCCTCAGTGCTACGCTTGGTCGCCCGTAAACTGGTAGACCTGGTTATCCATGATCCAGGCGAATTGAAATGCATGGACAAGGACCTCCGCGGGCGTTTATGGAGTTCTCCGGACTCAAGTGAAGGAAGGGCAGACTCATCAACCACTTCTCCGTTATCATCATCTAGTTCCTCAAATGGGAGACTTTCATATTCATAATATTGGCCGGGTCCAATTGTGGTGATCATGGCTGGTTTCACGAGCGTAGGCCTAACCGCATCGTCTGGGAACACTCTTTTAACGGTGGATTGGAATCGCTGAAGGCTACTCTCAGTTGTCCGTCCTGGAAGGAGTTCTCTGGAAAGTCTTGTTGGTCGCGACTCGAGAAACGGCCACCATGTAGATTTGTACTCCGATGCAGCATGCTTGGTCTGTAACTGGTCATGTGCAGCCTCGCTGGCAGGTGAGTCTTGGAGGCCATGACTGGACTTCTTTGAGTTCGTACGCTTGGGTTGTTGCTGTTGAAGGGTAACCGACCGCTGATGGCTAGTGGCCGGTCTTCGCAACGAGGGTAATTGTGAAGTTGTTCCACTCCTCGCCCGTCCTACTTTACTTTTGCCGGATGTGCTCCTCTTCACCAATTTATTGGGCGGTAATGGTGCCAGGGTGATACCATTGGCCACCAGTATGGGAGCTGCAGAGCCGTTGGAAAACGAAGGCGATTCTGGGCCAATCATGCTCGATCTTGCACTATTGTTCTGTGATATAGGGAGGGCTGACAACCGTCTCATCCAAGAACCTCTGGACGAGACTGAGTCTCGTGGGTCTTCCGATAGTGCGTCTTGCGGTGATGATGGGTCCCCATGCCGTGCAATAGAGAATCGCCTTCCAAAGATACTTCTCGAGGTCTCAGACGAAGGGTTCGAAATTCGTAGCGTCGTAGGAGGACCCCCCGAAAGTGGTTGGCTCGGCGCACCTGAGCTTCTGGTCTCGGGGGTAAATGCCGTGGCAGGTCGGGGGATGAGAAGGCTCGACGGTCTAGATGAACCCGTATTGATATCTCCAGCTTTCCGCTTCTTCGAGGTTGGTCGTCCGTGGGCAGATTGTTCGGGCTTTCCGAGAGCCAGGCCTGCGGCAGCAATGCCCACCGTGCTGGTCGCGACGAGCTGTGAAACTGTTAGCAGACGCGTCTTGAGAAGCTTGCGGCGGTCGTCAAAACGTGAAATCATGGTTAGAGACTGTTTGTGGGCAGGCAGAGAGCGTTTGGGTAGAGCTCGTGGGATCTTGCATAATGCTTAATTTTAATGTTGGGAGAACTTACGCTGGGTACGGTCTTCATCGTCAAGAGCGTCGTCCTCCGGCGCGCCGACCGACTGGGAAGGAAAAGACCGAAGAAGAAGTGGTCGTCTGCGAGAACCTCATGGGCATTGCAGGAAAAGCTCCATGGGCAGAGGGTTCGGTGTGGATTGTATCAGTGGAATGGTGCAGGCCGAATGACGAGATGGAAAGGTAAACAAGGGTTGGGGAGCGTGTTTCAACGGCGTGCGGTGAGGCGGGAAGGAGAGAAAATTGGTGAGGGCAATGAGGTGAAAAGAGCGTGAGAGGCAGAGGTCGAAGGAAGCTGAAGACGTGCTGTCGAGGGTTGCCAGGCAGAATGGAACTGGCGATGGGAGACAAGCAGGTGGAGTTGACGATGGAATTGGTGGAGAGGACGGTAGTAAGCTCTCGCCTACTTTAGGAACACCAGGATTGGCCTGAGCCGGAGCTTAGCGATGCACAACTCTGTTCAGCGGATTGGACTGGAGAGGATGGGACGGAGGGCAGAATAGATTGGGTGCTGTCGCTCTTTTGCCTGTCCTCGCCCACGCTCCTCTCCTCGTCGCTGCCTTCACACACAGACAATCGACGCGCTTAAGACGACTTTATCTCAGCCTGGGTTCCCTGTCGGGTCGGTGGGCCACAAGCCTTCCCAGGACGGGCCAGCACAATAACAATCATGGTCATAATCACAACACTACGTGCTTGTCCCTTACGACGGAAGCGACCCCGTCACGCCCAGCCATGCGTCTCTAGTCCTACTCCGGTATCCATATCAGATCACGACGATACACCAGCAAGGTACGTCGTACGTGGGTGCAGGCGTGGATCGCCAGTAGTGCTGCTAGCGGGCGTGCGGCTATCCCCAGCGTTGCCGTGTCATATACCTTACCTCTCTTGCACAGGTCACCCACTTTACCAGAGATGCGATTGTCAGTTCACGTATCAGCGAAAGTCTGGAGATGGCCCAATCTCGCTGCCTCCGCCGCCATGCAAGCACGTCGCCGATGTCGTGATGGGTGACCAGCTCCTGACCGAGCCCTCGCCGCCGCACCGTGGACGGGAAAGGGCTACGGCACGCCATCGTATTAAATCACCGCTGCTGGTGGCATCCGCAACCTGGAATCGACCAAGGCTGAAAAGCGGTCATGAAACGAGGCCTAGCACCCTCTCGCCATATCTCCACTGAAGATCCATACTCCGTAAACAAGGCACAAGCAGCTAGCTCCATCGGGGTCGCTTCAGCCGCCCAGCGCCATGATGTGCATGGGATTGCACCGCAACTCGGGCCGTGACTGGCTCGCTGTCACCCACTGCCCACAGCTCCTACACGCCAAACAATGCGGTTTGGGAGGCCTCAAGCTGGCTGGCTTGCACGCACTTGCAGAGAAGCGTCGGTCTTACGATGATTACAGTGCGACGGCGACGCAGCAACTGCTCATGCTGCTCTACCGCCTTAGTGGACATGACGACCTGTCATTGACCCATGCTCCAGCGCCTCGCACCCCGGTCATGGCACTATGCATCCTTCTGAGCTTCCACGCCTGTACTGCTCTCGTCCTACCTACCGGCTCCCATTGACCGGCCATGGTGCTGCAGGAGGATGCATGTAGGAAAACTGCTACCTGTCGTCTTGTGCCTGCGTGCTTGCTTCTTCGCACCTGTATTCATCCGCAAGAACCTTGCCTCGCCGCCCTCTGACAAATTCAATGGTGGAAGGACCCATACGAAGCAGATATATCATGCCCGTTATGGGTTTCGCGGCAAAGCTCCCCGCCTGACCAAACACAAGACGAGGACGGCGGCGTGATTGATTGTACAAAGCTGCTGCAGCTGACGCTTGCTTGCAGGATTGACACTGTTTCAGTTGGCTCCTCTCTTAACTTCCCAGTGAGTAGTTTATCCCGACCGGAGCACAAGATCATCAAGCCAGCTACCTTCTACGGCCTAACAGTGCGCGTATCCACAAACAAGCGACTACCAGCGACAACGGCATTGTTCTCTTGCTGCTTCCGGCGGCGAGGCTACCACGATCTGTACTACCGTAGACAAGATACAATGCTCGGTTCTAGACTATCACATAAGGGCATGCAGTAGTGAAAAGTAACACCAGGTAATCTGCAGCATCGTCAACTCATGATCAAGCCCTAGTCTAGGGGCTCTTGGGCCACCCCCCACCTCTTGGCTCTCCGTGACATAACGGGTCTTTTCTGTTTCGATATCTGGACGATCAGAATCGCAGCATCAGCAGTAAAAGTAGAGGAGGCATTTGGTGGAGTTGCACTGACTCCATACGAAATGTAAGGTTTTTGGGACCCCGGACCACTCTATCAAAGCTTAACCAGGATATTATGAGCCTTCGGCAAGAGGATTGGCTGTGGTGCCAAGACTCCAAAGTAGAAAAAACCTTCCCCCGAGAGAGAAGCCAAGGAGAATTTGCCATGGTAGCTGTCGAGACCAGAGTAGCTCAATTGCCTCGTCTCGTATGGGCTGACTGCACTCAAATGAGAATGTGCCTAGGTGGCATTTTCGTGCCGTTTAACCAGCGCGGAGCTCACAATAGTCTGTCCCCTCGCGTGAGCTGGAAGGCCCAATCGGTGGCCATGATCGCTATCCTCCAGCTCAATACCCCATGTCGCGGCTTGCATGGACAATCTCCATATACCTGTTGCCTACGTAAGTTATGGCTAAGTGCAGTAAGTAGTCTTTCTTGCGAGCGCGACATCATCGAGCAAGGTTGTAACATCAGCTGCAGGTACATTCATCTCAAGATTTCCACAACCTGGGTTGGAAGCATAAAAGTTGCGTTGTAGCCCACATTCACAACAGTCGAGCGGAGGATTGTGAGCTCATCTGCGAGAACCGGTAGAGGGATTGATGGAGACTCTTTTGCTCGCTCAGGCCTCTCGATCGCCCGGTCCCGGCGGGGAGCGCTTTGACCGAGATACTCTGCCGAAGATATTAACCAAATGAGAGGAGGAGAGGATGGAGGACGCAAGACACCGCTGAAGAATCCTGCGGTCACTGGTCCAACTGGAGTCCGCGCCATCAAAAATAAACAAAATTGGTGCTCAGACGTGGTCCAGTTGAAGCTCTGGACGGTAGATGAGAGTGAGCACGACCGTTATGGTGATTTCCACCGAACGATATTCTGCGCGCTTCTTTCCCTCCCGCCAGTTCACCCATCCCTCTGGCTTTGGGCTTTGATCGTGTTCCGAGCCGTCGGGTCCATGGACCAAAGTAAGACAGACTCCTCAAACTTGACAGCTCGCCTTGCTCACCATACCTCCCCCATCCTCATTACTGCAACTGCTCAGATCTCAACCACCGGAAGAGACGGGAACCCGACTCTCCTTGCTAGCTAGTCAAGGAAGTGAAGAGGGGGCAGCCCCCCAAACTTGTTTGTTTGTTCGTTCCCGCGAACTACTTTCCTTGCTTTGGTCGTCCTAGAGGCAAAGCTGTCGGGTGGACTGGACATGGAACTTGCGTCCGCGGGCACATCACTGAACAATTGGCTGTTCCTGTTGGCCTCTTTGCCTCTTGTATGCAGCACATGTCAGATCGCGACATGGTCAAGGATGCGCCGGATTTACCTTGCATATAAGATAGAGGCGCGTATACCGGTGCACATCGATCAATGCCAGACTAACAGACTAGCAGCACAGACAGAGGCGGCCGGTGATGGGATGGATATGATGTATGTGGGCGTGGGTTGTCTGTTGTTTACTTGGTTTTAGCTTGCCATCAACGGGAAGCGAGGAGAATAAAAGCGCGAGAGAGCTGAAGGCGCGTGCAAAGGAGGGGTCGTGACGGGCATTGGCGAATCAGCAGCGGTCCCAAGGCGTCCGGGGTCGTGTCTGGCCTGGTGGGCGAGCGGGCGGGCACAAAGCAGCACCAAATGACGGCTGCTACAATTACCCGATTCTTGGTGCTCTCCCCTTCGGACGGCGGGGTCAAGAATAGAACACGCGCGATCCAAGGTGCTGTACCGAAGTTCCAGGTGCTTGGCGGAATCCGGTAGATCAAGGACGGGACAATGTCCCGTCCAGGTCGAAGGGGAGGGGCAGAGGCAGAAATGAGGAAATGAAAGATTAACGAGAAAGTCAACCTCGCACCACTCGATCCTGATCCATGAAGCGCGTGGCAAGGAGAGGCCATGCGCGGTGGACGCCAACCGCTAGGCTGTTTGCCAACGCACCGATGTCTTAATTTCGCATTCCCACCCCCAGAGATCCGCTCGCTGTCTTGCCGAGGAACTTCACGCTGCGCACGCGGTACGAAGAACGGCTGCCAGCAAAACAAAACAACTCTGGGAAAATAAGAAACAATGACATTCCGGGAATCTTGCCCCTAGCAACCAAAGCAGAACTCTCATCCCATGTCTCTCACTCCTCTTCGCCTGCCAAATGGAGCTGCTTCACTTACCTACCTGAGCGCGTTCCCCGGCGCAAGGGATAGGGTAAAGCGTCCGGAACTGCAGCTATCCCCATCCTATACTTTCCGTGCCATGCACATGAATGAAAATCCACCCGGCGTGCATGCTTCTCTAGCCAGTGCCTTGACGCAATTATCTGTCAGCAACCGTTTTCTCCTATCTTCCTCTCCCTTACTCTCTCCCCATCTCGCTTTCGTCCCGACTCTGGAAGGTCGAGGGTTGAATTGTGTCGCTTGACCTGCATGCACCAAGTACGGGGATTAAAAGGTTTCAATATAAATTCATTACTACCTATCGCTTTGCAAACTCAAACCGTTACGGGATATAAGAAGCCCCAACCTTCCTTGCGTGAGCCATCGCGGCTATCGCAACGTGATCATTTCTCCCTCCTAGATGGATTGAAACCAGCATATGAATTGCACTGTGGTGCCACGACCGAAACGGCACAGGGCGGCGGATTTCGAATAGATACCGAGTGCACTACGTACCGGCCGGCGGCAACGTAGGTTTTCGAGTTGAGTCCCGCGCCGTTCCTTGCTTCATATTCTGCCGTCTCAACGTCTGGTATTCTTCCGTTCTCACCTACAGGCTGGGGCGTCGAGGTTTCCTCTCGAAACTTTCTTCCTCGTCTGCATTGTCTCCTGTGCCGTTTGGCTGATCAACGTTAGACTAAGGGAGACGGGAACGATAGGTGGCGGTTACTTCTTGATTGCTTGAGTTTACATGTGCTGGACTGATGATACCATGGTGCGGAGAGGCTGGGGGCTTCATCCGTTTTCTTCACGATCACTGAATGATCAGCCAAGTGGAACCCCCCCCCCCTTCTGCCCCTTTCGCCGCTCGCTTATTTCATGCTCCAACTGGTCATTCAGGACCAGCTTGCGGAGAATTCTTGGCTCTGGCTGTCTTGTCCAACGGCTGCTGGGTTGCTGCAAGGTCAGTGAGCCAAAATGCTAGTCAAGCCATAATGCGGGGATCGTAGACAGTGTCTCTTCATCGTCAACTCTATTCTATTGCACAACCGAAGAGGATGGCCGGCTAGGGAAAGACCTGGGGAAAGAAAGCCGTTGAGATCTCACGTCTTCCCAGGAACTCAAGTGAATCAAGAATGTCAGACACGATTCCTTCGGAATTGATCATGTCTCTACTTTTCATGTCCTGGTGGCTCTCCCTTATTTCATTGTCTCATTTGGCAAAGCTATTTAATCGTCGTCTTCGCACGACCATACGTCGTCGTAAACCTCTCCTTCATATGTCCCTCCACCGTCAGGACCGGCCCCTCGATCTTCGACCCATCCAGAGGCCAGAGCTCGCACGCGATGTTGCCATCGAAGAAGAAAGGGACACTGTACCTATCCTTGGTGCTTTGGTTGATGACGCGATGGAGATTGCTCTTATACTTGCCCGAAGTCCAGCGACTGAGCATGTCACCGATGTTAACGACATATGCATCGGGGTTGGGCTCAACATCCACCCACGTCTCGTCCTCAGCATTCCAGACCTGCAAGCCCCGGTTGTGATCCTGGAGCAAGAGAGTGATGGCGCCGAAATCCGTGTGGGCGCCCGCGCCGAGCTGGAGTTCTGAGGAGGCTTTCTGGGGCGGATAATGCAAGAGGCGGATGGAAGCGACGGCATCGTTGGACACGAATTCGTCAAATACGTGAGGTCCATATGGAAGACCGGCAGCGAGGACATCCATGACCTTGAGGGAGAGCGAGAACATCAATTGCCAGTACTCTTGCATGGGCTTCTTGAATACATCCTCGGGCACCATCGAGGATGGCGGCCATAGATTGGGACCCATGAGAAATGCGTGGGCCTGGACCCGGGGATCATCCAGCGGGATCTCTTGTCCGACATAGAATCCCTATGGGTGGCTATCAGTGTCCTGTACTCCCAAAAGAAGGATGAAATGAATGAGGTAAGTGCATAGCAAGCGAAGGGAAGAATCTAAGGAGATCCAGCACCATTGCAAGCAAGTCGGAACGCAGCAAAAAGGAAAGGAGAGAAGGAATGCTAGCAAGAGAACCAAACAACCCACCTCCTTCAAATCCGGCAACGTCCCCTCCTGCAGCGCCTGATTGCCCAAGATCTCATACCCCCGATTACTACTGCCCACCGAATGGCTCTTATCCAACTTCTTCTTCTCCTCGAACGGCAAGCGAAAGAAGGCCGCCGAGCCCTCAAAAACCGCCTGCTGGAGCTGACGCGGAATTCCGTGCCCGACCAGCTGGAAGAAGCCGGTGGTGATACACGCCTCCGCGACTTGCTGGATGAGAGCCTGCGAGGCGGCCGACGAAGGGTCGACGAGGTACGGAGAGATGTCCACGGTGGGGATATGGAACGCCTTGCGGGCTGCGCCGTCCCCGGCGGAATTAATTGCTGATGGCATCGTTTGTACCCGGTCCCTCTACCTGGGGGGAATGGATTGTTCCAATAGTGAAGGGAGGGGAAGTGGTTCCTTGCTTTCCTTTCCGGGACGCTTATCAGCTCTCCAGGCTGGGACTTTCGCGAGGTGACGTGAGATCTGCGAGGTGGATATGCTCTGGCTTCCTTCCTTTCCTTGCTGGCTGCCTGGAGTTCTCGTCCCTTTCCCCTCGGAGAAGCCTTCGTGGCTCTTTTTATTTGTGAAGTAGGTTTATCCAATATGAGCGATAAGGTAATTATTTTTCTTTTATCGATAAGAATCGTAGGCTTACGGACGCCGCCGATTTCCCTGGCACGCAAAGGTGGGATATACCTGCCGTGTTCCGTCAACATCATTGGCTGAAAGCACCCTTTGGCAAACATTGTTGTTTGTGAGTCTGCTAATTAGTAATGAATATCTAGCACCGCATTTCGTTGTACGAAATCCAACGCGAATTTATAAGGGGCGGGAAGTATCGCTGGCACCTCGTGGCAACAATTCAGTGGCATATGAAGCGTTTCTTAGTGGGCAATCTTTCAGAAACGAAACTTCATTGTTCCTGAACTGATGTTTTAAAATGCAGGTACACGCAGGTTCCTATGTACGATCGCCCTAATGCAGGTGCCATAATGCTGTGAACCGAAAAAGCCCCATCCCTCTATATCAGAAACCAATGCTCAGAAGAAAGAGGCCCCAGATATCTGCTATATACTCTTGTAACGCACAACGCCGAACAATGCGATCGAAAAAGCAACCTAGGCAAATCTCCTCCGTGACGATCTCATACCAATAGCCTCTTCAGCCATGTCCCGTAGCTCACCAGGTGGAGAACGAGTCTCCTCACTCAAGTTGTTATCGTCTTCGTAATCGTCATGTTGGTAGCCAAACGCCGATGTCCTCACCCCATCAATAGTAGTGGCAGACCAGTCTCATCGCTGATGAATTTCGTGCCTCATTGGTAGATCTTGCTCACGGCCTATGTGTAATTCTCCTTCCAGCTGGAGGTGGTTGTTCTTGCACGCCTCGGTTTGGGCTATCCCACGTTGGACGATGGTATGGACTTCTTGCCTTGACAGTGGGCCACTGGCAAGTTTATTGAAGACCGAGAGAAAGTTTAGGACTTCTTGATGAATCATAGGGATCACCTGGATTGCTGGACTTTCTGCCATGGCTGAAAGTGTTCGCTGGATTCTGCTCTCCTGAACAAACTGAACAGCATCTTCGGAATGTACAAGCCGCTGGTATAAAGAGCATAGGCTCATGAAGGTGTCGCTAATAAGAAGGAGGCGCTTGACGTCGCTTCTTTTTAAAGGCCTGTCTCTGTCCAAGGAAATTCTCTTGAGTGTGTTTGAAAGCGTCATCATTTCGTTCTGCAAGTACCGTCAGAAACAGTGATAAGTACATGCTCTTATGGTTCAGCCACCTTAAAACCCTCATGTATTCCGTCTCCCGATGCACCCACGATCTTGTCCCCTTCCACAACTGCCTCCTTGTCTCGAAATTGTCGCATAAGCTCTAGAAACTGGCTGTTCTGGAATTTTTCTGAGGTATTGTTACGAACACTGTCCAGTAGCTGCGCGGCTGTCCTGGCCAACGCATCTGGGTCGTTCTGGTTCTGTGTTTCTTGCCCATTTTGAGGATCATGAATCAAATCTGCTCCCAAGCGATGCTCTATCACCGGGTCTGTTTCTAGCAGACGCTCCGCAGATTTGTCCAACAAAATTTCCTGCTCTAATCTCGCATTCTGTTGCTGTCCCATATCTTGAGCAATGTTTTCTTTCATTTCTTCACGACCCTGCATCTCGGCCTTGGATGCTTCTTCAAACGCCCGAGCAAATGCCTCTTCATCGAAAATCTCCGAAGCTTGCTGTGATTGCTCGATCTGATTCCTGTGCAGGGGCTCTGCAAAATGAGGCGCCACTGACATGGTAGACATCGGATTGAATCCATATTGATGCTGAGGTTGAAAGCTGTGTTGGAGTTGCGGTGTGCTAGACTGCGCCGGTAAGTTCTGTTGTTGCCGAGCAAAGTCTTGATGCCACCCTCCTGTATCATGTCTCTGCTGTGACTGAGAATTAAATGACTGCTGGTGGAATTGTGGCGGCGGCGTATTTGATATACTCAGTCTCTGAAAATCAGTTGCCCAGTTCGAAGGTCCCGCTTGACTCAGGTTCGGCGGAGCATGTGAAAATCCGGGTTGTTGAAATCCTGGAGGCTCGAATTGTTGTTGTGGCAACTGCCCTGCTTGGAATGCCTCGAACTCAGGATCAAGAAGGCCAGCGTTAGGCCCCGGAGAAGACCTGAAGCCCTAGATGATTTTATAAGTAATGGATCGTACTTACAAGCCAGCAGTGCTTACTTGTGAGGGTGATTGCCTTGAGGATAATCTGTCCTGCTGCAACGTCCGATCTACAGAGCTATGCTTTTGAAAATTCTGCAGCGCATTCGAGGGCCCGCAGAAGTTGTCTGCCATGATGCAGAAGCGCTGCGAGCTATAGCGCAAACTTGTTGTGCCACTGAAAGGAGAACGGTTCTTGAGGCGGGAAGTTGATTTCAAAGCCGAGGTGCTGAACGAGAAGATGCTACGCTACAAGAATCGAGATACTTTATTCTTCCAAGGAGAAAGAGACGAGCTTTTCGGAAATTAATAAGCAAGAAAGTGAATACTTGAAATCTTTCCAAAAAGTCCTTCTGCAAGGAGGGCAAGCCGGAATTGAAGCTCTGAGGCAAGGCTCCGGAGAAGAGACTGTGGGGTTCTGGAAGTGGGCGCGCCGAGGGGCGATCTTCAGCCTCCTCGGAAGATTCATGTTCCTGCTCCGCAACGCTAAGCTTCTGTAAAGCTGGCCAACAACAAAGACACAGCTCTGAGAGCCTGTTGTGCAAGAACCTGGGAAACTTCACAAATTACGCCCTCACGCAGCGTCACGATGGCGCAAGTAATCTCAAATTCCGGTCATGATGACATGATCGTAAGCCCCCAATTCCCTCTTCAAATCCTCAATCTGTCTTCAAGCTCTGGCAAGGATCACCAGTTTGCGCCTGAGCTTACTACACTACATAACTTGGGAACATGAAGCTGATATTCGAATTCTAGCACGATGCAGTTCTAGACTACTACGGACGCCGACTTGCAACATGTTCTTCCGATCGAACGGTCAAGATATTCGACGTCGAAGGAGAAACACACCGTCACACAGAGACGTTGAAGGGGTGAGCTTTACAGAACGGAATGGTTGCAGAGGGACCAACTGACAATATTACTCAGTCATGAAGGCGCCGTCTGGTGTGTATCCTGGGCCCATCCAAAATACGGTAACATTTTGGCATCTGCAGGCTATGATGGCAAGGTGTTCATTTGGAGGGAGCAAGGCAGCCAATGGCAACGAGTCTTCGATTCCGCACTGCACACAGCATCTGTCAACATCATCTCTTGGTCACCGCACGAGTCAGGATGTCTTCTGGCCTGCGCTTCATCCGATGGAAATGTCAGCGTGCTTGAGTTTAAGGACAACAGCATGGACCACAAGATCTTCCACGCTCACGGTATTGGAGTCAACTCAGTCTCATGGGCACCTTCAACGACACCGGGAAGCTTGGTCAGCAGTGGCGCGGGCGCAGGAGCTGGCGGGGTGCGTAAATTTGTCACTGGAGGTAGCGACAACCTATTGAAAATCTGGGCATTTGATGCAGCCAGCCAGACATACAAGCAAGAGCAGGAACCACTTGCAGGACACACCGATTGGGTACGAGACGTTGCATGGTCACCAACGGTTTTGCAAAAGTCATATATTGCTTCGGCATCGCAAGACAAGACTGTTCGGATTTGGACCTCGGACCCTGCACATCCAGGCCAATGGGAGAGCAAGGTCTTAAACTTCGATGTTGTGCTATGGAGAGTCAGTTGGAGCTTGAGCGGAAACGTTTTGGCCGTCAGTGGGGGCGATAACAAGGTCTCATTGTGGAAGGAGAATCTCCGTGGAGAGTGGGAGAATGTAAAGACTATTGAGGAGTAAGGGTCGATCTGGTGCATGTCAAATTCCCATTCGGCGTTACGGCAAAAGAAGCAAGCATAACAGGAACTAGAATGATTTGTTCTTGTAAGCTCCCCTTTGCAATCCAGTGTCACATTTTCTTTCAAGACCACAAGAAAAATCTAGTTTATGTTTCATGAATCATCGCTATGCTTCGCTCTCATATATGCTGCGCTTTCCTCCCGTGAGCTGAATACTAAAATGCACTAAAATCCTGACTAGCTGACGTCTCCATCAGTAAAATCGAGGGAGAGAAAATAGTATCACTGCTACGCTCTATTCATCATGAAGTAGAGCAAACTCCACAACTATGTTTCTCCTGCCAGAACGTCCCTTAAAATATGGAAGAGGTGAGCTGTTGCCGGGTCGGACAGACGAGCAAGGCTTGCTGCTGCTTAATCTAGTGGTTAGCGCCCATCAAGATAGGATCATTGATGAGCTCCAGAAACTCCAGGGATTCGGTCTCTGATAAAGGCTCGACGGCAGCACTCCTATCTACATTCCAGAAGATGAAAGGACCGGCACAAGTTTCTGGCTCTCCAATTAAATCGTCTCTTCCTGCCCACCAGCGGCCAACAATGATGCGATTGCCTGGCAAGACACAGCCCTCATATGCCCAAACCTGACACATATCGTAGTTTCCGTTGTCATCTGGGAAGAACTTCATCATCGTTAAGCGCTGAAAGCCGTGGATACCTTGCTGTGGTGGTAGTGCATGGACACAACCGTAAAAGTAAGCCTTCCTTGTGTCATGTCCAGAGCCATAGAAGTACTTCATTTCAGGTATGTTAGGCTTTCCTCTTGGACTTCGACGCCGCTGTCGTTTTCTGGCAGATTCTCCCATGGCAACCCCGGCTGCGTCCTTGAAAGGGTTGCTTTCAAGAATTTCTTCCCATGGAGCTGGCCAATATTTTGCAGAGAACTTCTCGTCATCAAAGAAGATGGAGACATCCTGTCCGTTCATTATCAATACTTGATATGCCATGTTCATAAGTTCAACGTACCTGGAGTAACTCATGTCCATCATTGACCTCATCACTAAAGATCACTCCGTCCTTGTTGTTCAAGCCAAGAGATCTAATCTTTGTGAAGTCTCTTGGGTTTAAGAATGCTATGGAACAGTCACCTCGGTCAGGATGTGTGAAAACTTCAAACTCTTCATATGAAACTCACTATATGATCCCTTCCAGTGTCTGCCCAGTTGCTGTGTTCCTTTTCTAATTGTACCGACCCATGGTCGTGGCATTTGACCTGGCTCCAGAACATTGTATATGTGATGGAAAAGCCCTTCGTGATTATTGGCTTTCAAATGAAACTTGAAGAAGTTCACGGCATTGAGAAGCCAGCGCACATCAATATCCTGCTTGTAAGGACCTTTGAATGTGGGGTATCTTTTGTGGCACAAGTAAACCTGCCTTTGGGTATCGTCGAAATGCGCGGTGGGGCCGTCGTTGAAGGTTGGGTCGAGCGTCAAGATTGATAAGGATAACTGAATGACCATTGCTAGAGGCAGTGTACCTGGCGAGCTTGCAGATACAACCTGCGACATCTCCTCGTCTGTGCCGGTATGAAAGATTGATACCATAAGGTCAGTGTGTCCCCCACCGTCAGTTGTTGGCCAAGCCCATGAGACGAACTTGCGGATATACTCCTGATTCAGGCCAGTAACCACTTCTTGTCCTTCGGCATCATATCCCATGCGTGCATCAGATTCTATCAACACAAGCTTGGTTAGTAAAAGTCTTGTTATGATGGCAGAGAGCCTACCAATGATCAATTCTCTGAGGATCTTCAAGCACCAAGTTTGATTCGTCGCGTTATCTAGCTCCATCATCGCTATGAACCTCTTGTTTCCAACTGTATCAAAGAATATGTCTCTGCTTGTGAATATGCGACGGAATTTGTACTTTGTGTGCAACCGTTCAGCTGTAAGATCCATGGGATTTCCAGTCTCGGCCATATCAAAAGTTTCGATGAACCTCTTGCGCCAAACACTGGGCGTGACCGAATCATGGGCTTTTCGACATATCTGAGCGTAGCTCGCAATATCTATATCTCTGGGGAGGTATTCGAGGATCTTTTGGTGAATCTGCGGTAAGTGAGTAACACGCTGTATACATAATATGCGTATCCATGTGAAACTTACTTCGACTGGCAAATGACTTCTAAAGATCTCGTCTACCTGTGATAAAGTTGTAGTAACAACAACTTTGCTAAAAGACGTGGATAGACCTGGGGTAGGACATATCTTCTTAGCACTCCTCAAGATGGGTTCGTTATCGGCAGCTCTTTTGGATCTTGCACAGGATTTCGTAACTGCGAAATTGAGAGTAAGACTGGGCTGTTGTCTCTTACTTCGTCGTGAAGGCATTCTGGGTCCAGCGGGAGATGGGATGGCCAGTATGTGGTTATTGAAAGATTCCCCTTTGCGATGCGCAACGATCTAAGGATCAAGCAAGCCTTTGAAGCTTTGGTAGCATCCTCTGTCTATAGACAAACAGTCCCATAGCAGATAGGTGTGTGGTACCTAGGAGAGTGAGCTATGAAGACGAGCTTCAAGTCTGATGACTGATTCGAACTGAAGCGCTTTGTTAACCTGGGTCGATAGAGCGGGTTAGAGTGCTTCAATTTAAAAGCACAGTATTGACTTGAATCGCAGAACCAACTGAGGGACTGCCAGGTGAAAGCGATGTGTTAGCTTCAACCACTGACTCAACTTGAGGTGCTGAGCTCTTAACCGCTATGCTGAGACGAGGCGTTGTGTCGAGTTGGGCGAGGGCGGAGCGATTGCGATCTTGCGGGTTGTCGTCCTACCGAAACAGT
This sequence comes from Coleophoma crateriformis, assembly GCA_003369635.1. Taxonomy (NCBI): domain Eukaryota; kingdom Fungi; phylum Ascomycota; class Leotiomycetes; order Helotiales; family Dermateaceae; genus Coleophoma; species Coleophoma crateriformis. The sequence goes on from PDLN01000011.1 coordinate 758,018, forward strand.
TGGCCTGTTTTCGGTGCGAGACCATTGGTCCCAGACAAAACTGAAAAGACGATGTGTTGACGGAGTACGCTTGCCAGTCCAGTCCAGAAGGAAGGCGCGCCGATGAAATGTCAAGACAAACAAAGCTGATCAAACTCGCTGCAGAACCGAAGGCGCCGAAAACAATAAGACTCGGGTGTTCCAGGGAATTAAATGCACTTCATCCGGGTTCTTGTAAGCTTATTAGCTCCGTCGCCTTTGTTGTGCTAGGTATTGCCTTTGTTGCGCTTAGTGTTGTCTTTGTCTTCGAGGATTGAAGACTTGTCGTCTGGTCGCCTCCCCATTTAACCACACCAGGAACGCTAGATGTCCTTTCAGTGCTCCATCTGCAAAGTTCTTGCCTTTATGCTCTGCTTCCCCTGTGAGCTCCTAATAGCGCCTTTTTCTTGGAAGAACCCATTTCTATCCCAAGTATATCTTTTGACGGTCAATGACGAACCCCATCTCAATACTCTCAGTCCGTATGTTGAACTGTCTAGATATTTACGGGCATCTGCGTAAATGATTCCAAACCTAAGTCTGGAAATTCTCTTGACACCAAAGCAGGAGTTAATGAGAAAATAAAGGTCGGGCTGAGACGGGGGTGTTCATGTGCAAGGTTTATACTGCAACGAAAGCTGACTTTGATGATTACCATGTTTCTTATGTAAGTGAAAGAAGGGGGAAGCGTAGCTATCCGTAGATTGGATAAAGGAAGAACATTAGTGGCTTGCAATGACAACGGAGAAAGCAACAGCAAGAAAGTGTATCCTGTGCTCTATATTGAAGCAAAGATTATGTTTCAACGACTCTTTGCTATAAGAGGGGGGTTGGAGAAGGAGATACTGTATAACAAAACAAATCTATACAGAACGAATAGAACAAATGGGAATTCATCTACGCTGGAGTATACTCGAGTATTTATCGTGCGATCAGCCATCGCGTGGGCAATCTATAGAGAAACAATATACTACTCGGCTATGTCTACTGTTTTCTGATGCTGGATCATTGGGCATTAGAATCAGCTGTTGCTGAAGGCGGAGGTGGATGCTCCACTCACCTCTCTCCCAACGTCCAGAATCTAGGACTGTCGTAAACTACAATCAGGCTAACTAGAAAGGATTGTCTCTAATATTAAAGGAAACATAACGCAAGGAAAGATAGAGGGTAACGTTAATACTAATATCGAGATCCTATCCTGTAGTCTCGAAAACTTATTGGTGTAAGCGGAAGGTAGATAGCTCTATCAGTGTCGTTATCATAAAGTCCACATTTTATCCCATAGCAGTGAAGATTCTAAGGACATGGATAGAGAGGCAAGTACGGAAATAGGAGTTCTAATACCACACCTACATCTCGGTGTATCTGCAGACTTTCTGAATGGTGCCAAGAAGCATTGCCTATAACGATTACTTACAGATTTTGGCTGCGGGTATCTGAGGAGCCCCAGCGAAGCATACCACTAAGCGAGCCCCTATTCTTACCTCCATGTCCGCCAGCAGACCTTATCCCTCCAAGCAGTCTATTCTCGCCCGACCCCCCATGAAAAATCCGAGCAGAAGCCCAAAAGCATCTCCGCTCGGTTCTTTTCTTTTGGCAGCCTCGACCATCCACACCTGAGAATCAAGCCCCTCCTAATCAAGACTGCAGCGAAGTTAAGCGGCCGTCACATGATAAAAGACCTGCTTACCAGGCCTAAAATCGCAAGCCTATTATACACAGAGGGCGCGGAAGATTGTTCTCCGCGACCCCGAGAGGCAGTCCGCACATCACGCCAGTCAGCAGTCACCAATCACGAACCAAGGATGCGCAAAGGTGACTTTTCCCCATCTTTGGACCGCCGTCGACGACATGCAAAGAGAAAGATGGACGTTGGAGAATAGAAAACCCCCACGTCTGACTAAGGGCTCCTGATCTCACTCCTCTCTCTCCAGGTTTAACGATCCGTGGGATGGTTACATCTGGAGCTGGAGAGGCCAATGCAAGTCCATCATCCCACTAAAGGCGGAGAGCCGTGATGTAAACGAGGGGTTACGTCGTTTAGCTACCTCAAGTCACACTTTCACTCACTCACTCAGTTCACTCACTCACTTCACTCACTCTTACTCCGAGTCGCTTCACAGCCACACAAGAAATTCTCATCACAAAGAGGACCTACAAACACCCCCGAATAAAAAGTTCAAAGTAAAAAGGCTAAAGAAACATGTTAACCAAATTGCACCTCAACCAAGGCTGGACCTTTGCCCAGAGCAGCATCAACCCCAAGAACAACACAAGTGAGTCCGCAACCCCCGGAACCAACCCGGGAGCCCACGTCCAGAAATTCCTCCCCGTAGCACAATTCCCCACGGTCCAGTTCATTGACCTCCTCCACCACGGGCTGATCCCAGATCCGTACATCGACACCAACGAGCTCGCATGCCTATGGGTGAACGAGGCCGACTGGACATATCGGACCGAGCAAGTCCCGTCTCTACAAGACCTAAACGGGGCATCGAGCTCGTCGCCCGAAGCCAAGAACGCACCAGCCCGGCGGTTCGTCCTCGTGTTCGCAGGCCTGGACACCATTGTCTCGGTCTACCTGAACGGGACGCACATCCTCTCGGGGAACAACATGCACGTCACCTACCGCGTGGACATCACCGCGCACCTGCACGCCACGTCCCGGTCAACCCTGGAGCTGCGCTTCCAAGCCGCGCCCTTACACGGGCGGCAAGAGCGCGAGAGAATCGGCTACAAAGGGAACGGAACGGATGTGCATTTCGGGGGCAGTGAGCGATTGTTTGTGCGCAAGGCTCAGTATCATTGGGGGTGGGACTGGGGGCCCGCGGTGAATACGTGTGGGCCCTGGAAGGAGATCTGGATCGAGGGGTACGAGAGGAGGATTGAGGAGTTTTGGGTGCGGCAGGTGGTGCGGGAAGATTTGGCGAGCGTGGACGTTATAGTGAAGGGGAAAGTTGAGGGAGTGGGGGAAGGGAGAGTGCAGGTTGAGATTAGGGATCCCGAGGACGGGCTTGTGGCTGATGAGACGTTGGATGTTGATGCGAAAGGCGCGTTTGAGGCGGTGATCAAGCTGGGGGATCCGCGGTTGTGGTATCCGTTCACATATGGAGCGCAACCACTGTACAAGATCACAGCCACCCTCCCGGGCTACGATTCCCGGAGTCAAAGCCTAGGAATTCGAAGACTCCGCCTTCTGCAACACCCGCTCAAGAACGCAGCCGGGACAGCATTCGTCTTCGAAATCAACAATGTCCGCGTCTTCGCCGGCGGGTCCTGCTGGATCCCCGGCGACTTCATGCTTCCGCGCATGAGCCGCCAGCGCTACGCAGACTGGCTACTGCTGGCGAAATCCGGGAACCAAGCCATGATCCGGGTCTGGGGCGGCGGGATCGTCGAGGCCGATGACTTCTACGACATCTGTGACCGGGAGGGCATCCTGGTATGGCAGGACTTCCTGTACGCCTGCGGCGACTATCCCGCGAGCCCAGACTTTATAGCAAATGTGCGGAGCGAGGCCGAGCAGCAGGTGAAGCGCGTGGGCCACCATGCGAGCTTGGCCATCTGGGCGGGGAACAACGAGGACTACATGCTGGCGGAGCGGTGGGGTTGGGAGTATGATATCGATGACCAGGACGGGCCGTGGGACCAGACGAACTTCCCCGCGCGGAAGATCTACGAGCGTGTCCTGCCGGATGTCTGTGAGCGGCTGGCCGGCGATGTTCCGTATTGGCGATCCAGTCCATATGGAGGCGCGTTCTCGAACGATACCACGGTGGGTGACACGCACATCTGGGACGTCTGGCACGGGAAAGTCTCGCCGTATCAAGACTACAAGGAGTACACGTCGCGGTTCGTGAGCGAGTTCGGCTTCGAGAGCGCGCCAGACCTTCGAACGCTGCACAAAGCCATCAGCGACCCGCGAGAGCGCCACTGGCAATCCGCCACCTACGATGCGCACGACAAAGGGCCCGGCCACCAGCGCCGCTATGGCATGTACAGCGGCGAGAACTTCCGGTTCCGCTTCAACCCGCTACGGGATTTCGTATACTGCTCGCAGTTCCTGCAGGCGGAGGCGATGAGCTATGCGTACAATGGCTGGAAGCGAGAGTTCCGTGGCCCGGGCGAGGAGAACTGCAGTGGAATTCTAGTGTGGCAGCTCAATGATATCTGGCCCGGGACGTCGTGGGCGTTGGTGGATGTGGACTTACATCGCAAGCCGGCGTTTTATATCACGAAGCGAGCACTGGCGAGTGTAGTGGTGGGCATGGAGCGAGTCGTCACAAAAGAGCCACCGTATATCGTCATGAGCTACCTCCCCGAGAAAGCCGCGATGGATATCTGGGCCGTGAACAGCATGTTGACAACCTTAGACGCCACGCTCATACTAAGTGCCTTCGATATCGAAACGGGAAAACCCATTGACCTGCCCGAGAAGGAGAGGAGCAGAGTGCTTGCCCTGCCGCCGAATCAGACGATGGAGCTCACGCAGATCGCCATCCCGCAGCCAGGAAGCACCGTTATCGTCGGATATATCGACTCGAACACGGGCGAGAGACTCGCGCGCTGGGTGTCTTGGCCCGAGCCGATGAAGTTTGTGCGGTTCTCGCCGGGGCTGAAGGTCGAGACGAGAACGGAGAACGATGTGGTCTGGGTGAAGACCAACGCCCCTGTCAAGGGGGTGGTGCTCTCCGTGCCGATCGAGGAGGGCGAGGACGCGGTCTGGGATGATAACTTCCTCGATCTCGTTCCGGGGGAAGAGATTGCCGTTGCGGTGAAGGGATTGGCGGGCCGAAATGTGCAGGTTAGGTATTTATGTGATTGGGAGTATGAGAAGGGGTTTGAGTTGTGATTTGACGTTGTTAATTTGTATAACCTGTGGGCTGTAGACTTCTGCAGTTATCCCGATGGTTCTGACAAAAGGTCAGTCACAAAAAGCTGGATGAGGATGAGACAGGGTATGTTCAAGTGTTTTTGCCTTCTTATTAAGCTACTATAGACAGAAATACAACGCCTCTTTCAAACTCTCGGTTTAAGTCTATAAATCTACCTTTTTTCTGATAGAGCCCTCTCCCGTTTTCTTAGTCCGCCCATCGAATTCGCCGCAATCAGCGAAAATGCAAATCTTCTGTTCCCTCCATCGCTATGTTGTAAAAAAGCAAAATAAAGCCGCCTTGCTCTAAGGTCGAAACTCGTCGGTAATTTTATGGGGTATTGTAAACACAGAATAAGAAAGGAAAGTTGGGTACATGGTTCCCCGGACTCGGTTTACATGACCAAATAGCCGAGCCCGAGTCCTAAAGCGATGACCACAACGTCAATCGTGCCATACTTGTGCTTTGGCTTGCCAGATGCTGAGCTGGATGATGACTTGGTGAGCGACGATGAGCTGGTGGCCGTTCCAGAACCGCTGGATATAGCCCCTGCAGATGTGGCCGTTCCCGTGGTCTTGGAGCCGTTTGCTGCCGTAGTCGAAGTAGACATGGTCGCAGCCAATGATGACTCCGCAAAGACACCACCGCTGCTGGAAGACTGGCTCGAGGCTGTGGTCTTGGTACTAGCTCCCGAGACCGCGCTGGAGGAGCTGGCGGAGCTAGCAGAGCTACCCGAGCTGGATGAAGTGCCGTTGCAAGAACCGGTAGAAACAATGCTCGAGAAGGAACCGGTCATATCTCCGTACGAGTAAGACTCAGCGCATCCATAATCTTGAATGGTAACCGACTTGACGTATTGAATAAAAGGAGCTTGAGACCAGTCGGTGGGTCCTCCCGCCCATTCACACGTGCCCTTGGTCGCGTCGGCGGCAGCAGCAGCAGCATCGACGCATCCACACCAATTGCCGATCTTAACCCGCATCGGCGTCTGTGGATAGTTCTTGCCGCCCAGGGTCGTCGTGTCGGCGTACAAAAGGGTTCGCATGACGGTGCCGTCCACGCTCCAGACGGTCTTGTCGGAATTCCAATCGATGGTGTAGGTATGGAATGCTGATTGCGAAGCACTAGCCGCCACGGTCGTGGATCGGTCGTACGTCGTCGTGTTTCCCTTGCCGAAGAAGTTGGTCTGCACAACGTCGGCCTGTGAGCCCAGCCACTCCCAATCAATCTCATCCAGATCGTCGGACTCCAAGACAAAACTGCTCACGATTCCCGTTCCGGGCGCCGCTCGCATAACCACTTCGACCTTGCCAAAAAATAGGTACTTGTTGCTGGAGATGGTTGGGGCATTGCTGGCGGAGTTCATGGTGAAGGCCCCTCCATTGGTCGAGTCGTAGGTGAGGGTCGTTCCCGTGGCGTAGGTGTAGTCGGCCAGCACGGCCGACTCGCCCGCGGTGAAGTCAGTGGTGATGGTGCCGCCAATGGCGGGATCCGAGGGACAGGCTAGGCGGGGGGTGAGTTGTTGTCTGGTACGCTGGGGAGGAGAATCTTACTTTGGGACGTCGGGTTGCACGAGGTGTAAGTCTGCGCACTAGCGAGCTGGGAGGCTGCCAGCGCCAACGAGGCAAGAGAGAGGGTGGACGAGCGCATGGTGTAGAGGTTAATTTGAATACGTGCGCCGAAGTGAAAATCGAGTTCGGATGGGAACCAAGGCAAGACGGGAGATAGTCACAATAAGTAGTCGTGTGGTGTGGGCAAGAAACAACAGAAACGAGTGTGCTGGACTAGAGAAGAGGAGGCGCAGGAGCGAGGAGAGACTCAAGGCAACAAGCACAACAAGTCGATCAAGTGGGGATAGGAATGACTTCAAGAATTGGGGAGACCCAGACAAATATATTGAGGGCTGAGGATCCGGCCAGGGCGAGCACAGCCGAAGCGCAAACAGGAGGTGTATCAGGGTGAGAGGCCGGCACTCCTGCCTCAGGAGCCGCAACCCTGCAGCCATCGCCGGGAAGGACACAGTGGAGCCAGCCCAGGAACGAGGGGCTAGCCTATAGTATAGTATCGTGTCGTATCGGATCCTCTGCGGCCAGAAGTGATGTGATGTGATGAGGCAAGTTTATGCTCTGGTCGACCCAGGGACGCGAGGGAGCAGCGGTGCGCGTGGTGGAGGAGCAGAGGAGCAGTCGTCGCGGGGACAAATCACACTGAAACCTCCGGGTCGGCTGCCAACCCGCATGCGACAGTGCGACGACGCTCATTGGCTGAGGCGCCATATGTTTCCCTCCAGCGACCCGACAATGCGATTCCCGTCGCTGTCTTCGGTCATTCCGTTGCTGCACAGCCCAGCCCGCTCCCCAGCCACTCGCCGCAAAGAGGCTAAGAGCAGAGTGACAGCGTGACAAGAGGTTGGCATTTCTATTTTCAACGCACCCGCCCGCCAACACGAGCCTTACTTCCTCCAAGGCGTAATAGTTACGCCAAGACCTCTAGAAGCTTCACCACCAACAGGGGTATAGTACCAATAATATTAAAGCATTCCAACGCTGCCCTACGAAGTATTCTACACAACACTACAACCATCATGGAACTACCACCACTACCACAGACACCTACTAAACAGCAA